>CM053791.1:182588247-182930747 GCA_028749045.1 Cupressus sempervirens | reverse complement strand
CAAAATATGTGCTAGTGTTAATTATGTATCATAATTAGAAAAACAATATTGCACAATCAAAGGAATGGATTCAAATTTGTCCCTTGAATCTGAGAAACAATGTCATGTTTGGTAATAGGAGCTGAACTTGTTTCAATTCTGCTCATTAACAACCATCCTTTATCGATATTGTGTTATCAAAAATTTAAAAACTATTGGAATATAGGCATACATGGCTGTTTGGAAGCATCATCTGGAGATATAACACACTGAATCATAAATCTAGGATGTTCTAATCAAAGGATGTCACAAGAGGATATGTGTACAACACCACCTAGGCTCCTTACCATGATGAAGAGAGGTATAAATGAAGAAAAATAAGGGATAGGTAATCAAGATAGATCTTGATCTCATTCCATTATATATTGGATTAACATCAAATTAATACTCTTGGATACATCAAAGCATACCATAAACCTCTCAAAAAAGGTAAAACAATAAAGTGATTAAATAATTTTTTTTATCGGAGATAGTACTTTACAAGAATCAACATAATTTTAATGCTCTACATGGTAAGAAAAGAAAGTTTAGTTCAAACTAGCTTTTATCCTACATTATCATCGAATCCTATGGAATCGATGCATACATAATATAGCTAAAATGGATGGTGTACCACTTAAAGACCTAATTTACATGTTGCACTTGTGTCGATACTATGTTTAACCTTAGCTTTTCATTTTTTTTCTCCTTTCCTTATCCGCATATTTTTGTGTTCTTTTATTTTCCTTACATTTAAAGCATTATGTGTTATTTGATATCTTGCTTCATTCCTAACAAAAATGTTTCAGAACTGGGGTTTGAATATTATGTGTAATATATTAATTATTTATGACTAAGTTATTAATTAGAGGATATTGACACATGTCTTCTCTTCATTTAATCATATACTATAGTAGATTCAAATTTAAGTACATGTAAATATATTCTATATAATTATTCATTTCTTTCATCAAATGTTTAGCAATTTAATTATTATGCTATTTATCACATAAAAATCAATCAAAGAGACAATATAAGAAGAAATAAAGATTAAACATCACATGCACGCGCACACACACACACACACACACACACACACACACACACATATGGAGCACACGTGCATGCGTACACACATAGACACGTGCACATGTGCGCACACATACACACACATGTACACACGTGCACACGTGCATGTGCATGCATGCACACACACACACGCACGCACACACATAAAGAATATTTGGGTCATAGTCGATAATATACAAAATATACCCTAACATGCATTGTCTTTACATGTAACATGTGCTCCTCCATAAGGTGTGACTACTTGATCTGTAAGATCCTCAATGAGAAGAAGATGCTTGATATTTGGCCTATAGGATTCCATTGAGTATTAATGTCTCCTTAATGGGATTCTCTTCCATAGACCTTGTATCTTACCTATGGCTCTTTTATAGAATTTTATGTGTATCAAAACATTTAATTCCAATGTGTTCTTCCTACTATGAGGTTCTTAGTAAATTCCAAATAAAAGGAACATTTATTGTGGAATGTATGTTTATACTCTTTAGTTTTCTATTTATATTAGGTGATAAATCACAAGTTAGTCTCTGATTCTTTTGTTAACTATAGACTTAATGTTTTGCTTTGCTACATTAATTATTTAGACCCTAGTTGATATTGTTTCAGTTCTAAGTGATATTTATTGTTTGTATTTCCTATTTCTATCTTCTATGAATGTCATGTGGGTTGAACACAAGCTTTGTCAAATTTGTCAAGATTCTTTCTTATTTCTTACTTTTATTTATTTGTAATATCTTCTTCAACTAGATATATCATTGTTTAATAATCCTTTCAGTCCACACATTATATAAATTAAGTATTAAAGTTTCCATAAACACAATAGCAACAATACATTAAAACAATATAACACTCAAAAACTACTTTATTTATTCAACATCTAAGTACATTACAATCTATCTCATTATAGAAGTTATATTTTTTATCAATTTGATCTATACATAATTAGTACAATAAAATATTCATTCATAGAGGTGTAAAATTAGTACAATTAAAAATATGTCTCTATCATGCCCCAGTTGTGATCTATGTCTCTATTGTTCCCTAGTTGTGATTTATGTCTCTATAGTTCCCTTGTGATCTATGTCTCAGTTATGCCCTAGTTGTGATCTATGTCTCTATTATCCCCTTATGATCTATTTTTTTCATTCCCTAGTTGTGATATATGTCTCTGATATACCCTTTTTTAATCTTAGATTGATTTTGACATACAAGTGATTACACATTTAGTCATATTCTAAACGTGCATGTCGAGTAAGTAGTATATGTCAAGTATAAGGTGTTAGATAATGCAAGCTAAGCAGAATGTATCTAGTATGTGGCAAGCACCTGTATGTTCTGAGTAGATAGTTAGTGTGGAGTCATTCAAGAGACAAGTTATAGCATTGAAGATACCATGGATGTCGAGCATCAGAAGCTTTAAGTGCCAAGTAAAAAGTTTTGGACAAAGTTCATTGTGATGACACAAACTTCTATGTAAACCATTTTTTGGCCTACCTAAGGATTTTTTTTGTGATTCTAGATGATAAGAACAAATCTATATTGAGAATACCTATGTAGTACATGCAACCAATCAGATTGAGGGATGTTCTAAATGGAAAAATGGGTGAATCACAAATGTTGATTCTTACCTAACCCTAAATCACCTAGGTCTTCTTAAGGAAGGAAAACCCTAAAGATGTAAATAAGCAATTAGAGATGTTTTCATGTATAGAAAGAGCATTCATGGTGACTAAGGAGTTATGAATTGAGCTATTCATTGTAGAATTAGTTAGAGTGAACAAGGGAAACAAGAGAGAATAGAAATGATGCATCTGATCATAGAGGATCAAGTATACATTGAGATAGAGGTGATTTATTATCTAGCAACGAAGTGCTAACTAAAGGATCAAGGCTGAGACATTCAATGAGTAATAGGGTATCCTACTCTTGAAAAACCTAAGACCATGTGAAGTGATGCAAAGGAGGTAATTAAGAAGACTATAGGAGCTCTATGGAATAAATGAGGGATGACAACTGACACAATTTTAGATCCCCTAATTGCGTTTGTAGTGGGAATTATTTATTACAAGTTCTTTCAATCTAGAAAATTAAACAATGTATCTTGTATGGCTATGGACTTGGGTTACAAGATAGTCAAGAAGGATCACTCTTATGACCTTTTCAAGTGTCATGTCCCCTTTTCAAATAATTAAAAAATAATAATCTTTGCTAAGGCAAGCAGGCCCAAAAAGGTGAAGTTTCAACAAAAGGAAATAATATTTGGAAGCGAATGGACTAATAAATGAAAATTATTATTTAAATATGTTTTATTAACCCCTCTTAGACGTGAGTTAGGGTTATTCCCTCTTTTAAGGGGTTTGGAGGCATTTTGGGCTCATTCCAGAACTTGATTTTTGCTCATTTCTTTGTTATTCTTCAGAGGCTGCCAAACCCGTGGAGAAGGAGACCCAAGAATGGGAGTTTGAAAGTTTATAGGAAGGCTAAGGATGGTATTTTGAAGCCATTACATGTGCATGCTCATCCAAAGTTTACCTTTGTGCTGAACAGTGCAGATTTGTGATTTTTCGGGTGTGTTTTTTGTAAGAGTTTGGTGTTTCTAGTTGAGTATTTCATATAAGTTTGGGTTACTGCTGTATTTTAGACTTTTAGATGTTAAAATAGATCTTAATATATGTATTTTTTCATGATTATAGTTATGTGATAGATTATTAGTATTTTTGTGGTGTTTTCAAGCTATTCTATGTTATTTTTGGGAGCCCGATGAGCATTGTTTTTATCCTCCGTTTGGGAGTTGTTGTGTAAATGTTATACAGATCTGAAAATGTAATTTTGTAGGCTATTATGCTGCTGAAATTTTTATAAAAATTTCTACTTTCAGATTTACTAATAATATGTGAAGCTGTGAAGTTTTTGGCACTATTTTCGGTACACCCGATTTGGGGTTTATTGAGAAATTGGTGGATCTTTGAAAGATTGGTTGTTTGATCTTAAAGATCTGATTAGAGGCTTGAAATATCATATAAAATCAGAAAAGTGAAATTTTAGTGGTATCAGAGCTATGATCTTGTCAGCCTGAGGGTTTGTAGAAGTTTGCATGTCAGTTTTGACAACTACCTAAATCTTGCATGTCATAATTTATGGTTGCATGTTGCTTCTAATCAGCTGAATGTCAAAATTTATGGTTGCATGCTACTTCTAATCATTTGCATGTTAGTTCTTGGTGAATTTGGTGGTTTCATGTTGCTTCTAATCAGTTGCATGTCAAAATCTATGGTTGCATGCTACTTCTAATCATTTGCATGTTAGTTCTTGGTGTTTGAAGAAGTGTTTGAAGAAGTTATAACCTATTGGGGTTATACTCTACTTTATCCAGAATGGATAGGTATAGTATAGAGTCTCAGAGGACACGATCTTGGACAATTGATAGCCAGAGTTAGAATAGTAGAAAGGATGGTTATTTAGACATTCGAGATAAACTTAGGAAAATAAGCCATGACATGTCTGAACAGTTGGTTGAGCACCACCGTATGATGAATGACATGTTGTCCAACCCAGCTAAGGTGGATAAGTTGACCAAATTTCTATTTGGAAAATTTTCTCATAGGGCAGGTGACACAATTATCAAGAACTTGCATGAGGAGTTTGAGAAACTAGCTTATAGCTAGGTAAAGGTCTCATATTCTACTTTGCCATAGGAGGTAGTGAGAAAGGATATTACGCAGATTGATAGTAATGATCAACTTGATACTCAAATTGAGACAATTTTATATAGGTCATTAAAGGGTGATATCACAGGTATTCAAGATGGTATAGTTACAACAGGTAGTGACTACAACATAGTGGGTTTAGATGATGATTATGAGGATGTTGTTGTGCATGATGGTGAGATACCTGGTAGAGATGAGAAGACATTGAGCATTCATGACTTTGCTAAGAAAGAGTACTAGGCACAATTAGATGCTTCGTCACATGAGGTTGAGGCTGGTAGTACTTCACATGATTTGTCCAGCCAGCTGAAAGTGAATAAAGATAGTATTGTGACTTCATTATCTCATCATGACAAGTATGTGGAGTTAGTTGGTATTGGTCATATTACTCAAGTGAGGATTTTTCTTGAGTTACCAGCTGATTCTAGTTTACAGATATAGACTCGAGATTGTTATATTGGCATTTGGGATTCAGTTGACTGGAGATCTTTAACACTTTTTGGTAACAGTGTTTGTTTGGGTGATATCATGGATTTGATTAGCAAATTGCACGGTGTTGTCTTTTCTTGTGCCAACAGCTTGTCCGATGCTGATATTAATTCTTATAAACCGGTGTTGGGCTTTGTTCATATATCCAATCGACCATACTTGCTGGAATGTGTTGATGATCTTTCATATTTGGCAGTGTGTACAAATGAGTCCCAAGATCATATTGGCATTGATGATGTCTAGGAGGATGCAGTGTGTAGTTTTGAAGACTTAGTTTCCTCGGCAATTTCTTTTGGTACAGAGGAGTTAGACATTAGTGCTACAATTTTTGATACTCCATATGTTGATATGAGCTTTGGAGTTGATTCACAGGATATGGATGGTAATACTCTAGAGACTAGTAACTTTGAGGATACTCCTTTAGATAGTGCATCAGAGGAGGTTTGTAGGAGATAGTCTAGCCAGTGCCATCATGTGTCTAATTAGTTGAGAGTTAGTGAGTGAGACATTGCTATCACTTGCCAGCATTTTGATGTTGCTCATCAGTTGTTAGAAGTTTATGGATGGGGTTGTCCTACTAGTGATGAGCAGGGAGGTAGTTATCTTTCCTTGACAAAGTTCCACTCTTTATGGGAGGCTATCCAGATTCTGAGACAGGATTATATGTAGTTGGTAGCTGATAGAGATTATCTTATGGAGTGAGGCAGTACAGCATATGATGCATTTTTGGCCAAGGAAGATGAGGTGAGTGAGCTTACTGAGCAGCTTGAGGTGACTTTCAAGATTCTTGAGAGTACACAGTTGGCTTTGGAGGAGTCGCAGTTTCATTTGACTAAGGTGACCATGGAGTTGGAATGACTACAATCTTTACCAGATTCTATACAGTCACAAGCTATGGTGTCTAGTGATCTAAGGATGTCCATGGTCGAGATTTTCAGAGATAGTGGAGATGGGGATGCATTCATCCTTGATACTAACATTGGCATATCAGGTTCATTCCCACTAGAGTCAGGTTCAGTTGAGTTGGGTGCTGCAACAAATTGTTGTGGTATGCTTGACATGGTGGTGGCCTCTAGTACTAATGGCACAGAGACTAGAGATTTTGTATCAAAGATCATGTGTGATGTTGGTGAGCCGGCAGTTGGCATGGTTCCTGCTAGTAATATTACTCCCTTGGAAATGTCTTCAGAGGTAGTAGTCAATTCCAACTTGGTTAGTGATCGATTGCAGTTAGTTTCATCTGGATTGCAGTCTGAGCCACTGACTGAGATTGGTGCATTCTATCGACATTACATTATGAGGTATGTTCATCAATTTACCTTTGATGACCATGTTGATGAGATGATGATATAGAGATGTACTTTGGTTCCTAGTGCTTATCATCAGTTATGGGATAGTTTGATGCCTCGAGATGAGAGTCATGATAGGCACGACATGTTGATAGGTTCTATAGTTTATAGCTTGATAATACATGACTTAGAGCAGGAGTTTTGGAGTGATGCTTCAGCAGGTGTTGT
Source organism: Cupressus sempervirens (assembly GCA_028749045.1). Lineage (NCBI taxonomy): Eukaryota > Viridiplantae > Streptophyta > Pinopsida > Cupressales > Cupressaceae > Cupressus > Cupressus sempervirens. The sequence continues at coordinate 182,923,930 of CM053791.1, read as the reverse complement.
TATTGATTCTACTCCTTTGGTTATGACATCTCCTGACTTAGCTGGTGATCAGTCATAGTGGGTTGTATCACTTGTTCATGGTGAACTGTTGACTAAGGTTGGTTTTATTTATCAACATTATATTGCAGGGTATGTACATTAGTTAGCATTTGATCCTTGTGTTGAGGAGTTGATGGCAGGCAAATTTGGTTTGGGTTCCATTTCTTACTATTTATCTTGTGATGGATTTTCACCATCAGGGGTGCATGGGAGTTATGGTTATGAGATAGTGGTCGGTGATCTGCAAAGTTGTGTTGACTGCAAGAGTTGTACAGCGTGTGGATTATCCATACTTGGTACAATTTCATTCGGGAGCATTCACCATTGTTGCAGAGTTGGATTGTACATTCCGTATAGGCTAGTAGGATGCATTGATGGTATTTACAGTGTTGGAAATTTGATTTGTCAACTTTACTTGGGTTCTGATGTTCTAAGAGTTTGTGTCTCGTGGGTTTCTAACTGTGGCAATGGTAATTTAGGAGTTTGGTTGAGCTATAATTGTTAGTTTGATTATGGATTCCTCTTGGTCATATTGCAGAGGATATTGTAGGAGCCTGTGTTAATTGGCAGTAGTATAGTTCATGACCACATTTGGGATCTAGCTAGATTGATTGGTTTATTGTTCAGCCATTACTTGAGGACAAGCAATATTTGGGAGGGGAGGACTTGTCATGTCCCCTTTTCAAATAATTAAAAAATAATAATCTTTGCTAAGGCAGGCAGGCCCAAAAAGGTGAAGTTTCAACAAAAGGGGATAATATTTGGAAGTGAATGGACTAATAAATGAAAATTATTGTTAAAATATGTTTTATTAACCCCTCTTGGAAGTGAGTTAGGGTTATGCCCTCTTTTAATGGTTTGGAGGCATTTTTGGCTCATTCCAGAACTTGATTTTTGCTCATTTCTTTGTTATTCTTCAAAGGCTGCCAAACTTGTGGAGAAGGATAACCAAGAATGGGAGTTTTCAGGTTTCTAGGAAGGCTAAGGATGGAATTTTGAAGCCATTCCATGTGCATGCTCATGCAGAGTTTTCCTTTGTGTTGAACAATGCAGATTTGTGGTTTTTCGAGTGTGTTTTTTGTAAGAGTTTGGTGTTTCCAGTTGAGTATTTCATATCAGTTTGGGTTTCTGCTGTATTTCATACTTTTAGATGTTAAAATAGAGCTGAATATATATATTTGGTCATAATTATACTTCTGTGATAGATTATTAGTGTTTTTGTGGTGTTTCCGAGCTATTCTATGTTGTTTTCGGGAGCCCGATGAGCATTGATTTTATCCTCCGTTTGGGAGTTGTTGTGTAAATGTTATACAGATCCAAAAATTTCATTTTGTAGGCTGTTATGCTGCTGAAATTTCTATAAAAATGTCCACTTTCAGATTTACTAATAATATGTGAAGCTGTGAATTTTTTGGCACTATTTATGGCATACCCGATTTGGGGTTTATTGAGAAATTGGTGGATCTTTGAAAGATTGGTTGTTTGATCTTAAAGATCTGATTAGAGGCTTGAAATATCATATAAAATCAGAAAAGGGACATTTCATCAAGTTACAAATCTAGCAGTTATCAGAAATCTTGGGAGCCATAACAAAGACTAAGAGTGCACAATTAAAAAAAATTATAATACTAGTTTGTATATTTTTCTATGCCCATAATATATTTCCTTCATTTGGTAGAGTTTCTTGGAAAACCAACAAGTCAATTGCAGTTCAAATTGGAAAGTTCATAGAGAAACTTGGAGAAAATTTTGGGTTAGTCATGACAAATTACTTTGAAAACTTTAAGAAGTCTATGAAACAAATACTAAGCATCCTAGTGTCACTAGTAGACAAATATTATGATGATTTTTTCTTTCTAGTGGATGATGATTTTACATATGTACAAGTAGCTTTTCCTAGGGTTAGATGTATTAGGGCATTTCCCTATGAAATCTCATTTGGAAACTATGAGGAATCAAAATCCAAAATAACAATAGAATTGAAGACATCTTATGTGGTGAGAAAGAAAAATAAGATTGTGAAAAAGCTAAAAGAAAGATTTGGTGAATCAAGAGAAGAGCAAGAAGAAGAGGAAGATGATGAGAATGAAGAATATGAGAAACTAGCTCAAACCCCTCTTGCACTAACACAAGGTCAAGGAGAGGACCAAGAGGAAGAGGAATTTTAGCATGATGAAGGTTTTGAGTAAGAAGAATCCAGTGAATCACCTAAGCCTGTAGAGAAGAAGAGAAAAGGTATGGATCCTATAGCAAAGAAACCTAAGAAGGAAAAAATGTCAACAACACCTATCACTAGGGCTAGCTCAAGGGCCACAACAAACAAAACACAAGAAGCTAACAAGCCCAAAGGAAAAATATCTACTGCTACTATAGAGTAGAGTCAGCAAGAACAACCAAAGAGGAGAAAGTATATTGCTCTAGATGAATCACATTAGGAGAGGACCAAGTCAGGTGACAATAGTAAATCTTAAGTGGTAAGCCACAACCCCTCTTTTGATTTAGACAACCTGGGTGATAACATTAGCAACAATGCAGATTTGTTAGGTTTCACACATGTTGAATTTCACTAACTTGGTAAAGTAGAAATTAATAAGGTTGAGCAATTTGTATACAAGATGATGTCCATATTCAAGATTAACCCTATTGAGCTTGCCAACTCTCTACCAAAAATTCTATATGATAGAGTTGAGGAAAGATGACAGTTTAGTTTAAATACTAAAAGGAATATTAGGGAGACTACTCTATCCAAAGTAATGCTAGAATTAGATAAGTCATCTATGCCTAAGGCCATTAATAAATACAAGAGGAGATTTTCTTCCAAATATAGAGCTTTCAACATCTTATGGAATAACATTGAGGGATTTGTCAAATAGAGCACCCAAATATGGAAGGTTATCTATGGGTTACTGATAGAAAAAGCTATTTAGCAAGCATCTAAGGAGATAGATGAGGACAAAGATGACCAAGAGGTAGTTGAGGTTACAAAGGATGGATCTATCAAGGATGGTCATGAGGGAGGAACAAAAAAGGAAATGGAGGTAGATTCAATAGTTGAAGAAGAGAAACAACATCTCAGAGTGTACCTAAGGTGCACATGCTGAGTACTAGTCCTCCTCATGTGCAACAAGTTAGTCAATAGATACTATAAGGATCAAGGATGTTTTAATTAATACTATGAATAACATCAATTCTTTAATAGAGGATGATATGAAGATGATTTTATAGGATTTAAATTTGGCTACTAAACAAAGCATCATTAGGGGAGATATTGAACACTAACACATCTAGTGTTCCCCTTACACTTACAGAGGCAAGAGGTCTAGGAGCACAATAGTGTGTCACCTATGACACTCATTTTCTAATGCCCATCATGGTATACTCAAGGAAGGGCCTAGTGACATCAAATGTTAGCACATTGGTTCCAATTGCTTCTATACAAGCAATATTAATAGATGAGAAGATTGGGACACAAGTACAAATAGGTCAAGAAGGTATTCCTACACCTAAATCATAGATTCAAGGTGAAGAAAACAAAGAGAAGGAGAAGGATAGGAATGAAGAGTCAATCTTGATTATGAAACCAGAGGAATAGATCGCAATCGAAAAATTGGTGATCTAGTGCCTCTCCCATTTGACTTTTGTTAGTCATCCTAATGGATTCAACCTTGCTGATCTTTTGTTGTGATGGGATCATGATTGTGACCCTGAGTGGTCTACACCGTTGAGGTGTTTGGATTTATGTTGTTGTATTAGTTGCTTTGTTTATGCTGTTGACTGATCTATGAGATTATGATGTGATTCTTGGTTCATTGAGGTTTGTGCCAAAGGTTACCAAGATCGATATAGTATCATGAGGTTGTTCCATAATTACCTTGAGATGTGTGCAAAGATTGCACTATGTACTTTTTAGCATGCTACACTAGACTAGGTTCCTGTAGCAATGATTAGTCATGTTTATGAATGTGTTTGCTTATGTGTTTTAAGTTCCTTTTTAATGCAAAGTAATAAATCATTATTAAATGCATAAGTAATTAAATGGATTTTTCATGTTGGATTCTTTGGTTACGTATTGCAAACATTTACCTTGTTATATTTTTTATTAGAGAGATAATTGTTACTCATGTTATGTTTACATTTGAGAGGACCTGAAGGTCAGATGTTACACCTTGATTTCAATATAATAGATTTTAGACTACTATGATGTTGAGTTAATCATATTGCATGATGATGCCATTTTGAGATGACAGTGTGTTTTTATGATGATATTTGATTATCTAGTTTTTGGACATACCTCTGAGTATGTTATGTGATGGATTTAATGCTATGGTTATTTACTTCATTCCTACATTTTTATGCTTTATGTGAACGTGAGTGATGTAAATAGATTATTTTAGTATAATTAAATAAATGGTTAAATTAGGTGATTTAATGTATTATTGCTTTGGCTATGTTATTATATGCAATTGCACTTGATCGTGTTGTTTAGTGTGCAAGATTTATATCCCTGGAAGTGGCACATGGAGTTAGTGATTCAACCTTTCATATTTTACCAATGTCGCTCTTATATGATCGACGTATCTTTAATTAAGTGTTTAAATTAAACCTTTCGATGATTATTAAATCCGAACTCATTTCCATTATGTGATTAGACCAATAAGCGTGTCTGTGCATTTAGAGGTTCGCATTGTCACGAAAGTTATTAAGGAGATTTATGTGTTTTTGGGTTTTCAAAAATTTTAATTGACTTATTTTAATTTCTAGTATTTTTTCCATAGATAAATTCCTATTTATAGGAATAGCTTGTTTTTTTTTGGGTCAATTCGGAGTTTAACTAGGTTGGCTAGTTATTTGCCGTAATCGATTATTCACTCGAAAAGTGAATAAGTATCCAAAGAGGAATTTAATTCCTCACTTCTCACTTTCAAATTGGAAAGTTGGAGAGTAAAACCCAAAATCCTCTTCATGAGGATTTACTATTTTGTTCATTGTGGGAGCTATGGGCATGGGATCATCGCAAGGTTGAGTTCGTTGGATCTAGCTCGGAGAAACCTTGGATTGCCACAATTTTCAGCCACTTCTGCGAGCGTTTTATTTTTTGGTTCAGTTTTCTGTTTTGCCCTTTTGGCTGTGAGGTAGGGCTTTCCCATTTTATTCTTTCAGCTCTATTTCTGCTTCTATTTTTTGTAGCCATTTTTTTGGAGGCTGAGAACTAGTGTTCTCCTCCATTTCTGTATGTTAGTTCTACCCGGTTGGACATGTACGAACATTTCCCTATTTTTTGGGATGAGGGTTTGCGATTTTATGCTATTATGCTGGCCATTTTTGCATATCGTGTCCGATTCCATTTATTTTTGGATTTTTGGGGTTTTTGAACCCAAAGGTCAAATGAGTTTTAATTTTAGAATTTTTCTAAAATTTGGAGTTTTTACCTCGTTTTGCATGTCACCCTGTTTTCTCAGGTTTTCTTGGCACAATGTGGGTCATGGACTTGGATGATCCGTTTGGATATCAGTCAGACTACTCCTGTAGTTTTATGTTGCATTGGGATGCATGTTGCATCCGTACTCTCGACATGTTCGGTTGAGTGATTTTATACCTTGTGTTATTATTTCTTTTACACCTATGCTTTTGTTTCATGAGTGCTAGAATTTGTGTAGAATCCATACTCTTGGATTAAAGCTGATTGAGTGAGTTCATGATGTTTGGTCTTGTTGCATCATTGGGATTCATGTAGAATCCATACTCTCGGATTGATGCCAGTTGAGTGATTTTATGATGTATGGTTTATTGGCTTTGGGATTCATGTAGAATCCATCCTTCTTGTGTTTCTTTCAGTTCGGTGTTTTTTTTGTATTGTGTTCTCATTCCTGTCCTTGTGTTGTGATCTTTGTGATGGTGTAGTGCCACACATGAGTATATTTGCATACATTTGTCGGGTGACTTGCGAGGCCCGATCTTTTGTGGTATTGTTGGAAGTTATGATCATTGTGGTTGGGATGGGAGTATGCATGCCCACGGGCACTTGTCATAGGATGAGCATGGGTAGGGTAGGGTAGCATATGGAGGGGGCTTCTATCTCATAGCCTGGCAATCATGACACCATTGGTATGGCTGACAGGGGCTTGATTAAGTGATAACTAAAGAAAATGTGTGACTGGTAATAAAACTTAAGATAATAAAATTTCGTGTGATGGTTCCAAGGGAGTACCTCGAGAGGGAAGTACCTTGTGAGAGTTTCCACACGTGATTAAATCTTGGGATTTTTGATGCCACGTGACTCTCCATGATGTTAGTCCCTACATAGTAGCCTATTGAGTGTCTGACTAGGACCTATACTCCTTGCATTTTCTTAGGTTCTTGGTTGCAGCCATCATACTATCTGGTGTGAGTGTTAACCTTGGATGTTGTGCTTTATGTGTGTTTTTGGTTGGATCATTATCTCCATCATCATGGCGGGTGTGGATATATGGGTGCCATATGGTTGGGAGGCGTAGCTACCTTCACCACTGCTAGGGATTAGTGTACAAAGATGATCTTTGTCCTAGTGCGACCATTGTTGGATGTCTTCACTTGATACTTCGGGTTCTAGAGTATTCTTTCTTGTTATTTGTGCTTTCATTGGGATGCTTGTATATAATGTTCTAGGTGGGGCATTACAAGTGAATCCACCAAGCTCTACATCTCCTATTTCTAGTCAAACTTTTCAAAGGCCAAGTGTAGATGCTATGCCATTGCAGTCATCAAGGCCTTGTCTTGATACATCTGAGATTGGAGAAAATACATCTCATGGATATGTCAACCTAGATGAGGTAATTGAACTTCCCAAGTTTGATTTAGCAACAATCACCATAGAAAAAATGAGCATATTGCAAGAATCTCTAACAAGGAAAATAAATCACGACTTACTAAGGAGGGAGCACAAGAAAAGACAAGTGTTATATGACATCAAAGATTTTTTGGTGTAAATATGTATTTACTATTTACACTTTACTTAAGTTTACTTAGGTTAATGCATTATTTTATTATTTATTAGTTGAGACACTTAGGAGTTTTCATACTCTTATGAGTTGTCATGTTTAAAACATTAGAGTAAGCAACTCTAATTTAGCACATGGTATCTAAAACATAATTTTACATGCTACAACTTTGTAGGCTTATCCTCTCATCATCAAACTTACTCTTGCGCTTAATGGAGGATAATCCACTTCTGGAAGACATGTGCTTGATTCTATGACTTATCAATATGTTGATTTCTAGGCATTTTAGAAGCATACCAAAGGCCTTTATATATAGGCACTCCTAGTGTACTTTCATATCAATTTATATCAATACATATTGAATGAATATCATATCATCATTCTGATCATACTCTTTTGGTCTACTATTTTTCTTGTGCTTGAGTTCCTTGATTTTGGGTGAAGTTTTTTCTAAGACAAATTCTTACATGGTATTGGAGCTATACCAAATTATTACATGGTATCAAAGATGAGGGAGATTCTCTTTACATAGCTATTTGAGACCATTCTTGCTTTAGCACCTCGACCTAGATCTAGAGAATCGGCAAAAATTGGGAGCATCTAGAGCCAAAGTAGACCTCACAGTTGTGTCCAAAGCGTCAATTTGGTGAAAGTTGACTATAAATTTGCCTATGTTAGGCCATAATCAAAATTGAGGCAACATTTTTTTTGCAAACTAGCAACCTAAAGGCCTGATTTATAGAATTGGTATGATCATTTCAGATCTATACATTTAATTTTTAGATCTTCATTTTTTTAATCTGCATCTCTATAATTTTTTCGGATCTGCATTATTTTTTGAGAAATTTTTTTCCATCAAGCCAATAGGAGAGATTTTTGTAGGTGAATATTGAATCTTTCTAGTGCAAATTAGATAATTGCATCACATTTAGAAGGTCAAAAGAACCCCCAGATTAGATTTTGTTTCATCCAAATTAGACATCTGAAGTCGAATCTAAAGTCATTTGTTTTTTGGAGGCATGACAATGACGATTCGGGAAAAATAATTATAGCAGCAATTTTCAAACAATGATATCTCCCTCATACAGACTGCTTTTTGCGAGCAATTTTTTTTTTTTTTTTTTTTTTGGGGTAGAATTTTGTGATCTACAAATTGGTGCAAGTGGTTTGAGATCTCTATTCTTGAATTTTTCTGCAACTCGTAAATCTTGATTTTTGCCACTTCAAATGCTTAGTACGGGCTCATCTGGACACATAATCAGGTTTTTTTCTTGAAAGTTCATAATTTTTTGTCTACTTTCTATATCTATAATCAAATTATAGGCTTTTTTGGACATAAATATTACTTTCAAAAATAGACCCGAAATTGGCATGTGGCTATTGCACTAAGTGCCAAATCATATATTGGGGGGGTTGATTGATTATTTTTGTATTTTGAGGGGGTGCATACATTTATTGATCTCATACAATCTTGTCACATATGTCAATCTAGTATAAGACCGAAGTTGACACTGAGGAACTATCAGAAATGGAGTGCCTTAATCATTCCTCATCTAAGAGAACATAACGAAGTGTTTCCTTCTCTATAATTGAAGATACCACCTTTGTTTGAATATCTTCCTTTTCTTATTTGTGTTATGCATAGCAATATGGGTAAGGAATCTTTTGCTCCTCTAAGATTGGAAAATTTTCATCATGATGTTTGGATGGCTCTTTGGGAAGCATTTGTAGATCCATGAATTCCTCCATTTCCAAATGACATTCTATCTTTACCAACTTCAGTATTAGTTCCTTCAACTCTAGATGAGATCACACTTCCTAATGCTCCTGTTGCTATTACTAATCCAATTTCAGCCATAGATGTTTCTAATTCAATGCAGCAACAAACTCCATGTCTTCCTACTTCAAATTCATGGGATGACTTCCTTCCAAATATTACAAGTCTATTCATGGAGGGTCACATTGAAGATATGGGAGAGATCATCGTTGATATTTTTCTTATCTTTGTTGAGGTAAATCCTTCATCCATTGCCACAGTGATAGATCCAACACAATAGGGTACACTTTGTCTTCCAACTCCAACATTAATGGATGACTTCTTGATAGATATTTTAGGTTTGTTCATGGAGTCCCACATAGCAGATTTGGAAGACATTCTTGATGGTATATAGCTTCCTACTTCAGTTGTCACAAGGGCTTACTTTATCCATTCTCTACATGATAAATCTTACCAGGTTGATGTGATTGTGGATTATTATTTACAACAATTGTAGGAGGTCTCTTTATCATTTGAGGAGATAGTTGTTCTTTGGGATAGGTTCTACATCCATCCTTGCTAGATCTACACTAATTCTTTTCCATAGTGTTGGAAGGGGCAACTATCAGCATTAACATAGGGATAGTTGAGTAGGTTTCTGAGACACCATTCATCATCAATATTCTTTCTACACATAGGTGAAGCATCTCACCTATACCTCTGCCATTTTTTCTTCAAAAGGGTAGGAACATTACTTAATGCTCATGGATAAACTTCTACATTGGAGTAGCTCTCACTAATTAGCACACTACATTTAGGGGGGGAATACCTTGTCTCCTTCTTCTTCTCTTTTATGGGGGGTACATTTTCCTTTTATGAGGTTTTGTCCTTCTCCTACTTCTCATTTGTATATACTTGATGTATGTCGTAATGGGGGGTCTTGATTACTCCATCCATCCATGCATCTTATCTTTTCATCTCTCTTTTTGAGGGAGGGTTTTTTCCATGAGGTTTTCCCTCTTTCTCCACTTTGTGAGAGATTTCATTGCATTATGTACATAGGTACCTAACATGGCCTAGTAGTCAGGACCCATTTTGCATTTTATCCTAGCTTTGGTAAGCTTAAGTGCATTCCTATAAGTTGCACTTAAGGTGGGGTGTTAGTGTAAATAAGTATTTACTATTTACACTTTACATATGTTTACTTAGGTTTATGCATTATTTTATTATTTCTTAGATGAGACACTTAGGAGTTTCTATACTCTTATGAGTTATCATTTTTACAACATTGGAGTAAGCAACTCTAACTCAGCACATGGTGTCTATAACACTAGAGTTTGCATAATTGACTAAGTTGTCATGTAGAAAACATAGTTATTTGCACTCCTAATTTAGCATGCTACACCTTTGTAGGTTTATCCTCTAATCATCACACTTAATTATGTGCTTAATGGAGGATAATCCACTTCTAGTGGACATGTGCTTGGTTGTATGACTTATCAGTATGTTGATTTGTAGGCATTCTAGAAGCATTCCAAAGGCCTTTATATATAGGAACTCCTAGTGTACTTTCATATAAATTTATATCAATACTTATTGAATGAATATCATATCATCATTCTGATCATGCTCTTTTGGTCTACTATTGTGCTTGTGCTTGAGTTCCTTGGTCTTGGGTGAATTTTTCCATAAGGAAAATTCTTACATAGTATTAGAGCTATACCAAATTTTTACAAAGATATATTTCTTGATGCATTCAACCTCCTAGTATCTAATGCAAATAAACCTATTCTTGAGAAACTAGTAAATTTGGTTGACAAGATCAGTGATGCAAACCTAGACATAGGCACCAAACTTTTAGAATGGTCTTAGAAGAGATTTTTAACACAAAGGTTGATGAAAAGATTTTTTGTGATATTGCAGTTAGATAGGTTGACTTAGCATCCAAGATGGAAGATGTGAATAAGGTGTTTGAGAACATATTTTCTCTATACAAAAAGCTTTGTGATGTGAACTTGTTTACACAAGAAGCATAAAGGGTTATTGACCATATGTAGGGAGACTTAAAGACAATAGATAATATTCTTCAATTATCTCTTGGTCATAGTCCAACTCATTTTTAGAGGCTATTATCTACTCAAGGTTAGCTAGCAACACTACATGCACAAGATACAAATATTAGGGGTACCTTGATTAATATCCAAGCCATGTTAACCCCATACATGGAGGTGTTACACAAGGAACTAGCATTTGTAGAAATAGTGGTGAAGAAAGATCCTCATCTTTCTACTCGTGAAGGTTTAGTGGACCTTGTTGCCAAGCTCAATGTACAAATTCAATCACTAGATGTGGTGTGCAACAATTGGGATGTAGCACTAAAGACTACACTAGAGTTCAATCAAACATTTTTTGACAAATACACTATTTGTGTGCCACTAGTGAAATAAGTGTTAAAAATCAGAAATTGAGAAACAAAGGGGAATTCAGATAGAAATGGAGAACATATTCAAAGATGGAGTACAAGAAGTTGAATCAAATTTACTCAATAGGAGTTTTAGATTTAGATACAACACAAAAAAATCAACTCAAGGGGGGTTATGAAGTTTTAAGGTATGACTAATAAGTAATCAATTATTGCAAATTTTTGAAGTTTTAAAATTTTGTATGTGAGCCGAGTAAAGATCATAGATTATCTAAGTTATGATTAAGTATTTATATGAATGACAAAGTATTTTTGAAAGTCAAGTCAAAGGAAAAGGTTGTTAATCTAAGATATCTTTTGACATATGAGTTACTACACACTTAGTAATATTCTAAAAGTGCATGCCGAGTATGTAGTGCATGTCAAGCATAAGGTGTCAGTTATTACAAGCTAAGAAAAATATATAGTATGTGTCAAGAAGATAGTAAGTGCCAAGTTACTCCTATTCTAATCAAATTACTTTACGTTGAGTGATTCAAATCCCAAGTGAATAGTGGATGGCAAGTCATTTAGGAGATGAGTTACAACATTGAAGATATAGTGGATGTCGAGCATCAAAGGCTTTAAGTGTTGAGTAACAAATCTTGGACATAGTTGTTTGTAATGGCACAAACTTCTATGTAAACAATTTTTAGATAGACTTAAGGATTGTTTTTTGTGATTCTAGATGATAAGAATGAATCTATATTGAGTTCCTATGTAGTACATGCAACCAATCAGATTGAGGGATGTTTAAAGTAGAAAATGGGTGAATCACAATTGTTGATTCCTACCTAACCCTAAGTCACCTAGGTCTTCTTAAGGAAGGAAAAACCTAAAGATGAAAATGAGAAAAGAGAGAAGTTTGCATGCACAGACAGAGCATTCATGGTGACTAAGGAGTTATGAATTGATATATGCATTATAGAATCAGTTATAAAGAATAGGATAAAGTAGAAATAATAGAAATGATACATCTGATTAGAGAGAATCAAGTACATATCAGGATAGATGTGATATGTTATATAGCAAAGGAGTGATAACTGAAGGATCAAGGCTAAGGCATTCTAACAAGTGAATGAGTAAAATCTCTTAATAGAATAGCCTTAATAGGTTTCAAGTTCTAGTAGACTTTTGTGTAAATCTCTTAACTAAGTGCTTACTACATTGTAAGTTGAAGTCCTTTAAATAGGCACACATCTAATGGGGTGTTGAAATCCTTTAATAGGGTAAGATCTAGCAGTCCTTGTAAGCCTTTAACAAGATAGACCTTTTACATGGTAGATTATAATCTATGAACAAACTCTATAACCTTCATTGGATACACTTTAAAACTATAGTAGTGAAGATTTTTGGGCGTCATCCCCACCTCAGTTTTACCTTCTCATTGGAGGGTTTCTGCGTAACCAAATATCTTATGCAATATATGTGTTGAATGTTTTTTTTTTCATGCTATGGATGAACATGCTTAGTATGGTATTCTAGTTTATATGAAAATTGTGAGATGGATGTGTGGTGAATTTTTTAGTAGATAAATTTTTTAAGGACTTATTTTCCCCCTACTCTCAGATTTTACTTTCCCTATTATATTTCCAATAATTTGTGTTGGAGCCTTGTTCTCTGAAAAGGAAATCCTTGTAACTTTCAGGAAAGATCTTGAAGATTGAAGTCCATAAATTGGAAAAGGTCATTAAGAACTAGAAGATTGAAATTTAGCTTGTCCTACATCACCAAAATTAAGAAAAATATGATTTGATGAAATCATTAAAGAGAAGGAAAGAGATAGATATTGAGGAGAGTGACACACATTAGCAAGAGGAAGACACTACTATATTCTTTGTAGATGTAAAGCCAAGTGAATTTGATGTAGCAGTTACAAACTTGATGGAAAAGAATGGTGTCATAATTGAAGAGGTCAAAAATCTTAAGATAGAACAAGAAATCCAATCAGTATTGCTATGTGAGGTGATCGAGCAAAAAAAGAAAGTTGAGGAAGACAGAGTCATGATTGAAGATAACAAAAGGATACTACCCAATAGACTGGAAGAGAAGACACCAGAGGTACATAGGATAGATGGCATTCAATTGGAAATAATGAATCAAGTGATGATTTCCAATCATGAATTGGATGGTAAGGACATTGAGATCACAACCTTGAAGTTATAGAATGAACAACTGAGAAATGATATGAAAAGAGAAAAAAAAATTTCTGAAAAATTCAACAGACATAATGAACCCATCAAGTACTTTAAGAAATTGATGAGATCTCCTAGATCTAATAGTGATACTACTAGATTGGGTTACACTAGCACTGAGGAAGGAGAATCATCTAAAAGTGATGAACAAAGAAGCAATAAAAGTAAGAACTAAAAACCCACTTATCAAATTATGAAAAGATAGGTCATACAGTGAATGTTTATAGGAGCAACAATACAAATTAGAACCCTAAGAAAAAGTTTATGGGTTATTATCATAAATGTAACAAGAAAGGACATCAAGCACATGAAAATAGGACTAGGATTACAAGCACACAAATATTTGAAGGGCATCACCATAATTATCAAAAATATGTACATAGACACTATGATATTTGGGGTCAAATTTCATGGTAATTTGCAATGACAGTGTAATTCATATTGATTTTCATGTTTTTTCTTGAATTCTCCTTGATGTTGTCGCAATGGTGATAGTGGAGTTGTACTTGCAATACCCCTATGAGCATTTTAATTTTTTTTTTTTAAAAACATGACATAAATCCTTTTTCATTTGTCTTGATTGTAGAGAGTTGTGTGTGAAAGAGGTGGAAACCTCTGAATGAGGGTGAAGAGTAGTGAACGTTATTGTGCCCTTATAATCAATGCATTTGGTTTTTGTACCCTTGTGATATCTACATTTCATTTTCATGACCTTGCTCTATGATTTCATTGTCATGTTGGGCCCCTACTTTGTAATTTCATTGTTGTGTCATGCCCTTGCTCTACAATTTCTTTGTCATGTTATGCCATTGTGATCTATGTGCCCTTTCTCTGCAATTTTCTTCAAGGAGTGAGAAGAGGTGCATATGTAAATGTTTTTTTTCTTTTCCTTGTAAACATATATGTCTTTATATTTGCTTCTAAACATGTATCTAATTATATAGTTAGATAGATCTCTTTTAAGGTACTTATTACATATTATCTCACAATAGAAAAAATGATCCAGTTGTATACATATTCCAAAATCAAAAAAATAAAACAATAATACTCACTCAACCGATGCTAAGTGACTTACCTAAAGATCTTGCACAAAAATAATGTAGACCATAAAAAATGGGTAGAGTTCACAAGAAATTTTACAAAAAAATATCATAGAAGATATTTTTAGAAAGAAACAAGCCCTAACATAGTTGAGTTGGTCTAGTTGTTGATTAGTTGGATTGATTACAAATTCCTATAGAACTATCATCAGATTAGGTACATATTCCAAAATCCAAATAATAAAACTCACTCAACCCATACTAAGTGACTTATCTCAAGATCCAATACAAAAATAATGCAAAGCACAAAAAATGGGTAAAGTTCACAAGAAATTTTACAAAAACATATCATAAAAGATTTTTTTGAGAAAGAAACAAGTCATAACCTAGTCGAATTGGTTTAGTTTTTTATTAGCTGGGTTGATTAAAAATTCATGTAGAACTATCATCAGATTAGGTAAATATTCCAGAATCCAAATAATAAAACAATAAAACTCACTCAACTCATTCTAAGCGACTTACCTCAAGATCCTACACAAAAATAGTGTAGACCACAAAAAATGGGCAGAGTTTGCAAGAAATTTTACAAAAGCATATCATAGAAAATATTCTTAGAAAGAAACAAACCATAACCCAATTAAATTAGTCTAGTTGTTGATTATATGGGTTGATTACAAATTCATGTAGATCTATCATCAAATGAGGTACAATAAAATGAACAATCAGCTTTACCAAAAATGATCCAATTGCATACATATTCCATAACTTGGCCTCCACATCATTTTACTTAGGGTTGATTTGGCAATGGAATACAGTTGGAATAGGCATCTATCTATTCTTGAAATCTTTGAATTCTTCATTTGGGTGCAGCAGTTAGGAATTGGGAATAAGCATACAATAGGAATATGTATTCTATTTATGCCCAAAAAAATAAGTATCTCAATTCCTCCTAAATAGGTGGAATTGGAATACTTTTTCCTATTCCACTTTTTCACTTTGTTAAAAAACAAAACAATTCAAGTCCATGAAAATTGTGCCACTCATTTTCCTCAATATTGGCACTCAAGCTTCAACTCATTTTCTTGATACTTGTAGAACATCATGTGGGTTATCACTTGCATTGTTGTTGAAGCTTTACTTTGGGGTTGAATTTTCCATTGTAGGTCCCTAGTTTTTTTTCTTGTTTGATACTAGGGATTATTGTTTTTAAGACCTAATGATATATTTGAATTGAATGTTGTCATGGTTTACTACTTTTCCAATTTGCATGGATTGGTGGAAGTTGTTGGAAGTACCAATAAATCCTCTTTGGGCATGGACTACATGGTAATTCCAAATTAATGTATGTAATTGTTATTGTTGATTCCAGAGTACATCTATAATTAAAAGGTTAGTAAATTATACATATTGCTCATGTAAATTTTATTTTTTGATACAAACTAGGAAAGTTATTTGTTTACATCTATGTGTATGAAGAGATTAAGTTTTTTTCCATCTATGTAAATTATTATAATGTCATAACAATTTTTAAATTAATGTAGTTTTTGTCTTTGGAGCTACTAAATATACATTTAAATCAAATATATTAAATTGAATTGTAGGTGAGGTAATAGGCTTTAATGTTAATTGTGGTTACTAATTATGTATAAAATGATGAATAAATAATACTACTTTGATAACTATCTTCTTGTCTGACTAACTATGTGATAATTAGAGTGCTATTCACATTTTGTGAAATCTAGTGGTCTTTTATATGCATCAGAGGATTAAGATGATGGGCTTTTCTATTCATCATAAGAACATGGAAAAATAAATTGAAAATCTATTCTACAATATATAACAATAGAGAAACAATATTGTTCTGAGAAGTAAGGATTCAAGTTAGTTGAAGGATTTAGGAGATGCATCACTTGCATGCCAGGTATGAAGTGTATTCCCCAACTTATAACAAACACTTGGATATAAAGGATCCATATGCTTGCCCAATAATGGAAGCCAATGATGTTGAAGAATAACTTTACTGAAGAGTTGAGTGACATTACCTCTAAACTTCTAAACATACCAAGAAACATTTTATGGTTGACATTGAGGCCTTTTCAAATGATGATTAAATAGGGCCTAAGACATAAATGTCTTGGACATTAATTTGAACACCCAAGATCATGATTAAGGACTTCAAAGTCATGAGGATGAACGACATGAGCTCACCTCCCTAACATGGCTATCAAAATGAATATGATGGGGACAAATAATAATATCCCAACCCATTAGGACTTAGCAAGGTAGATATAATATCAACACCATGTTCTTGCTTCTGAGCTAACATTAATTTTGTTGAACAATTGTAGACTCTTAGAAACTATATTCTTGTTTTCTATTACCATTGATAGGCTTCCCTTGAATAAAATCAAAATGAAGAGGCATAAATACACCAAATTTTTGTTTCAAAACCATATGTGAAAATATAAACATTAAGTACAATATATCCAATGTTTTTCCAAATATACACATTAATTACACCAAATTTTTCTTTCAAAACCATATGTGTAGATATAAACATTAAGTACAACATGTCCAATATTTTTCTAGATAGACACATTAATTACACCAAATTTTTCCTTTCAAAACCATATGTAAAGATATAAACATTAAGCAAATGATGCTCCTAATGCAAATGATGCTTCTATAATCACAAAGATGATGAGGAGGAGGAGAAGGACGATGATGATCAAGGAAAATGATGATGATTATAACCTTTTACTATTTATAATTCATATGCGATGCTAATATTCACTGCAATTTTGAGTATATGTATCATGAATTTTTTAGCTAACATAAGACAATTGATTTACTATTGCAGAAATATGAAGCCCTTTTACGAGCATCCCACATAGGCTCATGGATCATCAGGTATAAGTTAATAAACCCCATGGAGATTAAAGTATTTTACCATTTATAAATATCTCTCACATTTCCACCTATCTCTCTTATTTCATGGAGTAGATAGGTACCAATGAATAGGTATTTTTCAGATTTGTCTTCCTCGAGTGGGGAAAATGTAGGAATCGAAGAGGAAAGTGAGACATTTATTATATCTAAATTAAGGAGATTGACTTTGGGTCAAAATATCAAAAATAAATTCAATAATAACATGAAATTTTTCCTTTCTCAAGGGGGCTCATGTTCTTATAATGATGAGAGTAAAGGTGACTTCAATGTGCCCTTTAGGTACAAACATCTACAAAAACAATGGCTCCCCAATGAACTTCCTCCAATAAACACTAATTTTTGTGTTGGAGAAATGATATATCGCATAGCACCATCCTCATTACAAGGTTTGGGCCTATTTTTCATGGATGGCATAAAGGTCTCTTACAAAAAGGTTGTTGAATTGATGGAGTATGTCAGACCTTGTTATGATTACAGTAGTTGGATACAAATTGTTAGATATAAAAAAACTATTTGTAGGTATGCACTCAAAGAAAATTAAATTCAAAAAAAAGTAAACTAGTAGCTATACACATTGATGGAAGGCCAAAAGCATCAGGGGATATTCTAGGTTTTATAAATAGTAAATGGCCTGCATCAATTAAGAAGCCACTCAATTGCATATTTGAGGCATGCGAGGGAAACCATATATTTTTATGTGTGATAAATCCAATACATAGAGGTGAAGAGCTTCTTATTGATTACAATTTGAATTGCATAGATATAAACAAAGCCACTATCATGGGCAAGGTGATACATACTAAGCACATTTAAAATCAAATCCAAGCAATCAAGATGAACACACCATTAAATTTGTATTTTTTTTCTAACTTAGAATAATAACACATGTGTTTTAACATGTCTCAATGATTTTTTTTTGAAATGCAGGCATACAATATGGATCAACAACCATAGGATCCACATAGTGGTGATGGTTCTTCTTCCTAACAAGTAAAACTCATTGTTGTTGTACAAATTAGATACTAGAAATATGTTAATGTTTATTTTTTATTATGTTTTATCCTTCACTACTATTTTGGATTGATTTTAAATATAGAGCTAATAATATTGCTCTTGCAAATGAGTGTTGATAAGGACAAGGGAAAGAAAGAAGTAGTCCACAAGGATGAGGAGCCATGCCATGATGAGATGGCTGAATTTACTATTGATTTTAATTTATCCGTTGATCCTATGGTTGCATTGAAAAAAGTGTATTAATGATATATGAAAAATATTATCAGAAGTGTCATTAAATAAACCTTAGACTCCTACAATAGAAGATACAATCAATAGGTTGTTGACCCTAGTTTGCACATATTTAGTAAGTATTAATGTAGTTTTTAATTATAAGAAAAGTTCAATAATAGTTTTTATAGTATACTCTTTTATTTATGTCATTAAATAAATTACATGTGTTATTTTTTCAAAGGATGGTAAGAATGTTAGGGGTTGATCCCCAAGAGGATGATACTTTAGGTGGTTCAAGTACATCACATGTTCCATCCTACACTTGTGTTTTGCTCGAACAATTTTTTAAAATATCTCTAACAATATTGTTTTATTGTGCTCTAACAATCTCATTTTTCAGCTCCTACCATTGATCATCTATTCACTACACTACCTGGTACAAGGAATAGAACCCAAGAGGCATTGCCAACTACAAATTTTGCAGCACATAGCTTGGTGACAGAGATAGTGGCACCGCCTATTGGTAAGTTGATTCCTCTTTTTCTCTCTCATTTTTAATGTGTTTATTTCTATTGAACTATTATTTCTTAGGGGGAATTTTGTAATATTGGATTTATTTTATGTAGGAGGTGATGAGGACATTCCTAGGTGTTCTAGTGCTATATGTACAGGAACATTAAAGAATTATGATCAATTACTCGTTAGAAATAAAGATGGTCTTCCCCTAAAAGTGCCCCAACTTCTAAGTACTTTAAAGATTCATCATCTCTTTTACTTTACAATATTATACTCATAATCAAATGTGCTAACATCTTATAAAATCCCCTACAATAACTACTAATCACATTATCATTTTGTAGGGAATAATATTTTTTATGAAAAACTTAATGATGAATGTTTGCATATATTTGGGTCGACCATACACACAGGGTATCATATTTTGATTTCATTGTTAGATCATGCTTCCTTAATTTGACCAATTTCTTCAAGTAAATTAAAAGGTAGGTTTAGTTCATTTTTGAATCTAATAGTTGTTTCTTTCCTTAAAAGATGGAATTTGCAAGCAAAAGAGTTAAAGGACCAACTCATTGATGCAATGACATCACTTTTTGGACCCAACATCTTTCAAAGACTTAGGCTCCTTGAGAAAGTGTGACAAGATTGAAGTATATTAGGTTCAACTATAGGACTCAAATGCCAAAAAAAAAAAAAAAAAAACTCATGTTATCTATGGCACCCCTATATTCTCATTTTTGAGTGGGAGAATCTTATAAAGGATGTCACTCTTCAAAAAGCTTTAGATAATAGAAAATTGATAACACCCGAGGAAAGAAGGTATGTCATAATATTAAGAATGAAATTATGTAATAATTACTCTTCATACTTATGTGATCTAATATATTTCAAACTTCACATAGGTTGCCTGACATATCAAAGACAACTGAAGCTAGAAAACAAAAGCACGGGTAGCACAAGCTTGGCTCAAGTGTATATTCAAAACTTACTACATGAGTTGTAAGTATAAATAAATGAAAAATCATATGCAAATATTTATAAATTGTAAAAAAAATTGGTCTTGACAAAATTGATTACAAAACAAATTCATGATATCAAGCAAAAATGTAGGCCATGGAGTTTTATTTTTAAATGTCTAAAGAGGACAAGAAATTAGCCTATAGACAAGGCTATATAGTCATGGTTGAATGACTCGAAATGAGTGCGCAAGGTTCTTCTATTGGATCTATCGATGAGGCAAATAAGTCTATTATTTTTTATTTCAAATTGAATACTCTAGAAATTATTGTATTTGATATCAAGTTCCAAAAAAATAAGTCATTATATTTGTTTTAAGGAAATAATGATTATATATTTCTTTAAAACTTTAAAGTGAATAAATTTATATGTATTAAAATGAATGATTTACATTTCATATTATTATTTTTGTATTTATATGTGTATATTGTTGATAAATGCACTAATTATTTATATTGGATTGCAGCTTGCCAATTTTGATACATCAACCCAACACTATGGATGAGGTGATTCAAATATGGATCCCAGTACTCAAGGTATATATTTTCTATTTAATTTTTTATTTTAGAATTATTAATACAAGTAAACATTTTAAATTGAATTTGGTGTAGTGATAAAAATTTAATTATAATATATGTTGGGATTAAAAAAACATCTTTTATTTTAGTTGTAAGGGATGTAGAGGTTGTTCCTGATAAGCATGATGAGGTCCAACCTGCTAGGCAAGATGATGTATTTGGACAAGGTAGAGAGCACTACAATGTTCTTTTAAATGTTTAAAGTCCCAATTTTTTAAATGTAGCCCTTTCATTTGTTATTGCAAGTGACTTTCCTTTCCAAAGGACAACAAGTACATGTTCATGGGTGAGAAGAAATATTGATGACGACATGGATATGCCTCTACAACAATATAGGGAAGGACAAGAAAAGAAAAAAAGAAAAAAGAATTGATTTGTGTAATTTATGCAACTTATTAGATAATGATTGATATTTTATTTATGTTCTATTGTATGTTCATGTGAAATATTAAACTATTCTAGGAACTAAGTGAAGCTCAACATTAACCTATGATTTCATCACAACTAATTGTATGAATCTCTTGGTTTTAGGCAATGTAGAAGGATGCCATAGTCAAACTCATTTATTTATGAAATTTAGTTGTAGTGTATGAAGTATTTGAAAGAATGGATTACTATGGGATTGCCTTAAATTATTCATCTCTAAGGTATCCTAGTGTTTCTATTTATTTGCAGTCATGTTTAATTGCATTTGATAACTTTTATTGTAAATTGGGAGGCATGAAGAAGAATTTGAACAGTGGAAACAAATGATATTAGATCATTCTAAAGTGCACATTGATTCATGATCTATTCTCATTATTTAGTTTGAGTGTGGTGATATGTTGAATAATATTACAAGGAGGAAGAAGAGGATCCTAAAGTCTAGTCAAAGATTTTTCTCCAAAACATGGCCAAATTAGAAAAGGAGGCCACCACAATACATCGTGTACATCGACTCACACTATGTGTTCTATATGACATGCAACGCTTAATGGAGAAAGTAGGTAACATTCATAATTTCAGAAATTTATAACCCTTGTTGAAATTTACAATATGCAAAAGTCAAACTTCATTGGCTACATTTCTAGCTAGGTTTATATATGATATCTATTGATTTTAGTGATATGCCCTTTCTTCAATTTTTTAGTGCCATGCCCTTGCTCTATGATTTTAGTACTATGCCCTTGCTCTATGATTTTATTGTTGTGTTGTGCCCTTGGTCTATGATTTCATTTCCATGTCCTAGGTCTGTGATTTTCTTCAAGGGCTATGTAAATGTTGGGTTCTTTTCCCTTGGAACAAGTATCTCATATCTTGATATCTCCTTCTAAACATGTATATATGTCGAGATCTTTTTTGAGGTGCTTATTACACCTTAGCACAATAGAAAAATTGATCCAGTTGTATAAATATTCTAGAATCCAATAATAAAATAATAAACCTCACTCAACCCATGCTAAGTCACTTACCCCAAGATCCTCCACAAAAATAAGGAAGACCAAATAAAATGGGTAGAGTTTGCAAGAAATTTACAAAAACATATCACAACAGATATTTTTAGAAAGAAACTAGCCATAACTAGTTAAATGGATCTAGTTGTTGATTCACTGTGTTGATTACAAATTCATGTATAGCTATCATTAGATTAGGTATAACAAAATGAACAATCAGTTGTTCCTAGCTAGTAGGATACATATAGTTTTCCAAGTTGATAAAATTGCATATGCAAGGAATTGAAGAATAACTTCAATGAAGAGTTGAATGTAAGGAGTTGAAGAAGCAAGTTTTTCTTCTATATAAATGCCATAATCATAGGCCTCATACCCTTGCAGAAGCCTCTGGCACAATGACATTGTAATGCCCTACCAAGGGATCCAAAAGAGCTAACCTAAAGTTTTACTAAGTTTTCCAAACATTTTTTAAATTTTTTTAAAAGAATAACGTGTACAAAAATCATAAAGTAACGAAAGCAATAACATACAATCATACATAAGAAAACATAACAGATTACATTCCTTAAGGATCCCAAGAAATTGAGTCACCTTTAATTTTAATTAATACTAAATCAAATATATAACACATCCACATGAAAGAATAACTACAAGTCCAGTCCATTTAAATAATATACATTTGTTTTGAATGCCACTTGGAAATAAATTCAAAATACACAGTCATCCATTGTACATGTCACAGGGTATGAAATGCTAAAAGAATTTACATTTATAAAATAGATTACATCATCCCTTTTGGATCCATCGAAAAAAACTTTCAACACAATAAGTACACCATATAGATATAACCATTGATCATAATACACAAAGATAGAATGAAAGGAAATGCAGAACAAGGAACTTTAGCCATGACATCTACGAACGGATCTCAATGGTAAAATTAAAAAGAACTACCACCTGACCTTTTGGTAACCCAAATATGTCCACTCCCACCACACTAAGGAGATAACTTCTCAATTCCCAAACAGGATGTCAATCCCAAAAATCAAAAGTAATATCTAGGTTAAGGAAAATCCTAAAAGTAATCTAACTCTTCCAAGATACATCGACATTTAAACCCAGAGGCACACAAAGACACATAGAAAATCTATGCTACTAGTGGGCAAGTATCATCACGTGAACCAACTCTAGGGTTACCCAGCTAGTCTTTTAATCCTTCGGCCCCCTATTAACTCTATGTAGCACTAGTATCCTTTCATACTAACAAGGCATACTAATGATGCATGGTCGCAACCAAGCATCCTTTCTACTCCCATCCTAGTTTGTACTAGCACTCGAGGCATGGGCAAGGAAAACAAATACTCTTATTAGTTTCATTTTACTTTCATTTAGTTTAGTGTTATCACTTATTAACTACTTATAATGGGTTACCCTTGCAGCCACTTTGGGCCTCGACCTCCATTGCAAGCCACTTCCCAACTTAACATACATATTACCTACCCTAGGCTAATAAAAGTACAAACCAAAGAATCATAGTTTTCATATCATCCCTATACAAGTGACTGGAAGGCATCAAAATATAATTCACAATAATCCATTAGTACTTTACAAGCAACTAGAAAATATCCAAAAATAATTGATTGATGACTCAAAGGTTAAGTCAAATAGGTCACACCATTCAC
The DNA here is from genome assembly GCA_028749045.1 of Cupressus sempervirens. Taxonomy (NCBI): domain Eukaryota; kingdom Viridiplantae; phylum Streptophyta; class Pinopsida; order Cupressales; family Cupressaceae; genus Cupressus; species Cupressus sempervirens. The sequence goes on along the minus strand of CM053791.1, from coordinate 182,900,060 downwards.
CTCAGTTTCACACAAGAACATTGGAAAGAAAAAATGAACAATAGATTCAAACTCATCATAGAGCATACCAAACACATTACCATGGTTGAGTTTAAAAGATTGAGATCAAATCATTGTCATGACATCACAAACACAGAAATCTCAAGTCTTTGGTAAATGTCTTAAGACTAGTCATCACCCTAGTCAAACCAAATCAAAAACATAAGACAACATACAGATAACAATGCAGTTTCATAGTTTGGTTTGATTTTGAAGACACACACTTTGAGTTAACAGTAAGGTTTAACTTTTTGTTTAAATGTAAGTTTTCCAAATATATGAGAATAATAGATTTATAAATCTTATTAGAAGTCAATTAAACATGACCTTGAATTGTTAACTAAAATAGAGTTACCAATTTTACACAAATCACAATAGAAATCATTTTTGTATAAAATTCATCAAGGAAAAACCCAAAATTCACCCATTAATCAATCACAACTTATAGTTCTAATTTATTTTAATAATAATTTAATTAAATACTCTAATTAAATATTATTAAAATTCAATAATCGTTTTACTTCCCAAATACATTTTAATAATCATTAATAATAGTTTTACTAATAAATTATATTAATTAAATGAATTATTAACAAATATAATCAAACCTTTATTAAACTGTTTAAATTTTAATAATTTTTAAATATATTAAATTACATATTAAAATATTATTAAAATTTAATAACAATGAATTTAAAAAAAATACAGTATAGCACTTAAGGCCTATGCGGCCAGCATGAAAGCTGTCATAGCAGGGTACTATTGCATCAGTAGTACCTGTTGTCATAGCAGTACTACTAGCACATCAGTAAACTGCTATGATGTGGGGAAAGTAAGGTAAAAGGGGGGTGGGGGTTTGGTGGTCTCTGCCCACCAAATCATTCATTAATTTATTTATTTTTTTCTTTTACATTTTAATAAAATTTGTTTTTAAAACAAAACCCCATCCCAAGTTAATTTTTTTATAAATTTTTTTTATAAACATAGCAAATTCAATCTGATAGGAAAACCTAGATCAACTAGTCAAATTTTCAATTTTAAATTGATTTCTTTTCAAAACTAACTTTAATGAATTAACAATTATTCAATTCATGGAACAAGCGCATTTCCTAATTTTCAATTCTCATATACAACAAAATTCATATGAATCACAATAATTCACAATGAGAGATTGAACGATTTATCACAAACAAAATTTGAAACATACAATTCAACAAGCACATTGAAGACAAGAAATTTGAAGAAACATAATTCATTGGGTGAATAAAGAATAAGGTTCTACCTGGTTTTGATGCTAATTCGCTACCACTCAAAGATTGTGAAAACCTTCTCCTTGAAAAATCCATTCTCCAAAATTCCCAATCCCTATGAAATCAACTCTCAATCTCTGATATGGAGTTCTCCCCTAAATTTGGGGCATTGATTGTGTGATCACCCCAATGGAACTCATTGATCACAATGCTTTAACTCTTTATTCACTTATCTTTTACGTTTTCATGCATGATTTTTACAATATAAAATATCTTTATTAAATTTATTTGCTTTATCTTTTTAATTAATTTATTATATTTTAATTTCATGCATAAGCTTTATGCAACTTAATTAAAATAAACTTTATTGAATAGTTTCTCACTCTCTCTTATTAATTTTTGAAGTGTTTTTAATATAATATTTATTAACTTAAGTAATAATAATATTTAGCATTAGGCAAGAGCCTACAACACAATAGTAAATTGTGAGCCTCTTATTTGACAGGTCTTAGGTTTGACTCTACATAAGCTTAATAAATAATAATAATTAATCACACCACATAATAATAATGAATCTTGGCTTCGGCTTCTTATCAATCCAAAAAAAACAAATTAGCATTTATTTAAATTAAATAAAAATTATTACACTCTCAAATTAGAACTATAATTTTCTCTTTAAACTTAATTCTTTTTATTTAATTAATTTTCCAATTAATTGAATATAATTAAATATTAAAATTATCTCAATAATTTTTTATTAAATTAAATCATTAAATATTCTTTTAATTTGACTTAATTAACAGAAAAATCACCAAAGACCTAAAAGATGACATATGAAAACCCATCATAAAATACCACATACAAGACCAAACTCAAAGGTTATAATCATGAATTTATGTCATATGATGAATTTAAAAGAGTAATCATCTCAGATACTTCTTCTAATTTTTCTAGGACAAATGGTTTAAAGTTTAGGATTTGGACTTAAGAATTTATCTCCCCTCTCTTACCATTGACATATTGTGATATCTTGGTAATTTGGGGATGTTGATACCTGATACCTACAATCTGCATAAAAATCCACACATGTAAACACAAGTATATTCTAAACTAAATAGGAAAAGGCAGGAAGTGGTGCATCATGTAGATCTCGACTAGCAGGTGACTACAACTCCCTTCCTTAACCACATCAGAAATGTCATACATAAAGAAAAAAATACACATACAGTATGGGGTAAGTATGCATAGAAAAAACATACAAATAATCCATCTAACTAACATCATCAAATAATTGAAATCATTGTAATTCATCATCATCGAAGTATAATCATGCATACATGAAGTAAATAGTACCAAATTAGTTTCATCATAAAATCAACTAAGTATGAAAACAATATCCAATAATTTGGAAAATAATGCTACTAATCATCAAGCATAAAAATGAGCTGGCCTCAAAGAGTTTGGCAATAAAATCAGAAAGGTTAACTAGGGGTAGGCACTATAGACATTACCTCTACCATGCAAAGGATGTTGAAGTTGTTCCCAACTTTGAAACACTCTTATAACCATTTGATATTTGGACTATTAATTCTCAAAGACACTTGCAAGTTATAATGTCATAGTACCTACAACAACACTTTCCTAGATTCTATCTAGTGGCTCCCATAATATCCTATATGTTGTCAAGTTGTTTTTTCTATTATCTAGTTTCTTTCTAAGGCCACTCCTTCTCCTTCTCTTTCTAAAGTTGCTCCTTCTCCTTCACTCTCAAGCCTTAAATTTTGATTATGAAGCTTCTTAACATCTGCCTCCACCTTATTTAAAATCAACTTCACATTGTGTTGTAACTCTAGCATAGGTGTTTGATCATCGATATCTTTCATTTCAGCATTCAAGTTTTCAAGATTGGTCAACACCCTCAATTGCAGACCTCTCATGTCAAGCACTTTCTGTACTATTTCAACTCAATTTTCTTGCTTCTGAGTTAATAGTTCTTCAGGTGCATTTTCTTGTAAAACATTAATTTTGTTGAACAATTGTAAACTCTTAGAAAGTGCATTATTGTTTTCATGTATGTATGTATCTATAATAATGAATAATAATAATTTTTTATGTATGTCAAAATAATAAATAAAATTATCATTGGATCATATAATAATGAAGTAATCAACCCAATTAATCAGCAACTACTCCAATTTAATTTTTGTTTAAAATGGTTATCTGTCTTGCGCCTAGGTTACTTTATGATCTTGCCTACTATTTTTTGATTTTGGAGTATAGTCATTGTCTCAAGAAAGAGCAAAAAACTCTTGAGATAGCCAAGCTTGTATTGACAAAAATCAATAGACATTATTTCAAACTCTATAGAACCTATCATAGAAGAGGTATCTCTCTAAATATATATGATCTTTCTCTTAACCAAGCTTTGATACCATGTTAAAGATCCCATTTAAGATCAAAGTTATGATTATTTATCAAGTCTAAAATCACCAAACATGTCATGAAAGAATATCTTAGCTTTGATAAATTGGTATAAGTATGTTATGAAGGAGACATGTCATGAAAGGACATGTCTCCACAATGTGGAGCCATGTCCATTCATGGCATGGCTTCACTATTAACTAATCAAATCATAACAATGGCCCAGATTAGATTAGTTAACTTTAACCAATATTATTATAGGCTCAGGTCATTGATATGAATAGAAGAAGAATGGATAATATACCCGATCCCTTTCATGTATCAACATTACTATATTTGATTGTTTCTTGAATGATTCTATGCATGAGTATCATATCATTATTTGATCTATTACAAATAAAGGATAGAAATCAATACTGAAATAAGAGTACTACATTCTAATATCTAGTCATTGCGTTGGCCTTTGATATTTCTAGAAATAATGATTCTTTGGTGACTAACATATACCAAACTGATCACAACAATTGTGGATTTTATACCAATATGATGCAGAGGGAATTGTGGTTTAACTAACCAAACATATTTTTTCTTCAGAAGGTCTTAATGACCATCCAATAGTCTACTCACTAGTAGCCTTCCTAAGGTATCTAACAAGACAATCCAACAATTTTTGGTAGAGTTACAAACTCTCCAACCAAACAAACTAGGATATAATCAAATTAGAATTTCTCATAGAGAATGAATGCATTTATATGTTACTTAAACACAAATTGTAACCATAGATACTTTGGTTCTTGTCCATGAAAAAACCCACAATCTAATTTTCTACAGTAAGGGCTAAAAGAGTCACGATAAAATTAGCCCTCCTAATGAGGTATTTGATTTTTTTCTCCTAAAAATCCTAAGTGACACCCAAATTAAAATGCACATTTAGAAACTCATTTTAGGCTATGAAATAGTATCAAAGAATGAGAATTTGGTTTTTCTTAGGTAACTCCCTTCACCTAGATTGAGCAAGATTAGGCCTGATTTGTAGATTTAGGACCAACTCAAATGCATCCTTTTGGCATAGGGTGATATCATTTTTTAGACAAAGAGTGAGCTGATTGAATGCTTTAGTAAATATACATGCAATGTGGATACATATGAACTATTTTATTAAATTCCTAGAAGTACCAACTACTCATAGAATGAAATGATTGCAACCTTTTCATAAAATGTTTTTTGATAAGGCCTTGGGATCTTTGAATTTCCCAAAATATTCTTGATACACATCCATACAAAATGTTGAGCCATAGGTAATGTGCAGGCTATTTAGTATAAAGTCCAAAGATATGGAGATTTGAAACTTGTACATCAACTGTATGTCAACTGTATGATAAAATGCCTAGCAGAAATGTGGTAGCATAGATAGAAACACATTTGTTCCATTTGACATAATTTCTTAAAGAGTAGTCATCTTGAGAAATGACAAGAATTGACTTCAACATTTGTAAAAAATAGATTTGTTGGATCTATTTTAGAAACTTTTAAGTTGTTTCACATAAACATCTATATGAAATGAAAGCGACCTATAGATGGCATTTGTCATGAGGTTCAAACAATGAGATTAAATATATTGAATATGTTACTTGTAAAATTTTATGACTAATTATATGTTTCTACCATGGTCTTTGAATTGGTTGTCGATATTTATGTAAAAATTTTCCATTCCCAAAAACTTTGATTGGAGTTTCTTGATTAAATATTTTTACATTCTATGTTGGTTGCAAATAATTCCAAACAAAAGAATGTATTTCCCACACTTCAAGTGATCATCTACATGAATTTACATTCCTCGCCTTCTCTTTAATTTAAATCCCTCAATTTGATTACAAGACGAGCCAAGTTGATGAAACAGACCAAGTGGAAATTGTAGATTTTCTTTGAAGTTTATACACTTAGCCATATATATTTAAAATACCATCAGCTAGAAATTGACACTGATTCTCATGATCAAAACTATAAATCCATAAGTCAAATTCATAACATTAACCTTCAAATAGTTATCAATTTTAGTCTTGAAAATATACTTAATGTTTGTTGGATCCATAGTGAAAAAGAGTCTAAAACTTGTGGGGCTCACCTTGAATGTGAGAATTTGCATTACAGGACTATGGTCCATAGCAATAAATTTTTAAAAAATTTATCAACAAGTTGTCACAATTGCAATGGCATGTACAATAACACGATGTTGGGAAAACAACATCTTTGTCACACAGCCATCGCATTTGTGATGGTAGAATCTGATGTTGTGCAGTGTGGAGTCTGATCAGTTGCCAAGTGGGAGATTGCTAGTTTGCAGTGACTAATTAGGAAAGTACTATACATACTTCATAAATTTTACTTAAAAAATTGGGTCATATTTTATCAAGATTTTAGGCTAACATTTAATTATTAATTATAACCCTAAAGCAGTAAAGATACTTGTATAAAAGGGCTTAGGGTTAGGGATTGTTTTGTTGTTGTGATGCAAAAAATTTTGCTTGTGGTAGTATTGAGTTGTAAGGGATTACAAATTGTAATCAAGTTGTAATCACTAGATCATAATAATATCAAACTTGTTGATTGGTGGACGTAGCTTAGGGATTGGGTGAACCATGTTAAATCTTGGTGTCTTGTGTTCTTTTCTATGTGATCTATTATGTTTTGATATTGTTTATATTTTTATGTAATTGTTAGTTCTATCCATGGTTTAATCCTAACAAGTGGTATCAGAGCGAGGTTATTTTTCAGTTATCCTCTTCAGGAAAGTCTCACGATTGAGTGAGAGTCTCATAGTTGAGTGGGAGTGATGGCAGACGAGGGTAAGCTAAGGGTTGATAGGTCTAATGGGTAGAACTTTCAGTTATAGAAGATACAAATGGAAGACAATCTTTATTAGAAGGATTTTTGGAAGTCATTGGAAGGCGAAACCAAGAATCAATGATCTATGTCAAATGATGACTGGGATCTTTTAGATAGAAAGGCACTTGGAAGCATTCAATAATTCCTGGCATCATTAGTGGAATTTAATATTACAAAAGCGAAGATGATGGAAGAATTGATGCAAACCCTAGCAAAACTATATGAAAAGCCCTATGCTTCAAACAAGGTATTTCTCATGAAACATTTATTTAATATGAAAATGGTAGAAGGTGGACCTATTGCAGATCATTTAAATGAGTTTAATACTATTACTAGTCAATTATCTTCTGTAGGTATCAATTTTGATAAAGAAATTAGGGCTCTCTTGATTTCGTATTCTTTGTCTGAAAGCTAGCATGACTTGGTAATGGTTGTGATAGTTAATTTTGTTCTTGGATCTAGTACCCTAAAATATGATGATGTGATCAGTGTAATTTTGAGTGAGTAAACTTGTAGGAAATTCTTAGGCGGATCTACATCTAGAACTGCTTTGAATGCACAAAGTCAAGGTAGAATGACTATGATAGGAAATAATTCTATAAATCATGGGAAATCAAGAGGAAAGTCAAAGGGGAGGAGGTCTCAATCGAGAGGACTAAATGACTGTTAGTACTGTGGGAAACTATAGCATAAAAAGAAAGATTTTTGGAATTGAAAGAAAAATGGAGATAAACTAGATGGAGACAAGGAGGCAAATGTGGTAAAAAAATTTGAAAAGGATGCTTTTCTTCTATCTTTAGAAAGTGTTGATGATTCATGGGTTTTAGATTCTAGTGCTTCATTTCATGCTACAACTCACATACATTATTTCATTGATTATGTCTAAGGGGATTTTGGGCTTGTTTATTTGGGGGATAATGAACCCTGTCAGATTGTTGCATAGGGAAAAGTTAAGATTAAGTTTCAAAATGGGAATCATTGGCTACTACATGAGGTAAGAAATGTTCCAAGGCTGAGTAGGAATTTAATTTCAGTAGGGAAACTCAGTGATGAGGGTTTTGTAGTTACTTTTAATGATAAAAATTGAAAGGTTTCAAAAGGTTCACTTATAGTACCAAAAGGTTTGAAAGTAGGCACCTCATATCTTTGTACTAGGCATATTGTTCCTTCTACTTTAAATGTTTCAAAGAAGAATGAATGTTCAGGAACAGTTGTTGAAGTTGAGTAAGGAGAAAAAATAGCTATTGTAGATTCTAATACAGTGTTGTGGCACAACATACTTAGGCACATGAGTGACAAAGGTATGAAAGTAATTCATTCAAAGAAAGTTTTACTAGATCTAAAATGTGTTAATATGGATTTCTGTGAAACTTGTGTGTATAAAAAAAAAGAGAGAGTGAGTTTTGTGAAGAGTGGGAAGGAAAATAAAAAGGAGAAATTAGAACTTGCGCATACAAATGTATGGGGACCAACACAGGTGTCTTCCCTTGGTGGCTCTCATTATTATGTTATATTAATTGATGATGCAACTAGAAAAGTATGGGTTTATTTCCTTAGATAGCAATCTAATGTATTTCATTTTTTTAAGAATTGGAAATGCTTGGTTGAAAATAAGACAGGTAAGAAATTAAAATGTCTTAGATCTGATTATGGTGCTAAGTATTGCAGTCATGAAAATGAAAATTATTGCTCCACTAATGGTATTCAAAGATAGAAAACTATTCCAAGGAATCCACAAGAAAATGGAGTAGTTGAATGCATGAACAGGACTATAATGGAGTGTGCAAGGAGTGTGAGGTTGCATGTTGGGTTGCCCTTACACATGTGGGTGGAGGCTGTCAATACTATTGTATATTTGATTAATATAGGTTTCTCTACTCCTTTTTGTTGTGATATTATAGAGAAATAATGGATTGGTAAGAAGGTGAGTTATTCTTTTCTCAAAACCTTCGGTTGTGAAGCATTTTCTCATATAGATTCTGAAAATAGAACCAAGTTGGAAGCTAAGTCAAAGAAATGTGTATTTTTTGTATATGGCATTAATGAATTTGGTTATAGGCTTTGGGATTTTGAAAATCATAAAATTGTAAGAAGCAGGGATGTCATATTCAATGAGAAAGTGTTTTACAAAGATCTCTTGCATCAACATAAGAAGAAAGAAGATGATTATGTAGTGCTAGATGATATTCCAAAAGATGATGTTCCATCCATTCCTCATATGTCCAAAAACTTCAACAACAAATACCACACACACCAGTGAATGTTAGATGGTCAAAAAGGCTAATTAGACCTCCATAAAAATTTTCTCCTTCTTTGTGTTCTATTTTACTTATTGATGCTTGTGAACCTAAATGTTATGATGAAGTTGTGTAGGTGGATACTAAGGTTCAGTGGGAGTCTGCAATGAAATATGAAATGGACTCTTTACTGAAAAATAAGACATGGGATATATATAAGTTGCCTATAGGTAAAAGAGCTTTCTAGAATAAGTGGGTCTATAGGCTGAAAAAAGAGGATGGAGGTAAGCAAAGATTTAAATCCAGGTTAGTGGTACAAGGATTTACACAGAAAAAGGGCATTAATTTTGATGAGATATTTTCTCATGTTGTTAAGATGACTTCTATTCCTACTGTTTCAAGTATTGTGGCTATTGAAGATTTTCATTTAGAGGAGCTTGATGTTAAAGAAGCCTTCCTTCATGGTGATTTGGATGAAGAGATATATATGGCTCAGCTACATGGATTTGAGGTCAAAGGTAAGGAGAAGTTAGTGTGCAAATTGAAGAAAAGTTTATATGGCTTGAAGCAAGCACCTTGACAATGGTATTTGAAATTTGATAATTGTATGCATGAGCATGGATCTTGTAGGTGTCATTTAAATCATTTCATTTACTTTAATAGGTTGGATAATGATAGCTACATAATTTTATGTTTATTTCTTGATGATATGCTTATAGCTGGATCTAACATGGATTAGATTAAGGGGCTAAAATGCCAATTAGCACATGCATTCGCTATGAAGGATTTGGGGGCATCAAAAAAAATCCTTGGTATGAATATATGTAGAGATAGGAAGAATAGGAAATTGATGCTATCTCAAGCTGATTATGTTGAGAAGGTGTTGCAACATTTCAAAATGCTAAAGCTATCAGCACACCTCAACCGAGTCATTTGAAGTTGACTAAGGAGATGTGTCCCAAGACACAAGAAGAGGAGGATAAGATGTCCAAGGTACCCTATTCTTCATCTGTAGGAAGCTTGATGTATGTTATGGTATGTACAAGGCCATATATTGCACATGTAGTGGGAGTTGTTAGCAGGTATATGAGTCATCCAAGAATTGAGCATTGGAATGCAGTCAAATGTATTCTCTTATATATGAGAGGAACATCAAATTAGTTTTTACATTTTGGGGGCTCTACTACTAATTTATAGGGTTATGTTGAATTAGATTTGACAAGGATATTGATACCAAGTAGAGCACTACAGGTTCTGTATTTACTATTGGTGGGGCAGTCTGGAGTTGGGTTTCTCGATTACAAAAGGTTAATGCTTTATCCACTACAAAGGCAGAGTATGTTGCTACTATAGAGGTAGCTAAGGAGATGATATGGCTTCAATTCTTCTTGGAAGAATTGGGACACCCTCAGAAGGATAATTATTTGTTTATAAATAGTCAAAGTTCCATTCATCTTGGAAAGAATTTAGCTCTGCATTCAAAGACAAAACACATGCAATTGTGGTGCCATTCCGTTCAGTTAGTTTTGGAGGATGGACAGTTAAAGTTGGACAAGATACATAGAAATGACAATATAGCGGATATGTTTACAAAGATAGTAACAAGGGAGAAGTTGAAATCCTCTTCAGCTTTGGTCTTTTTCTAGAATAAACATGAATAAAAGAATAGAAATGTCCATGGTGGTTTGATCTAGTGGGAGCCCCATGTGGTAGCAATATTGCTACAGGATCAGTATCCAAGTGGGAGATTGTTTTCTAGTGTGGAGTCTGATCAACCTCGAAGTGGGAGATTATTAGTTTTTGGTGAATGATCAGGAAAGCACTGTACATAATTCATAAATTCTATATAAAAAAATTGGCCCCTATTTTATTAGGATTTTGGGTCGACATATAATTATTAATTATAACCCTAAAGTGGTAAAAATACTTGTATAAAAGAGCTTAGGCTTAGTGACTATTTTTTTATTGTGATGCAAAAATTGGTGCTTGTAGCGGTATTGAGTTGTAAAGGATTATAGATTGTAATTAGGTTGTAATTACTAGATCATAATAATATTAGACTTGTTTTTTGGTGGGCATAGCCTAAGGATTGGATGAACCATGATAAATCTTGGTGTCTTGTGTTCCTTTTTGTGTGATCTACTTTTTTTGATATTGTTTATATTTGCATGTAATTGTTATTTCTATCTATGGTTTAATCCTAACATCTGATGGCTTGGAGAAAAGGTTAGATATTGTACTTTTGATAGTAGACTATCACAAGTATGACAATATGATAGTGACCATTTTTCTTTGTCTTCTATCAATTTGTGATGGCTTTATGCATCACAATTGCGGTAGAGGAGCTTGTCATCACAAGTTGCAATGCCAAAACTCTGACACCTATTTGACAAAGTCCAATTTTATATTCTTTCACATGGACGATGGTTGGTTATCATAATTGCAATGGCCTATCATCATAATTTAGGTCCAAATGTAGTAGTGAGAGCATATGAATACAGATTTAATGCCAAGTGAACATCAAACAAGAAGACAAAGGGACAACACAATGGAAAGCCCTACAATTGTGATTACAATACAAGGTATGCGTATCACTATTGTCATGAGTACAGACATTTTGCTAAGAATTGCATAAGAATGCATTTTAGAAGTGATTACAGTAGATGGTTGAGTCAAACTACATGTTTTAGTTATTTGAAGACTAGTCACATGAGAAAAAATTGTCCAACAAGGTCAAAAGCACCAGATAGTAAGCTCAACAAAGGAAAAGGGAAGAATGATGTAGAGAATGTCAGAGTGGAGATGAACAAGACATGGAAGAAAAAGGAAGATTGTAGTACACCAAGTTCAGATGAGGTCACTTCATCCAATGGATTATGTAATTACATCACCCCCAACTAGGAAATCAAAGTGTATGTGGTACTAATATTTCATTGATATATTTTACATCATTTCCAAGAATCTAAGTTTTGAAAAGATAATATATGGTAAAATTAAGATGCAATGTATTGGTTAGAACCGAGAAGAAATCTATAAGATTTGTTTGTTTTCATGTTGTTACCAAGCATGAAAATTTTCAATTGGTGTCAATTTATTAAAAGTGACAGTAGTACCCTAGCTCATTGTGGTTGCTGAGAGTAAAATAAATCATGTGTAAGCAGAGTGAGTTCAAATTGCTATGATAGCCAAGCTTATAGCTTTGTAAGCACTGAGAATTTATTGCTAAGTTTTAAGGGCTATATGATTGATTTTTAAATCATTTGCATTCATTTGAGATTGAAGATAGTGCAAAGAGCATAAGGAAAATTAGAGAGAAAGATTCAAGTCTTTGTGAACTAGATTCAACTACAACTCATCACTAGTCATCAAATTCATAAGGTATTTATCATGTTTCAAGTTACATTTTTAAAATTAGTACAAACCCTAGTTATTTGATATGGCATCTAGTTATTCTACTACTATTAGCAAGGAAGGAAAAGAAAATTTAAATGTTTAATTTATAAGAAATGAGATTAAACAACCACCCTTTCAAGATATTCCTAAAATTTCATACAAGGTAGATCTAACTGCTACATTATCAATGATACCACCAAAAATATTGATTATTCAAGATATAAGATGTCATTACACTTGTAAGGTTGGAAGTATTGGAGACATGGAAATCAGAGACATATGGAAAACTATAGGAGGAAAACAAGATTGTTGAGAGAATATGGTTAACTCGTACCCTAAATTTTCCAAATGTATTCAAGATAGAATGGATTAAAATAGTGTTGAGCAGAATACATGATCACTTAGTATGGTTGGAAAATGGCCCTACCAAGATCACTAAAAGGATCATTCAACATCTAATAAGGTATCCTACACTTGATAGACCTAAGACCATGTGAAGTTTTGTGAAGGAGGTAATTGAGAAGAATATAGGGGTTGTATGGAACAAATGGGGGATGACGATTGACACAATTTCAGATCCCCTACTTGTATTTGTAGTGAAATTAATTGTTCACAAGATTCGTCAATCTAGAAGACTGAACATTGTATATTATATGGATGTGGATTTGGGTTACAAGATAGTCAAGAAGGATCACTCTTATGAACTTACTGAGTTACAACACCAACAGTTATCAAAAAACTTGGGAGCCATAAGAAATACTAAGAGTGTACAATGCAAGTTTGGTCCATTACTAGTTTGTATATTTTTCTATGTGTAGAATAGATTTCTTTCATTTGGTAAAATTTCTTGGAAGACCAATAGGTCAATTTCAGTTGAAATTGGAGAGTTCATAGAGCAACTTGGAGAAAATTTTGAGTCAGTCATGGCAAGTTACTTTTTAGACTTTAAGAATTTTGTCAAACAAAGACTAAGGATAACAATCTCACTAGTAGAGGAATATTATGATGTTGTTTGTTTTATAGTGGATGATAGTTTTATATATGTACAATTAGTTGTTCCTAGGGTTAGATGGCTCAGGCCATTGCCTTATGAAATCAATATGGATGAGGCATCAAAATCCATCATATCTTTACTTGCAGAAGAAGTAGACAAGGGTGCAACCTCATATCAAAACTATGAGGAAGTCAAATCCAGAATGACAATAGATTTGAAGATAGTTTTTGTGGTGAGAAAGAAAAATAAGATTGTGAACAAGCATAAAGAAAGATTAGGTGAAGGGGGAGAATAGGAAGAATAAGAGGAAGATAATGAGGATGAAGAAGATGAGAAACCTACTCAAGCCCCTCTTGCACTAACACAAGGTCAAGGAGAGGACCAAGAAGAAGAAGAAGAAGAAGTTGAACATGGTGATGGTGTCGAGGGAGAAGTCACTAAAGCACCTAATCTTATAGAGAAGAAGAAGATAAAAGCTAAGGATCCTACAACAAAGAAACCTGAGAAGGTTGTGAAGACATCACAACAAAAGCTAGTAGTATCTATCACCAAGGCTAGCAGAAGGGCCACTACAAAGAAAAATAGGAAGTTGACATACCCAAAGGAAAAAGATCTATTGCTACTACAGAGAAGAGTCAACAACAACCACCAAAAAGGAGAAAGTATATTGCTCTAGATCAATTAGATGAGGAGAGGACTGAGTCAGTTGACAACAGTCAATTTCAAGTGGTAAGCCACAATCCCTCTTCTAATTTAGATAACTTGTGTGATAACATTAGGAACAATGTAGATTTGTCAGGTTTCACACATGCTAAGTTTGACAAACTTGATAAAGTAGAAATGAATAAGGTTGAGGAATATATATACAAGATGATGGCCACATTCAAGAATAACCCTATTGAGCTTGCCAACTCTCTACCCAAAACTCGATATGACAAAGTTGAGAAAAGATATAAATTCAATTTAAATACTTAAAGGAATATTAGGGAGATTACTCTAGCCAAAGTAATGCTACAATTAGATAAGTCATCTATGACTAAGGCCATTAATAAATACAAGGGGAGATTTTCTACCAAATATAGATCTTTCAACATCTTACAGAATAACATTGAGGAAGTTGTCAAATAGAGCATCCAAATATGGAACATTATCTATGGGTTGCTGCTAGAAAAAGCTATTTAGTAATAAACTAAGGAGGTAGCTGAGGAAAAAGATGACCAAGTGGTAGTTGAGGTTACAAAGGAAGGATTTGTCAAGGATGGTCATGAGGGAGGAAGAGAAAAGGAAATAGAAGCAAAGGAAATAGTTGAAGAAGAGAAACAATACGATCAGAGTGTACCTAAGGTACATATGTTGATTGTTAGTCCTCTTCATGTGGAACAAGTTGGTCAACAATATACTATAAAGATCAAGGATGTTTCTGTTAATACATATGTAGAACATCAATTCTTTAATGGGGGATAATTTAAAGAGGATTTTATAGGATTTATACTTAGCTATTAAACTTTGCACTAATCTTGTATTAAGCAGTACAGGTGAAATTAACAAAGCATCAATAGGGAATACATTGAACACTAACACATCTAGTTTGCCCCTTATACTTACAAAGATAAGAGATCTAGAAGCACAATAGGGTGTCACCTTTGACTTTCATTTTCCAATGCCAATTGTGGTAAACCAATAGAAGGACCCAGTGACATCAAATGTTAGCACATTGATACCAAATGCTTAAGTGCAACAAATATTAATAGTTGATAAGATTGGAACACAAGTCGAAATAGGTTAGGAAGTCCTACACCTAAATAATAGATTCAAGGTGAAGAAAAAAAGAAGAAGGAGAAGGATAGGACTGAAGAGTCAATCTTGACTATGAAACCAAAGTAACAAATTGTAATCTAGACATTGGTAACTCTACGAAGCTTTGCATCTCTTATTCCTAGTCAAACTCTTCAAAGGCCAAGTGTAGATGCTACACCATTGTAGTCATCAAGGCCTAGTCTTGATGCATCTAATGTTGGAGAAGGTACATGTTATGGAGATATCAACCTAGATGAGGTGATTGAACTTCTAAAGTTTGATTTAGCAACAATCTCCATAGAACAAATGAGAATATTGCAAGAATCTCTAACAAGGAAGAAAAATCAAGAGTTACTTGGGAGGGAGCACAAGAAACTAAAAGTGCTATATGACATCAAAGATATATTTCTTGATGCATTTAGCCTCCCAGAACATAATGCAGATAAACCAAATCTTTAGAAACTAGTGAATTTGGTTGACAAGATCAGTACTGTAAACCTAGACACAAACACCAAACTTTTAGAATGGTCCGAGAAGAGATTTTTAACAAAGGTTGATGAAAAGATTTATAATGTCATTGCACTTAAATAAGTTGACTTAGCAACCAAGATGGAAGATGTGAAAAGATGGAAGATGTGATGTGAACTTATTCACACAAGAAGCATAGAGGGCTATTGACCGGCTGGAAGGAGGCTTAAAGATAATAGGTAATATTCTTCAATTGTGTCCTAGTCATAGTTAGGCTCACTTTCAAAGGCTATTATCTACTCAAGGTCATCTAGCTAGACTACGTGCACAACATTATAATACTAGGGCTACCTTGATTAATATCCAAGCCATGTTAACCCCACACGTGGAGGTGTTGCATAAAGAACTAGGCTTTCCCAAAATAGTGATGACAAAAGATGCTCATCTTTCTACTCATGAAGGCTTAGTGGACCTTGTTTCCAAGCTCAATGTACAAATTCAATCACTAGAGGTGGCATGCAACAATTGGTATACAACACTAAAGATTATACTAGAGGTCCATCAAACATTTTTGGACAAACACACTATTTGTGTGCCACCCATGACATAAGTGTCAAAAAAGGGGGAATTGAGAAACAAAGGAGAATTGAGATAAAAACAATCAACATATTCAAAGGGGGGTACAAGAAGTTGAAGAAAATTTACTCAGCATGAGTATCAAATTTAGGTACAACACAAAACAATCAACTCAAGGGGAGTTATGAGTTTTTGAGGTATGACTGACAAATCATCAATTTTGCAAATTTTTTAAGTTTTAAAATTTTGTATGTCAGTCGAGTAAAGATCATAGATTATCTAGGATATGCTTAAGTCAAGTATATATAGGCATAACAAAGTATTTTTTCCACTCATGTGAAAGGGGGAGATCATTAATCTTAGATTGGTTTTGACATATGAGTGACTACATACTTAGTCATATTCTAAAAGTGCATGTTGAGTAAGTAGTGTATGTTGAGCATAAGGTGTCTGATAAAGCAAGATGAGTAGAATATATAGTATGTGTCACACATTAGTATGTGTTGAGAAGATAGTTAGTGCTAAGCATGTTAGTTTATGCTAAGTGATTCAGATGTTGAGCGAATAGTAGATGTCAAGTCATTCAAGAGATGAGTTACAAAATTGAAGATATCATGGATTCCAAGCATCAGGGGCTTTAAGTGCTGACTAAATAGTTTAGACATAGTTATTTGTAATGGTACAAACTTCTATGCAAACCATTTTTGTGTTGACTTAAGGATATTTTTACGATTCTAGATGATAATAATGACTCTATATTGAGAATATCTATTGAGTACATGAAACCAATCAGATTAAGTGATGGTCTAAGCAGAGAAATGGGTAAATCACAATCATTGATTCTTACCTCACCCTAAGTCACCTAGGTCTTCTTAAGGAAGGAAAACCCTAAAGATGAAAATGAGCTAAGAGAGAAGTTTGCATATGCAGATAGAGCATTCATGGTGACTAAGGAGTTATGAATTTATATATGCATTATAGAATTATTTAGAGAGAACATAAGTGATACATCTGATCATAGAGGATCTAGTACACATTAGGATAGAGGTGATTTTTTATGTAGCGAAGGAGTACTAACCGAAGGATCAAGGCTAAGACATTCTAATAGGTGAATTAGTAAAATCTCTTAAAAGAGTAGCCTTAACAAGTTTCAAGTTCTATCATACTTTTGTTTAAATTTCTTAACCGGGTGCTTAACTCATTGTATGTTGAAGTCCTTTAACTAGGCACACTTCTAACAAGCTGTTGAAATCCTTTAACAAGGTAAGATTTAACAATCTTTGTAAGCCTTTAACAGGGATGACTTTTTACAGGGTATATCATAGTTTATGTTCAAATGTTGTAACCTTCATTCGATACAATTTACAACTGCAGTAGTGAAGATTTGCGGGTGTCATCCCCACCCCATTTTTACCTCCTCATTGGAGTGTTTCTGGGTAACCAAATATCTTGTGTCATATATGCGTTGAATGGTTTTTTTTTTCATGCTATGGATGAACATGCTTAGTATGGTATTCTAGTTTAATTGCAAATTATGAGATGAATGTGTGGTGAATATTTTAGTGGATAAATTTTTGAAGTACTGATTATGTTGGTCAAATATATAGTATTGAAAAATGACTGTCAACACACTTAACTATTTTCATTATGTATGCCGAGTACACAATAGATTCTGAGCCAAAATTTTAATAGGTGTTGAGTCACAATTAGTGCCAAGCATATTATAGTATAGTATGTGCTGAGTTATCCAGGAATTGTTCATGTGCTGAGTAACAAAATCATTTAGATACTAAGCAACTTAGAAAAACATATGCCGAGCAATATAGGAAACATAGTTGATGCCGAGCAAACTAGGAAATGTAGTTGATACTAAGCAATCTAGAAATAGTATGTGTCGAGCATCAATGATACTTCATGTGCTAAGCAACACAGGATTAGCATAAGAGTTTTTATTTGCAAAAACTAAGATGTAAACCATTTTTTGAGCTAATTTAGACAAATTTTGAAGGACAAAAAGGATAAGGACAAATCATTTACATTCCCTATGCAATCTGTATGCAACCAATTAGAAAAATGGTGAAGGCATGCAACCAATAAGAAAAATGCATAGTATGAGCAGGAATTTGAGATTCAATTTGGATCATAGATCCATACCTAACCCTAAGTCTTTGTATTCTTTATAAGGAGGACGAATGTACCATTGTATGTATGGAAGAAAAGTAGCATAAGGGGAGATTATAGTGAAATTTTAGTGAAGAGAAAAGACATAGTGGAAGGGAAAGCACTTATACATCCAATTAATCAGAACAGAATAGGGGACATATTCAAAGATTAGATCAAGCAAGGATTAGAAGAGAGCAAATTAAGTGCATGAACCCAACAATTCAAGATTGCATTCAATCAGGTAAAATTTTCTAATACTCTCTTACAATTGTATTAGAGGTTGAAATCCTATGGTGATAGGTTAGTTTAACAGCTAGGTAAGAGAGCCTTTAGAGAAGGTTAAGAAAATCTTATCTATTAGGTGGGTGTAACAGCCTTTATGAAAATCCTTTAATAGGGTGACACTTCTTTCAAAGTGTTTGTAAATCCTTTGAATAGGTCACTATTGACATAGTGTAAAGCCTTTAACAGGGTAGGCCTTTAATAGGGTAAACCATCAGAAGTGGTTGATCTCATTGTTATAGTAATTTTTTGTGGGTGTCATCCCCACCCTAGTTTTACCTTCTTATTCCTGGAGGATTTCTGAGTCACCAAAATCTCTTGTGTTATGTGTTGATTCATGCTCTCATTTTATGTTTGTTTACTTGCATGCATGTTAATTTCAGGTATATGTATTAAGAGTTTGAAAGAATAACAATTGGTACTTCTGATTCACCCCTCCTCTCAGAAGTACTCTTCCCATTTGAACATTCCAACAAATTCACTCCCTGCCCCCCCCCCCTTGAGTTTACTTTCCCTATTGTATTTCCAAAACTCTTGTGATCTATGTCTCTATCTTTCTTTCATTCTTCTTGTTATGGTGAACTTCAAAAGCTCTTACATTCACAACCTCCAATCACACCTACATCTTCAGTGGTCAAGGAGAGGGATTTTTCTTCGAGCATCCATATAATATGAGATTGCCATTGATAGACTAGTCAGTTGAGTCTTAGTCATTTTTTCAACATGTATATAAAATTAAATGAATACTTAATCATAAATGGATGGATAATTTTGGTGGGGGAAGAATTTAAAACACAATCAATCAAAATTTAATGACTTTTAGTTTTCCTTCCATTCTCCATAAATTGACATAAGAGTGGGTATTGAAGGTCATAGTTTCCCTTACTTGAGAGATGCACTCAAAAATCCTCCCACAAACTTGCAATCTATTGCATACAAAATTAAATCTTTACTTTTATTTTATTTTTTCATAACCTGACAACATCAAAATTTTGACAATAAAATTATATCCTATCAATATCAAAATTTTGACAAAAAACTTTTGTGTCATCAAAATTTCTACACAAAACTTAAGTGTCATTGAAATTTCAACAAAAAAACTTAAGTTTTGTCAAAATTTTGACCTTATTGTGATTTTTTTTTTTTTTTTTTAAAGTGAATTTGACAAGCCAAATTGTCTTGTCATCAAAAAAATTGATTGAAAATGGAGGCCTAATGTACTAGTGAACAATTATGGGACTTTAGCCTAGATGTTAACTCTAAGTAGGAAAAAGTTCATTTTGATTTTGAATACACATGTGAACACTTTAAGGTCAACTAGATATAATAATTTGGTATAAAAGAAATTTTTTTTTTGAAAAAAAAATTAAAATGAGAAAAAATTGTAATATGATTATTATATGATGCACGGGTAAAAGCACAAAGCTCTGCCACCATTTGTGATATCTTGTACCATTTCGGCTGAAACGCTTTCGGCCATACACATGTGGCAGTTTCGCACACCTATGTGGCATGTACTGTTTTGATCGAAACTCGTTTGGCCGAAAGGGTTCCAGCCGAAACCTCGAGCCGGTATAAAAACTACAGCAAACCTCTAGCGGCTATCATTGTTACTGTTGCAGTTCCTGGATGTTTGGAGAGCAGGTTAAGGGTTTCAGCCGTAAATGGTTAGTGGTTTTTTCCTTTCCATTTTTTAATGGTTTTTAAACATATTTTTTGATTAATAGATGTTAATCATACTTAAAATAGTTGTTTTTGACATATTTTGTGAGTGAAATGCTTAAAATTGATTATTTTTTAATATGTCTAAATTATTTTAATTATTTTAGATTATTTTAGAATGGTATTTAAATTAATTTGTTAGAAAAAATGTAGTTAAACATGAGATTAAAACATAGAAAAATATTAATTAAAAGTGTACAAAACATTAAGTTAAAATATAGAAAAATATTAGGAAAAACATTAGGAAAAATATTAAGTTAAAATTTAGGAAAACATTAGGTTAAAATATAGAAAAATATTAGGTTATGAGGTAAACATGTAGAAAAATATTAGTAAAAAATGTAGCAAACCTTTAGGGGACATTATTCAGTTTCTAACATAACCTGATGGATCTAGAGGTGAAACAATAATATCTTATGGTGAAATTAATTTTGACATTAAATACACCTTCTAACATAACCTTATATTAACTACAATCATAACCCATACTACATTCTAACGATAACATAGGCCCTCTACTAACCGAATGAACCACACTTAGATATTGATGATGTTCATTTTAACAACTAGTTATTGTTAGGTAATAATGAGTCTTACATTACCAAACAACACATTAAGATCACTTATGTCAACTACGTTTTTCAATACATTATCCATACATGTGTGTCTTAAGGGGACATAGGAGTCGTAATAGGTCATACTATTTTTTATAGGTTCTAATAAGTCTTAATATGTATTATTAGGATATAATAGGTCTTATTAGGTAATGATGATTCTTACATTATCAAATGACACATAATGACCTCATGATACATTTCTAGGTATTTTTATCCATATATATGTTAAGGGGACCTAGGGACTCCTAGTAGGTCATTATGTCTGTTATAGGTTGTAATAGGTATTCATATGTTTACTAGCACATAATAGGTATTGTCAAGTAAGAATGAGTCTTACATTACCAAACAACACATTAAGATCACTTATGTCAACTGCGTTTTTCAATACGTTATCCATATATGTGTGTCTTAAGGGGACATAGGAGTCGTAATAGGTCATACTATTTTTTATAGGTTTTAATAAGTCTTAATATGTATTATTAGGATATAATAGGTCTTATTAGGTAATGATGATTCTTACATTACCAAATGACACATAATGACCTCATGATACATTTCTAGGTATTTTTATCCATATATATGTTAAGGAGACCTAGGGACTCCTACTAGGTCATTACGTCTGTTATAGGTTGTAATAGGTATTCATATGTTTACTAGCACATAATAGGTATTGTTAGGTAATAATGAGTCTTACATTACCAAACAACACATTAAGATCACTTATGTCAACTGCGTTTTTCAATATGTTATCCATACATGTGTGTCTTAAGGGGACATAGGAGTCGTAATAGGTCATACTATTTTTTTTAGGTTCTAATAAGTCTTAATATGTATTATTAGGATATAATAGGTCTTATTAGGTAATGATGATTCTTACATTATCAAATGACACATAACGACCTCATGATACATTTCTAGGTATTTTTATCCATATATATGTTAAGGGGACCTAGGGACTCCTACTAGGTCATTACGTCTGTTATAGGTTGTAATAGGTATTCATATGTTTACTAGCACATAATAGACTAACCTTACTATCAACCTTAATAAAACTATATCCCATTTACTTTATTAACATTCTTAACTCTAATTCAAACTACTAAATTAAGTCATGAGTTCTAAATTGTAACCTAACATTTGCTAACTAAACTCATTTACTTATCTAGTAACAAATTTTTCTATCCCTATGTCCTAACTCTCATCTACACTCCCCATAATCATCAAAGCATTTACATAAAAATTTAGATTTTAGTCAAGAATTATATTTTTTTATTGCATATATGTACATGTGTACACTTAGTTATCATTTAATCAAGAAATTTTATTTTATTTTTATTGCATAAACATGTACATGTACGAATATTTATTTTTCACATTTGCATGAGCACATTACAATGTACATTAGATATGGTCTCTAAGATAATTTGCTTTAAAATACATATGTATGTTACATGATTGTTCATTTAGCACCATACATTTAATGTTGTGTATTTATATGTACATGTGTTTCAAATTAAATTTAACTTTTAATTATTTTAATTTAAATAGACTTGTATGTTTATATTTGTATATATATGGATGCGTAGATCTCTAGATATTTATCACTCAGATTGTAGCTTCACATTCATATTCTCATATTTATTTTCATATATATATTATGGCATTCGGTTCTGGGGATCGTGCTCCTGCATCCTCAGGGGATGCTAGTGTTCGTGGTGGGAGTCAGAGTGGTGAGTCTGGTACAGCACGTAGATTGACCTCCTCCACCCATGATAGAGAACAGTTATTTAGAGATACAGTGGCGAGATTATCTCATGCTATTCAGGTTTTGGATACCTTGCTTTCCTCTTCTACCACCCTCCCTAATAGGGTGAAGGTCATAGTGATATGAGAGGAGTTATTTCATATGATTCAGACAGTTAAATCATACAACCCTTTTGATGATATGAGCATTGAGACATTTTATTCTTCTTTATCTCACAGTGTCACTGGCACTGTGAAGTACACACAAATTGACACTGAGGTTTCCACCGGCATGGTGAAATCCATGTTTCCATCTTATGCAGATTGTCGCAAAGTCAGAGGCTACTTTGCAACGAAGTGTACTGATCCACTCATTGCACCATTGATGTATCCTCATTGGTTGGCTACTCATCATAGATGGCCACAGAAGGATGAGTTCCCCCTATATTTCTGCAAACAATTGTTTGTAGAATTTCATTTACACTATGATGTTGACTATACAGATTATCTAGGGCATTTTGGGCAGGGTTAGGGGAGACTTTCTGATAGATTTAGACCCGCGGACACTCCTGCACCCATTAAAAAAAGGGCAATGGTGGGTCCAAACCTTTTGGTTATGCTGACAGGTCTACAGATGGCTACTATAGGTGAGAGTGTTCCTGATGACACAATTAGGACATAGATTTTTTCGAGCATCGCCACCATCGCCACATAGTTACATGAGATTTCTTCTAATCGATGTAGTCGATATATGCTATGGTCTCGAGGTACCGCTCCCACAGCTACATCATATAGCACACCTGTTGATGATGATTATGGAGTTGCAAACATACCTTCTCCTGTAGACATTTCTGCAGTCTTAGAGGTGGATGCATTGTATCATTTGGCATCATATTTAGCATCTGATCTTTTAGATGCATATCGAGCATTATCTACACTCTCAGGGATTCCACTTCGTGACATGAGCTCTCAGATTAGACATATTTTTTCATGTACAGTAGTCCCAGAGGATTCACAGAGGTAGGAGGACATTCCTACACCTTCTACTACTCCTACTGCTACACAAGCCCAAGCTACAGCACCAGTCCCAACTACTCAGGACCTTACAAAACCCCCCCCTACTCAGGATCTCAGTGGCACCATAAAACCTGGTATATTTACTTCCATGCTTTCAGATTAGGGCCACACTATTGACTTGGATGCTGATACTATTTTTTCATTACATGATTCAGATATCAGTCAGATCAGCAGAGCATTACATAATGCTACAGTAAATATCTCTATATGTTTAGATTTATTTTTATTATAGTAAATAATATGTCTATATGTTTAAATTAATGTATAAGTGTGTGTTTGTGTATGTGTTATAGGGTTTGAGTGATAGTATGTTATGTTTTGCCAATCTGCAGACACCGACAGATCCTACACATCGTGAGTCCCAGGTTGTTACAATATATATATATATATATATATATATATATATATATATATATATATATATATATATTGATTTATATACATGTAGATCTTGATATAATTTGTCTATACACATAATTAAATGGTTCACTTGTTATCATTTGACACAGGGTTCAGATGCAGCTGATAGACCCTTTTGGGGACAAGGCCCAGGATCAGGAGGGGGGATGTAGCTGATTAGATCATATGTGGCCTTTTATTTTATTACACACATGTTATGTCTAGATACATATTTATATGGACAGTTTGATGTTTTATATGTTATTTCCATATGCATACATTTTATATCCAGACACTTTGATGTCTTACATGTTATTTTCAAATACATGGTTTATATGGACACTTTGATGTTTTATATGTTATTTCTAGATACGTGTTTATATCATTGACACTAAATGATGTTTTGTATGCTATTTCCAGATACATGTTTATATGGAGATTTTGATGCTTTATATATGTTATTTCCAGACATTTGATCTACATGATCTATTTTTATACATTTGATATGGATACATTATATTCTCCAGATATATGCACATGTATGTTATTAATCTTTTAATGTAGACATCTATTTTATTGATCTTCTGATGTCTTCATCTTTTATGTAACTTACGTATGTGTTATGCACATGTTTCTATATGTTATTCATATTTTCAATATTCAAGTTTACATGTATATTTGTACAGTTATTCATCTTAATGCCTTAATCTAAGTGTAATTAACTATATAATTTTAATGGTTGATGTACATAACAATATAACATATATTTAATGACATATCTTAATTAACTGTATAATTAACGATATTTAGTCTAATTATATTTAATGTAGATCATGTATTAACTATATTTAATGACATGCCTTAATTAACTATAGTTAACTATATTAAATCTAATTATATTTAATGTCTTAATAATTAACTCTATTTAATGACTTAATTAACTCTATTTAATGACATGCCTTAATTAACTATAATTAACTATATTTAACCTAATTAACTATAACTAACTATATTTAATCTAATTATATTTAATGTCTTAATAATTAACTCTATTTAATGACATGCTTTAATTAACTATTATTGACTATATTTAACCTTTAAATTAACTATATTTAATCTAATTATATTTAATGTCTTAATAATTAACTGTATTTAATGACTTAATTAACTGTATTTAATGACATACATTCTTAATTAACTATAATTAACAGCATTTAATTAATAAAATATAATGTACATGTAATATGTAACATAGTTCATATAACATATACATGCAAGAACATAACGATTATATACAAACATAAAGAATGTATCATATAAGAACATATTAAGATTATATGTACATACAAATACATACAAATACTAAAAAGGTTGTCTTAAGGGGAGGTCCTAAGAGACCTTGTCTTAAATGAGATATCCATCTCGAATTTAAATAAAAATAACAATAAATGTCTAATTTTGCATATGCAAGATAAATGATCCAATGTACAAAAATTTATAAAACAAATATCCTATCAATATTAAATATGAAAGTATAAGAGCTATACAGGCATAACTCAACTAGAGCTCCACAATAAGTACATAGGTAAACTAGAGCTCCACAAACAATGTATTGTTAGGATCCTCTCTACTTTTTATTATCTCTAGAAGTTTTCCATGTTCTTCAATAGGCAATTTCCACTTTTGATTTCCACGACGTCCTTTTCTTTGTATTGCTTTGAAAATTGTAATTTGGTTGCTATAAAATGGTTACTGTAGTGTAAAACCTTTTCTCTAGGCTTGTATTCAATAAATTCAATACCACTACCAATTACCCTTGTTTGTTGATAATATGTTCCTTCAATAACAACTGATCCAATTGGATATGACTGTTCATCAGCATCTATAGTTCCTTCTAGCAACTTGTGTTTTTCTTTTGTGCATCTTAAAAGATAATAGTCCACATTTTCCACATTATCTAGTAAGGCTTGAACTACAAAAATATCTCCTGCATGTATATAAAAAGATAAATATAAATTAATTTTAAAACAAATATACATGTACATTAATTTATATATATGCATATATGCACACAAACCTGCCACAACTAAATCAGAAATGCGCTCATAATCAGCTGAATATACAGGATCATGAATGTCAATGTCAATGTCAACATCTTCAAAAGGAGGCTTTCTAACTATCTCCTTCAAATCCCAATGTGAAACATATCCATTCCCAATATTTTCACATGCACTCACTACATTGTCCTTAATGTAGTCATCACAAAAACATGTTTTCTCTCTTACTTTAAGTACTGGAGGTTTATGGTTTCCTGTAGTCATCACTTGATGTAAACTTCTAATTCCAGGAATCGTTTGACAATTGTAAGGATTAGATCGATCTATATCTGTTACAAATACAAAAACTAATTGTCATATTTCAAAATAAATATTTAATTAAAAACTCAACTTGATTTGAAAGAGACATTGAAAATAAATATAACTTAGTTCACCTTTCACCTCCCAAAAGTAACGCTTATTGTATTCAATATCTCGAGTAGCAAAATGAACTTTGCACCATTCAAAAATTTTATTTGTGCTCTCTATCCTATTCCCTGTATGTACATAAAATATGCATGTATATATAAAATTTAAAACATATTCTATTAGAGTATTAAACATGTACATTTAAAAAATGCATATATTTACCTGCAAGTTCATGTTGTCGAAGTGCACATTTTATACATGCTCCTGCTCCATCATGCTCCCCTTTTCCATGTCCACTTTCAAAGAAATTCCATAAAAACTTATCATTGGTTCTAGCATGTTGCATTGCTAACCAATTAAATTCTTTTGCAGATTTGAATTGTCCTGTGAACGTGAAACATGATAAGTATCTACAATTATCCAAGTACATATATCAAATAGAAATAGACATGTCCAAATAAATACAAGTTAAAATAAAGTTAAATAAATGTGTAACTATTTCATGTATACTAACCTGCACATCCATCAGACCAAATCCAGTGCTCTAAAACATTTATTCCATGATTTATAAGATCTTCAGAGAACATTGCAAAACAATGAGCCACATAACTCCTGTCATGAACTTTATCATCACTAATATAGAAATGAACCTCTTTGATGATGATGCGTTCATTTTCATCCAATCTTTCTATCTGATCACCTCAAATTGTGCATGTCTATAGGTCACTTGCACAAATATTGCAACTTGTTTAGAATGATAATATTGGCTTTGGAGCTCTGTATGAGGTGTAAATGTATAATTCTTAGAAAAATCTACAACTGAAAGTATACAACCAAGTAGAAAACAATTTTTGGAATCACAAAACTATTTAGCTTGCCATCGTGCACCATGACAATGTTGGACATGTGGATATATCAATGGACGGAACTTGGCCATGAACTCATCATAATGTAATTCACTCTCCTTCAATACATTTTTTTTGGATTCATCCCCTCTATTATTTTGGTATGTCTCATATTCATATATCATCCATGAAACTGGTGTGGATTCATTACTATTCTCAACTTGCATAATTTCAAAAAAATTGTGTAAATCTGCACAATCTTCACACTAATTTTTGATGCATTGCACTTTGAATTCATCTGAATCTTCTAATTTATCACATAATATGGACCTCACAAATTGTGTTGTACTGCTAGGGATGACCAAATTAGGATCAAGTATTGCCATAACTTTTTTAAATGATTGCAAGTGTAGACCAAATTCAACATGATTTCTACAACAACAAGTTTCTTGCATCTTATTTATGCGTACAAAGGAAGGATGTAAACTCTCAAACATTCTCTGACATATTTGACATTTAAAAATTCTTGTTTGAATGCTTCAAAAAGTTCACTTTTAGTTATATATATGAAATGTTTTGGATGTTCAATTTTGGCCCCTGTTTCTTGATCTTTAATTTGTATAGTATCATGCCTGTTGGAAGAAACACGAGAATGTGTGGTCCAAAATTCAATAACTTTTCTTTTTACTTCTTTAGAAATCCTATCTTTTTTAGGAACTCTACAAATATTCACCCAGTTATTCTCAATGTTATCATCTAGCATATTTCTCATCTTGATGTATCTCTGGATAGTTCTTCTAGATATATGTAGTACATCAAAAATTGCATGTACCTATTTTCTATGTGTCAATTTTTTACTAGATATAGTAGTCATCAATGCTCCACGTGCATTACTCAAATCACCTCCTCGAGTTGTGTTGTCAATTTTGTTATAAGCATTTTGCAAATTTTCAACTATTGTTTTATTAATATTATGGGCATGGCTTTTCCTATTATCAACACCCAACAACTCTAAAACAAGTCTCATATCTTTTCTCCTAAATAACTTGACAAATAATTGCGCCTGTCCAAATATACTTTTATCCTTGAAATATTCATCCCACATGTTCTGACAATGCTTTCTGATAGTGTTATCATATATCATATCTTTAGATGGAATTTGGTTTAAAAGTAGTTCTTCATCCAAATCCATCAAATTTTTTATGCTTTCTAATTTGTCTCTATCAATAGAACTGCTAATTTCTTCCTCTTCATTACTTTCATTTTCTTCATGAATCTCATCATGTTCAGGAATTTCGGTAGGTTGGTTTTGAGCATGTTTTGTGTGGCCTTTCATTTTGTCATCTCTTTTTCTATCATATTTTCTTGATCTTTTCCTTTTACTACCCATTGAATCTTTCAATCTATAGAAAATAAATAAATAAATTTAGATTTCACTAAATATTAGCTAATGGTTCAATATATAATACATAAAAATAAGAATAATTAGAAGAGAAAAAAAGCACCTTCAAAATATTCGATCCTTTGCAATATTGATTAAATCCACAAAACAATTGTTGAAAATTGCTTCAAAATTAATTGTTTTTTGCAAATCTTCTTCCAATTTTCGCTGTCTCTATATATTTAATTTTTTTAAAAAGGGAAAACAATATTTTTTTATATCAAATAGTCAGATTAACTGCTAGTGGTTTCTCATGCCACTAGGCGTTTCGACCGAAACTGTTTCGGCCGAAACCATTACGGTCGAAATAGTACCGGCCGAAACAGTCTATGTGGCAGCCTATGTGGTAGCCAAACAAGAAAAAATTAGAACTTCTATAAACATCTCACTTTGAAGGCCAATTTCACCTACTAAATTGAAGTATTTTTTAAAACTAAAAATATACTTTTGCAGTTCTCGGAGTCACAATTACGATTGTATAATTTTTTTTAAGTTTTGATTATGAATAATATGTTATAATTTGAAAATATTACAAGTAGGTATCTTAAGATTCAGGAAGATGTCTATTCAAAAATAAGAAAAAAATAGTAAATCATGTTAAAAAATTAATTTTTTTTTATGGTGCACTAGAGGAGAGAGTCTTCTTCAAGAATATGTAATTTCTTTTAAAAAAATATGTAGATTTGATGGAAAAAGTTTGATGGGAGAAAAAAACTATCTATTTCTGATAACTTTGACTTTGACCAGTTATAACTTCAAAAATATTAGCCGAATTTCAATTTTTCTTTTTCGGTGCACCAGGTATACATGTTAACTCTAACATATTCCAAAATCAAACCAAAATATGAACACTTGCATATATTTGTTTGACGGGAAAAAAATTCTATATTTTTAGTATTTTTAAAAAATTAAAAAATACACTTTAAAAATTGAAAAATAAATAAATTTTTCACTCAATTTTTTTATAAAAAAATTATAGACATAAACTTCATCCAATTTTACACATTTCATTAGTTTACATCATCTTCAAATTCTAAGCACAAATGCCACTTTTATTTCGTTAAAGTTGAAGACTTTAAATTCTGATATCACTTCTCCTTTATAAAAGGTGACACAGGTTTGTGCTTTTACCCGCACATTTTATGTTATCGTAGAGAAGAGCATGTACATACAAAGTTTTGTAAAGAGATCTACAAAGGAAAAATTAGATATTAAATATATCAGCATACTGAGAAAGGTTTTTTGGTATCTATACATTTTTTATACATATTGTACAATTGTATATAAATGTTTGAGCATTGGGCTCAGTTTACTACTTTTTTAATTGTAATACCAACTCTTAATAGGGTTGAGGCTTCTATTATGGCATAGTTCTCTGAAAGGGATATATACACCATACATATGTAATAGACTCCTAAAAGGGTCAATATCTTTCACAAGTTACTTTTGACTAGTGGATTATTTTATGGGTACCATCCCCATTAGGGTCTTACCTTGGCTAGGGCTTTCCTAGTTAGAAAATAATTGTGTTATGAGTTGCATTGTATTGTGATTATGTTTATTTTTTAGTTTGATCACTTATCCATGCTTAGAAATTGTTAATAATATCTATAGATGGGAAAATGTTTATGGAATATTGATTCAAACCCCCCCCCCCCCCCCCTCCCCACAACACACACACCCCTCTGCTCTCAGTATTCCCCATTTGTAATAGTTTGTATCTAAACATTAGGTCCTTGAAGGAAAAGCTTAACTTAAAGCAACCTATGGCATATTTTAAGAAAGATGGTCTAAATTTTGATCACGTGAACTATGATAGCTTGAAAGAAAATATAAAGACACACCTATTATGTATGGGTCTATAATTTTGGTTGGTTTGTAGTACCTACCCTCATTCACATCTTTTCTAGACTTATTGTTGTTATTATTATCAGACTATGTAGACTAGTTTTATGTTGATGGTTTAGTGGTGTTGTTTTGACACTATCAGATATTATGATAGGGATTCAGTTGATATATGATGAGATCATTTAGACTTTACATTTCATGTGTGTGTGATGATCATTACATTGTTTTCAGTTATTACTGATGATTAGTTAGATGATTTATTATCTCATCTATTTTATTATGGTTACTTACCCCATACTTGCATGTGTATGGTGTGCATGTTTTCTTATTGTATGGCATTTCTGATGTGGTTAAGGAAGGGAGTTGTAGTCACCTGCTTAGTCAGGATCTACACGATGCACCACTTCCTGCCATTGTTTGTTTAGCTTAGCATTATAATATATTGTATGTGCATGCATGGTTTTTCTGTAGGTTGCAGGTACCGGGTATCGACTTCCCTGAATTGCCAGGATGAGCGTACCCTATTATACTATCTCAATGATAAGAGAAGGGAGATAAATTCTCAAGTCTAAATCCCAAACCTAAAAACCATTTGTCCTAGTGAGTTAGGACAAGTATCAAAGTTGAATACCCACCGAATGTGTCAGATGACATATTTCATGATTTTTAACCCTTTAGATTTATTTGTATGATTTGTTCTATGATGGGTTTTCATATTTTATCTTGGAGGTCTATGGTGAATTTTTCATTAATTAAGTCTTAACAAATAGATTTGATTAATACATTATTTATTTGAGAAAATTAATAAAATATGATGATCTTTGATATTTTGATTGTAATTAATTAAATGTGAATTATTGGGGAAAAGGAATTAAATAAAAGAAAACTAGAAATTAAAATTAATAATAATTATAAAATAATAATAAAGTAATAAATAAAATAATAATAATAAAAGTTATAAAAATTAAAATGAAAGTTATAAAATTTAAATAGAAATTATTTAAAAAGTAAATTGGAGTTATAAGCTTGCATGGGAATTAACATGTGTCAACAACACGGGGGTTAGTGCATCAATTAAGCACAAGGTGTCTACAACTCTATGACTCATCAAAAAAGGTTGGAAAAGACCCATGCTTAGTTGGTGACACCTTCCAGCTGTTTCAAGAAGCATTCCAAAGGTTTCTTGAGAGCTCTTTATATTCAGGCATTCATAGAAGCTTAGAGAAAAAAAAAAAAAAAGGTGGAGAGCAATTGGAGCATTGGAGGACTCAAGAACTCTGAAGAAGGGAGCTTGCTCTGCGGGTTTTCTAAGGAAGAGCGAATTAGCATCAGAATCCGGGTAGATTCTTGTGATTTTTCTTATGCTATTTTCGCATCATGCATTCCTGTCTTCTTCGTGTCTTCCATATGTCTTCTGAGGAATTTCATATTTTTATTGTATGCATTTTCAATTTGGGCAATTAAATTTATTTGAAAATTTTATATGCATGGATTTTTAAAAAAAAAAAAAATGGGGCTAGGGTTCAGATTCATAGCCAAACCCATTAGATTAATTGTTGGAAATTTTGGAGATCAAAGATCTATGGAGGAATTCTGAAAAATTGAATTGCAATCATAAATTGTCAATTTGCTTATATATGTATATATATATATATATATGCAATTATATATATATGTGTATATATGTTCATATATTATGATATTTTTAATTCTGTATATATTTATATATATTTGTTAAAAATAAAAAAAAATGATTACATACCATGGGCGAAAACGTTTAAGAAACATTAAAACCAAATCGCAAAGTCTGTATGGAAATCGCGTAAGCGATTGTTAAAAATATATATATATAAAACGTTGGGTGGGCGGGTAATTCGTACCCCACCCACCACAGGCCTACATGATTGCAGTGTACCTATGACCGCAGTGTACCTACGATTCGCAGTTTACCTGCGTTGTGGCACTTTAATCGTCGCGCGATTTTAAATCGCATTGTGTTATATGTGTTTGTTTTAAATTATATTTGCAACGATTATTTCATATACGATTTGGATATGAATTTCGATTTCATTTTTTTATAAGTTGCAATGTTATTAATTATTAAATGTTATTATATATATATATATATATTTATGTATGTATATATATATATATATATGTATATAAGTATATATGTATATATTATTAATTATAAATGATTATATTAAAGTTCTCAATTAATGGATCACTTTTTTAATGAGTAAAATATTGTTATTAAGCTTGTCAATTATGAAGAGATATTAACAATTAATTTAATTAAATGTAGTTTTTAATTAAGATTAATTATTAGAATATATAATCGAAGTTTTTGATTCATTGAGAATGTCAATTTTCAAACAATGTCATATAAATCAATTAGAAAATTGAGTCTGATGGAGAAACTTTTATCTATCAAACGAATACTTGGGTTAGATAAAACGTGAAAATTCTCCACTTGATGTTAATTTGGGAATACGTAAACTGAGACTTTTGAATTCAAATTTGAAAACTTAGCAAAACCAAAACATGTGTTTACATTGTTTATTCTTTATGCTATTGTTTTGGGTTTTGGGTTGACTAGTGTTGACCAGTATAGGACGTCTACCAGAGGCTTGGGGGTTATGTGATTGTGATGCCATGATGATGTTTTAATCTCGATCTTTATAACCCAACCATGGTTATGTGATGGAATGCTCTGTGTATTAGTTGTGAATACTGATTGTTATGGTTGAGATTCTTATTTATGAGACACTTGACTTAACCATTATTTTTGGTCATCGATCAGTTATCCTTGGTTATTTTCTAGTCACCATGATGGGATTGAAATGTGAATTTATTCTTGATGATGTCATGTTGTGACATGTTTGACTCAACCATTTTTGGAGTCTTCGATCAATGTGTTTGAGATATATTTTGGTTATTGAGAACCATTGGATACTTTTGATTATCAGTAATGCTTCAGTTGCCAATAGAGAGCTGTTGTAGTCATGATTTTCTATGGATGTTTGCTCATGGAGATTTGATGCTTTGATGCATATTTGATGATTTTATTATGGATTATATTTGTGATTTTGAGATTTATGATTCCATGAGCATTAGGGTAGGATATCTGCATGTAGTGATGGGAAGTGACTTGCAATGGGGGCTAAGGCCCTAAGAGGATGCCAGGGTAACTCATTGTAAGTTGGATTAATAAGTGATAACATTCACACTAATACTAACTAAATGAACCTAAAAAGATAAGAGTTTTGGTTCTCGCCCATGCCTTGAGTGCTTGTATAGGCTAGGATGTGAGTAGTGAGAACGCATGGTTGCGACCTTGCATTCCATAGTATGCCTTGTCAGTATGAGAGGATACTAGTGGCCGCATGAGATCAGTATGAACCCCTGGAGTCTAGCTAACTATCAGGGTAACTTGTACGTGATAAATGCGATGACACTTTCCTGCTCGCCTAGTAGGTTCCTACATGTCATTGTGTGCCTCTGGGAAGTAGATGTCAGTTTCGTGATTGGAACCTTTGATTTAGTATACTTTTAGGATTCCTAGACTATAGAGATTTGTGTTATGTGTTATGGATAGCCTATTTGGGACTTGAGATTATCTCCTCAGCATGGTGGGAGTGGACCACTTAGGTACCACGCGGTCGGGTGGTAGTGTATTTTCCATTCTTATCATTTGAGATTCATTGAGACATCGTGGCTGATGTGTCCTTCGTGATGGTGGATATGTAACCTTTCATTGATGATTAGCATATGTTAGATGATGTTATCTTATTCTTATATTTTCATGTTAGATTACTTTCTACATATGATGTTGTATATGTTAGGAGTGACATTCCTACTATGTTAATACCGATGATCTCTTTGGTGATTTGGGATGTTATGCACGGAGGGATGGCTAGGGCCCACGATGGTCTAATGATGCTATTAGCGGGTGAGAGGAACTGTGCACTTAGTTAGTTATGTTTGATGTTATGATGAATGTATATGTATTCTATGATGATGTATCATGTGTATCATGTGATTATCTTTGATGTATCATGGATTAGAATAGGATGATGTACCTTATTTCACATATGTATATTCTTTTAGCCTTCATACCCTGTGACATGTACAGTGGATGATTGAGCATTTGGAAATGTAATGTATGAACATTGGACTTATCATTATTATTTCATGTGGATGTTGTACTAGATGGATTCATGTATGTAATTCAACATTAAGGGATCTTAAAGAATGTAATCTGTTATGTATGTTATGTTTACTTTTCAGATGGACATTGCTATTGCTTCCATTATTGTGAATAAGTTATGTATGGTATTTACTTTCATGTAAAAAAAATGTTACCAAACTCAGTGAAACTCTAGGTTAATTCTTTGGATCCCTTGGTGGGGCGTTACATGGTTACTAAAAAGCCTAAAATTGTCATTGAAGAAAACAATCTTGAAGGATGTGAGGAAGCATAGAAAGATCTATTCATGTGAAATATTCTTGCTAGAGAACCATTGTTATCAGGTCTTCATAAAAATTTATATGGAGAGGTAAAATCTTTAACACTTGCTAATTAGATTTGGAATGCTTTGTAATGTACATTTGAGGGTTATAAACATGTTAAGAAGGCTAGACTACATAGTTGGATATGTTTATTTCAAGATGCTAAGATATTTGTAGATGAGTATGTTTTGCTAGAATATCAAAGATTGTCATAGGAATAAAGAATTGTGGAGGAGAAAAGTTAGAAGATGAATTTGTATGGAAAATATTGAAGACCTTGAGACCTTCTTATAAACAAACATCATAGATAACTAAACATGATATTCCTTGCCAAAATAACTTTACAAGAAAGACTCCTCTTGCAATATTGTAGACATCTGAAATGTGAATGAAATGAAGTGGAGAATTCTTAGAGTCAAAATTTATTTTAGTGTATAGAGAGACAAACCTATTTTGACAAGAAGTACAAGTACAAGTGGAGAGTATGCTAGTAGCCACTAGTAAATTTGGACCCAATTTTTGACCAATTTTGGTTCAATTTTTACTAAGGTTCATTGCTATTTTTCTCATTGAAATTTTGACCAATTGTAGGTTGATCAAAATTTTGATGAATAAATTGCAAGTTGTTCAAAATTTCAATAAGAAAAATAGTGACAAACCTTGGTCAAAAATTGGGTCCAAATGTACTAGTGAGTAGCCAAACAAAAGGTGAAGAAGATAAGAAGATTGAAGAACCTTCCCTACTTATGAAGAGAGAACCTAAAGGTAATAGAATTCTTGTTTGTTATATATGTAAGGAATTTGATCATTATTCTTCTAAATGTCCTAAAAGAGAAAATAAGTTTAAGCCTAAAAATCCATATAAATCAAGGGTACCTAAGGATTTTATCTATGTTATTTAGCATGGTGAATATGATTTCAAAATTGTAGACTTATTGGACAATGTTAATAATGAGGATGGTGATTAAATTATATTTGTTTCTATTAAATAAGAGAGCCTTGAAAAAAGAAGAAAGAGTATTAGTATCAAAAGTTGAAAATAAAAAGTTTGATTGGATTACAAATAGTTTTTGTTCCCATCATATGATTGGAGACATAAACAAATTTATTGGGTTCAATAGTTATGATGGTGGAATAGTTAGAGTTTGAAATAATGCACCATGTCACATAAAAGGAAAAGGGTCCATTTTTATGATGATTTAGAATAACTGAGAGGGGGAGTGAACTAGGTATTCTTGGGTTGAGATGTACAAATATCAACTTTTAATAGCTTAAAACAACTTAATCAATCTCATAAAATAGCTTGGTCTATGTAGCATATCATTAGAAATTTTACATTCTTTAACTCTTTGTTATGTCTATAAGTGT
Source organism: Cupressus sempervirens (assembly GCA_028749045.1). NCBI lineage: Eukaryota > Viridiplantae > Streptophyta > Pinopsida > Cupressales > Cupressaceae > Cupressus > Cupressus sempervirens. The sequence continues at coordinate 182,863,517 of CM053791.1, read as the reverse complement.
TTAATTATAGTAAAATAAAAAACTATAAAATGACATGCATAAAGAGACATCCACACATGCAAAAAACACTTTGACACTAGGATTTATTGTGGAAACCCAATTTGGGGGAAATCACCAACTAACATGCTACTAATTTTTATCTCTTTTGAGGTCATCTCAGTTAAGAGCCAACCCTATTAAAGGTTATAAAACACACTATTATATGTGACCCTCTTAAAGGATTTAATCACCCTATTAAGAGCAGCCTTGTAAGAGGGCTTTTGATCAGTCCATTAGAATGTCACCTTGATTAAACGATTTATAAAATGACTATTAAGTCAACCTTGATTAAAGGATTTTTATTGTCACAATGGTTAGAATGTAATAATAGGTTTGATATATAAACTAAAACTCACCTTCCAAATTCATATATCCATTTTCTCATCTGTTGGTTCATTGACTGGATTGCATTATCATCTCCATTATTGATCTTCTTTGCATCCCTTCAAGAAATCACTCTTCACCAAACTCTTCACACTTCTCTATTTATTTTCTCTTTATAGTTTCTCCTTAGGATAGACAATCAAAAACAAGCTAACCTTAGAAATTATCTCTTATGGCTCCTTAAATAGGTAATTTTTATCTTTTGTTGCATAAACATCATTGTAGATCTTAGGTTTAGGTCAAATGCATGAAATCCTTTCATCATTTTGTTCTCCTTCTCCTTATAGAAAATTTTGATCGAATCCTTTCCTTTGATTACATAACAAACTCTCCTTGTACATTATATATTCCACCTCATCAATACTTATCAGTGACATGCTTTGACTAATCTGAAATTCCAACAATGTCGGCCTCAAATTCAATTCTTTCACAAACTATAACTTTTTTGTCACTTAGAAATCATTATGTTCTTTTTCTCAGTCATCACTATGTAGCTTGGCATATAGTATTCTATTTCTCTCTCCATTCACTGTATCACTTGATAATTACTATGTCTGACCACTACTAATGTTTCTTCATCAACTTGCTCGGTAATAACTATCACCTGGCTTGAACTAACTATTTGGTTTCTTCTTAAGTTCTACAATCTTCTACTTCACTTGCTTCATTTACTAACCAATACTAATACTAGATATGCTTAGAGTTTAACTCAAATCTTGTCCTTTCTTTCATACATCAATTCCACTTGGCTTCTTCACTTTATGTAATGATTAAACAACACACTATCTTTCCAATGACTAACTTATCAAGTTCTCATTGTAATTTCATGATACTTAACTTCTCATCACTCATAAACATCACTAGTTCACCTTCCTATCTCTTCTTTTCAAATCATCTTCATTAATCAAGTGATATGGCACTTTATATTGTTAGTAAATGTCTCTCTAGTTGTTTGACACTCTATCTTATCATCAAGTTTGACATCAATGATGACATAAAAATTGTTCCAATTGTAGTTTCTAACAATCTCCCTCTTTGACATTGATGGAAACACCTCTATGTTGGAATTCTTCAAAGTAACAGAGAGGGAGATGAATCAATTATCCAAGCTCCAAATGTACAAATAAAACTTTCCAATGATAATCAGATCCACAGCCATAAAACCTCAACATGCATGCATCCATTAGATCATACAATACTTAAACCTTGTAGGTTATCATTGTTAGAAATAATAGTCCACCAAGATAACTGAGATGAGGGGTGAATCAGTTATCCAATTAAAACATTTATCAACCTTAACTAATAATAACCATCCAATCAATGTAAACAATGACCATAACAAGATGCACATACATAATTACACCATATTTTTTAACTAGGAAAACCCTTGATCAGAAGAAAAACCCCAATGAAAATTATGCCCACAAAGATGTGTGTGTGTGTGTGTGTGTGTGTGTGTGTGTGTGTGTGTGCGTGTGTGTGTATATATATATATGTGTGTGTGTGTATGTATATATATGTATATGTATATATATATGTATATATGTTTATATATATATATATGTATGTGTATGTATATATATATATGTATATCTATATATATATGTATATATGCATATGTATATATATACATATGTATGTATACATATATGTGTGTGTGTGTATGTATACATATATGTATATATGTATCTATGTATATGTATATATGTATATATGCATATATATATATATATATGTATATATATATATATATATGTATGTATATATATATATATATATATATATATATATGTATATATATATATATATATATATGTATATATATATATATATATATCTGTGTGTGTGTGTGTGTGTGTGTGTGTGTGTGTATTTAGAGGATGGACCCTGTTAGGAGTTGTGGAAGATAGAAGGACCCACTATCCAAATAGCTTCTAGGGCAAGACCATTGAATTTCACTATCTTGCTGATCTCTCAAATATTCCTTGCAGAATAATTGTTTGTACTATTCTTTAAACCCTTTCCTTTGTCTTGTAAACTAAACCAATAACTATCAGACTTTGTAGACTAGGTCACAAACCTTGGATCCAAATATCAAACCTCAAATATTAGAATAAAACCTTAGCAATGAATTTTTTTGCAACTTCACTCTACTCTTCTTATCCTTTCATATTGACTTATTCCTCTTCTATTATGTTCTTCATGCTTCTTGCAATCATTCATACATTCATACATAACAAAGGAAAATGTCCTTCATTTATACCAAATCAATAAAACAATTCCTTGAGTCAGCTATTACACCATCTAAATTAATTATTATAGGACCTCATTAAGAACATGTTATACTTAGAAATAACATTAATCTATCACCTTGTAACTTGAATAACTCTACTAATAGATATAACAAGTTTACCAGAACATGCTTTTGTAAACTTTATCTCAGAATAGTCTTCACTAAAACTTGCATAACTTCTTCTAGACTTAATAACTTATGGTTCCAAGCTAAGCTACATATACTAGACACTTACTAGTATGTCCTTTTAACCTTGCTTAGTGAAAATTCTCAACGATCTGTCTATACCAAATTTTTCTTTTCCATTGTTCTTTAATCAGATACCACATAAAACTGCTATGTTGAAATCAATGCCAAACACAAGCATGAATATAACATATCATCATGATAATGATATAATAATTTTTCTACAATACTTCCCCATGGAATTATCATCAACATTCATGCTTCCAAAAATTTTCCCCTTTGGCATTGATGGAAACATAGATGAAAAACATCTAGTTCCAAGAATACTAACATGTTAAAGACTATGATCCTTTTAAATCCTCTTCATCAATCATTCTCCCGCAATGATATACTTCCATTTACTCTATATCATAATGTTTTTCATGTTGTAATCTCTTCCCTATTGACATCAATGTCAAAGGTTTCAACAACCATCTATAACAGCAACAACTATCTTTAAATTTTATCAAGTGTCTAAAGACACTATTCAAAACAACATCCTTCAAGAGTCCTAGATGACTCTTTCCATCATACAGACTCCCCCATATAGGAAGCATCAGCATTTAATCTAGGAAAACAATAGTGCTCTATATCATTAGAGTAATGCACACTTGCATCTTCTACTCTGATGTAGGTAGGGGCATAACCCCTATCATGCCTTGAAAATACTCAAAGTCTCTTTGGGAAGAGGCTTGGTGAAAATATCTACAATCTTTTCTTTGGTGCTTACATACTCCAATTTGATTTCCTTTTCTATAGCTTTCTCTCTCAACATGTGATATTTGATAGAAATGTCCTTGGTCTTATAATTCAACACTAGATTCTTAGACATATTCACTATGCTTGTGTTATCACAATGTACGACAATAGGTTCATTGAATTCTATCCTTATATCCTTCAGCATCTACTTCATCCAAACAACTTGGTTACAATTGCTTTCTACTGCAACATATTCTACCTCTACTATACTCTATGAGATATAGTCCTACTTCTTTTTTAATGAAGAAACCAATCTTCCTCCAAGAAAGAAAGCTCCAACATCGGTGTTCTTTCTACCATCCATACTGCTTGTCCAATAAGCATTAGTATAAGCATATAAATTGAAATCATTAGATATGTCTTACTACAATCCAAACTCTAGTGTTCCCTTTAGATATCTAAATATCCATATAACTATTGTAAAATGTGCTTCTCTGAGATCAAGTTGAAATCTTGCAACAATTTTGATAGTATTTTGTATATCTAGCCTTGTGTGCATCAGATATTGTAATCCTCCAATCATAGATCTATACTTCTACTCAATAGTAGGTGTCTCATCCTTTGTTGAAAACTTGTGCCCAGTTATCATAGGTGTTCCAACTAGTTTCAATGTTTTTGAACTAAATCTTTTCAATAGATCTTTCAAATACTTAGTCTGAGAAATAAAGATTTCTTCTTTATCCTGCACAATCTGTAATCCTAGGAAGTATTTCATCCCTCCTATCATACTCATTTTAGATTCCTTTTTCATTTCTTATTCAAACTTATCACTTTCATCATCATCTCCTCCAAATACGATATCATCAACAAATATTTCCAAAATCATCAATCTATTATGTATTTCTTTCCAGTATAGATTATTGTTTACCATATCTTTGCTAAATCCAAGTTTTGTCAAATGCTTGTATGATCTTGCTTTGTTTCTTACAACTTCACCTTGTTCATTAATCTTGTTCCTGAATGCCCATTTTGTCCCTATCATATTCTTGTCTACTAGTTTAGGGACCAATTCCCATGTCTCATTCTTCACTATTTGATCCAATTTTTCTTTCATAGCTTGCTTACAATAGTCATGTTTACATACCTCATCTATATTCTTTGGTTCTACTTGAGATATTAGACATAGTTCCTCATTGATTCTGCTTTTTATCATCACACCTTTATCTTTGTTGCCAATGACCTATTCTAGTGGATGATACCATGTAATATTCTTACCAAAAGTAGGAGTTGTCATCTCAACTCTTAGCTTTGTTCTAGGTTTCAAATTTTTTTCCTACCTTAGCTCTACTTCATTCTGCAAATCATTGTTAGTCTCAAAGAATACTTCATCATTCCTTCATTTAGTAACAACAACATTCTCATCATCAGAATTATAGTTGACTATTCTTTCTTGTATCCTGAATTTCTCATCAACTCTTACATTTGTGCTTTCAACAATAGTCTTAGTTCTTAGATTATAACATCTATAAGCTTTTCTTTTCAATGAATAAACAAGAAACATACCTTCATCACTTTTAGCATCAAATTTACCAACATCATCATCTCTTTTAATATAACATTTGCTGCCAAAAATTATGAAATACTTGATTGAGTGACCAAACCATAGTTCACAAGGGGTCTTGTTTGTGTCTTTCCTAACTTGCACTCTATTTATAGTGCAGAGTGTTGTATTCATAGCTTCTCCCCAAAATATCTTCGATACATCATTCTCAACTAACATAGCTCTTACTACTTTTTTCATTGACATGTTTTTTCTTTCTACAATGTCATTTTGTTCAGGGGTTCTAGGAGCTAAAAATTGTATTTTGATTCCATTATCTTCACAAAATATATTAAAATCATTTGAAGTAAACTATCCTCTTATATCTAATCTTAAACATTTAATCTTCATACTTGATTCATTCTCAACTCTATTCTTGAATATCTTGAACTTGTCAAATGTCTCAGATTTTTCTTTAAGAAATGCAACCCACATTATTCTAGAAAACTCATCAACAATAATCATGAAGTACCTTTCATTGTAGAATCATTTAGTCATTGTAGGACCACTAAGATTTGTGTATAAAATCTCCAACTTTGTTGTAGTATTAAACTTCCTGTTGGGAAAAGAAGTTCTAGTATGCTTTGCCAATACACACTCCTTGCAAATTATGTTAGTAGGGTTTACAATCTTAGGAAAATCTCTAACTACAAACATACTACTATTTTTCACAATGTTGTCAAAGCTTAATGACAAAATCTCTTATGCCATAACCAACTGTCATCTACCTTTGCAACCAAACATGTCATTTTACTAGGATTTAGCTAAAATACATTACCTCTAGATCTAGTTCTTGTTTCAATTACCTTTCTATCTTTGTCTCTGATCATGCATGTCTTCTCTATGAACTATAACTGATAACCTTTATCCACTAGTTGTCCAACACTCAAAACATTTTGTTTCAAAACATCAACAAAATATACATCATTAGTGTTATTCTTGCCATCAAGAGTTATAGATCCAATACATTTAACATGCCAAGTTGCATTGTTTCCAACTCTAACAATGCCTCCATCATACCTTTTGAAGTCAAAAAACTTGTTCATATCACTAGTCATATGATGTGAACAACCACTACTAATTATCCCATCATATTTATTTTCAACCTGTGATACCAAATCCATTTTCTCTAGACTTTCCTCTTCAATAGCTACAAATCCTATTTCATCATCACTAGCACTTACTGCTTGTTCATTAGAATCATCTTCTTCATTGGAATACAAACAAAATCTATTTCTTCTAGGTTTAAACTTTCCTTTATACTTTTTCTTCTTTTATGACACTTAGATGCATAATGACCAAACTCATTACAAGTCCAACATTTAAAGATTTTATTACCATCTTTTTATCTTCTTACAAAAAGAGCTACTTCTTTTTCTATCTTTCCATCCTCATTAGATTTGCTACTTTTAGTAAACTCTCCTCTAGAATTTGTGTTCCTTGATAGATTAGGTCAAATGTTTAGGGAATTGAAAGCTATCTCTATTCTAGACAATTCTTTGGACTTTCTAAGCTCATTCTCAACTGGTTCAAGTCTCCCAAGTAATGTTTCCTTGGTGAAATATTTGGTACAAGAGATCAACAACTATATCATTTGAACTAATTTCTTAAATTTCCATGTTAAACTCTTCAATATCTTCCAAATCACCTCATCATCTTCCTTGGTTCCTTCTTGAGATTTGATACCTGTAGTAATTTCTGATATTCAACCTACATATGTTCTTATAGATTCATCTTCCATCATTTTAGCATCCTAAAATGCACAAATACAGCTTTGTAGCCTTAATTCCTTAGAATGTTCATCACCTTCAAAACTATTTTCCAAAGCTTTCCAAACCTTATGAGAAGTATTAAGTTTTTTTACCTAGTTGTACTCAATTTCAAGAACTGTAGACAATAGTGCTTCTCTACCTCTCATGTCGCACATGAAAAGTTCTCTCTCATCCTTGGTACAATTTTCCAATGCACTTTCAACAATAATTATCTTTTTTGATTTTGTCAAGATCCAATATCCTAGACCCATACGCACTAGATGTGTCTTCATCTTTTCCTTTTGGCTATCATAATTTGTTCCATCAAACTTCAAACTATCCTTTCTGAATATGTTCACCATGGATCTCCCAAATTTATTAAACTTTATCTTCAAGGACCTAATGCACTTATACTAATTGTTAGAAATAATAGTCCACCAAGATAATTGAGAGGGGGGGTGAATCAGTTATCCAATTAAAACATTTATCAACCTTAATTAATCTTAACCATCTAATCAAACTAAATAGCAACCATAACAAGATGCACATACACAATTACAATAGATTTTTTAACTAGGGAAACCCTTGATCAAAGGGAAAGCCCCAATGGGAATGATGCCTAGAAAGATATACTGATATATATATTCCTTGCTAGAGGATGGATCCTATTAGGAGTTTATAAACACATTCAGTACCTAAGACTCCCTATTAGGAGACTTTGAATCCCTGTTAGGATATTCAAACCTTTCTAGGAGTTTTGGAACATAGAAGGACCCACTATCCAAATAGCTTCTAGGGAAAGACCACTGAACTTCATTGTCCAACTAATCTCTCAACTATTCCTTATAGAATAATTGTTTGTATTGTGCTTTAACCTCTTTCCTCTATCCTATCAATTAGACCAATCACTTTTAGACCTTTTAGACCAAGTCAAGAACCTCGGATCCAAATATCAAACCTCGTATCTCAAAATAAAACCTCAACAATGAAGTTTTCTCCAACTCACTCTACTCTTCTTATCCTTGCAGATCAACTTGTTTCACTTGTATTTTTCTCTTCATGCTTCTTGAAATCATCTATACATTCATAAATAAGAAAGGAAAATGTCCTTCCTTTATACCAAATCCATAAAATAATTCTTTGAGTTGACTATTACACCTTCTCAATTAATTATTATAGGATCCATTAAGAATATGTTATACTTAGTGATAACATTAATCTGTCGCCCTATAACTTGAAAAAATTTCCATACATGTAATATTATGATGAGCAAGCTTAGCCATGTCATCTCCAACATGTCTTCTACATGCCTTTAACCTTGATTTTTAGAATAACAGCTTTGCTAAGAGATATAACAAGTTTACCAGAACATGCTTCTATAAACTCTATATCAGAACAATCTTCACTAAAACTTGCATAACTTCTTATAGACTTAATAACTTATTCTTCTAAAATTAGCTGCATATGCTAGAAACTTATTAGTATTACCCTTTAACCTCTCTTAGTGAAAATTCTCAATGATCTATTTGTACCAACTTGATCTTTACTATTGTTCTTCTATCAGATACCACAGAAAATTGCTATGTTGACATCAATGACAAACATAATCATGAATGTAACATATCATCATGATAATGATCTAATAATGTTTCTACATTACTCCCCCATAGAAGTGTCATTAGCATTCATGCTTCCAACAATTGTCCTAGGTCAAAATAACTTTGGGAAAATGTAAACATGAAATACCATAAGCACATTCACACAATTTGACACAAGGATTTTATGTGGAAACCCAATTTGGAAAAAACCACCAATAACATGCTACTAATTCTTACTCTTCTGAAGTGATGTCTTGTGAAAGGCCAACCATGTTAAATTTTACAATACATGCTATTAAATGTGACCTAGTTAAAGGATTTCAATCACCCTCTTAGGAGTGAGCCTTGATAGAGGACTTTAGACCATTTCATTAGAATGTCACCTAGTTAAAGGATTTACAAATGACTATTTGATCAACCTTAATCCAAATGATTTTATCCACACTAGTACAGTTATTAGAAAGTAATAGTAGGACTTGATTTGATAAAAACTTATAGCTCACTTGCAGATTACAACTCTTTGTTTCAGTCCTCCATTATGCTTGGCATTCATACTCTTTAGCTCTTATATCTTTTTCACTCTTTAAGCATTCATCGTCTTAAGCCTTTTTGCTTTGTATGCCAACTATAGTCTCTTATGTTTTGGCCATAGAATGAAGCAATACCCTAGGCTCCTTATCTTCCTTAGGTTGTCACACATGACAACCTTTGCTTATGAGTAGCTATCTCTATAAATAGAGAATTTAGATCTTTTTCTACTTAACCATGACCATCCATTTTAGGGTTAAGTAGGATTCAATGAATCTACCCACTTTTCCATTTTTCTTCTCTAGAAAGTTCCTTTACAATCTTATTTGAATTCACCTCAAAAAGGTTTACCTTGAATTTTGTGCCACTAGCTAATCATAGTTATCTTCCACACACTTCACATAATTCAAGAAAGGAATTTTGTCCACTAAGATTCATCAAATCTATGATTTAACACTATTTGTTGTCACTCAACATCTAAATTGTTCTATCACTCGACCAACACTAGTTCACTCAACAAACACTAAAGTTTACTAATACTTGACACCAACTAAACTTTACTTGGCATATACTAACATTCACTTGGCTTTCACTATTTGTCTTCTTTTCTTGACACCTATTAATTTTCACTCAGCTTCAACTAATTTCTACTTAGCTTGCACTAGCTACTCGACAAGGCTTGGCAAACACTTTTCTCACTTGATCTTCTTCTAGTCTTAACTTGACTAATCTTTCATTTCAAACTTTAAGTAGATAAACAATACACTATAGTATCAATTTCTTACTTGGTCTTAGTGTTTCTTTTATATACTAAATAACCCAAACTTTCTCTAGGTGCTTTTGAACTTTATCTCCTCTTTTAAAATCATCTTCATTAATCAACTAAATGATATCTTTTAGACCAAAAATAAATTGTCTTACCAATAGGCAGTAGGTTTGACATCATTGACAAAATAATGATTGTTCCATTATAGGTTCTTCACTTCAAACAATCTCTTTTCAATACTCTATTTACCAAGCAATCAAAAACCTTCAAACTTGTATTGTCTGCTCCCTCTATGTTTGTGTTCATCTCTACATGACAACACTTCAACTCATGCTCTTGATTTGAAATCTCTCTCTCTCTATGATAATTTCAATGCCTCTAGCATCATATATGTCCCTCGTTTTATGAATGTCAACTGCCATATTATCTCTCTCTTTATATGTGTACTTGCATGGTAACTTGAACACTCTCTCCCTCTTTAACAATAATGGAAAAGACATAAACCATTCACATAGATCTACATGTCAATATTATGACTAATATAGAAATATCATTTCAACATTACCTTTTTGTAGTTTCATCTTCTCATATTTTAGTATCTTATTTTTCACACCTTTAGGAAAATCCTAAAGTGTGACCTCTTGTATCTAGTGTGTGTTAGATATTGCAATCCTCCAATCATAGATCTATACTTTCTCTACTTAATAGTAGGTATTTCATCTTTGCTAGATAACTTATGAGCAATTACCATAGGTTTTCCAAGAGGTTTATAATTTTCCAAACTAAATCTTCTCAACAAGTCTTTCAGGTACTTATCTTGTGAAATGATCAACTAGTCCAAAAACTTTTTCATTGAAGTCCTTGAACCAAATATCTTGGTAAGATGATCAAAATGTGCAACCACCAATCACAAGTACTTCAAGGATCATATTAGGTTATCAAAACCCTACAAGCAAACAAGGAAAACCCTAATCACCATGGAATCCTATGATCAAGACAACTTATCACAAGTTTCTCATAGTGTAAAAATTGACTCAAATTGGTGTAAAAACCCTAAAATTCATGAAATGACTAGGGGAAACCCATTATCATGGGAATGGTATATTTAGGTCAATAATGTAATGATCCAATGGTTAAAAACCAAGTATGCAACTTTTGGCATATTGTTGCTTTGGTAAGTCACTCAAAAGGCTAGTAGCCCTTTTTTGATAAAAAAAAAACTTAGAAGGAAATATCTCCACACAATCTATGGAAAAAATTATTGTTTTGAAAACCATTTTGAGACTTACAAAACATACTAAGACACAAAGGTTTGATGACACAAATAAATGGTCTATTATTCACTTTCTTGTCTAGGCAATTAAGGCAATTAGTCCTCCATTTACAAAGGAAATACATGTTCTAGGATGCCATCTTGAAAAAAAATGATAGGAAAATGTGAGGTAAAACCTAGACAAGTTACAAACTTTATTTCAAGCCTTGATGTCAAGTCTAGTTAAAGTTGTGGGAGATGTTGGATCCTTTTCCTAGCATGCACTTGGGTCTTGCATGCCTAGGGCATCAACTTTCTAATGGGTCCCTGCAAGTACATTTATAAAACTACTTTCATCTTATATTAAATTATAATTCTAGGATTTAACCAATGGCCGTTAGATTTCCATGGTGGAATCCTTCTCTATTCTTGAAAATCCTTCAAAACCCTAGGTTGGCAAGAATTTCAGACCTACTTGTGCAAAATGACAATAATTTGAGTTAAGAGATAGATGGAGGCTTCAAACTAGATACATTGGAAATATAATTCATCCACCTAAACAAAAATGTAAGCTTTTAGACTAGATGAATCCGTACAACTCTGTACAATGCAAGACAACAGGCTGATTATAGTAAAAACAAGGTATTTTATTGATTTGAAAGTTGAAAGTAAATTATCTTTTCCTATCACCTACCTAAAAGGGATTATTATAGGCCTTCCAATGGTCATGAAAACATTTCAAACATTTTATGGCCATTGGAAAATTTTTTGCATTTTTTTTTTGCAAAAAGTTGCTAAAGTTGATTAATAGCAAATTTTGCAATTTTTGCAAACTTGTATCTAGAACTAATAAACTTATTCCAAATGACCCAAATAGGTCCTTGTAAGAATTTTCCTAAGGGAAAAATTCACCCAAGAACTAAGAACTCAAACACAAGCACACAGTAGATCAAAGAGAGAGAGAGAGAGAGAGAGAGAGAGAGAGAGAGAGAGAGAGAGAGAGAGAGAGAGAGAGAGAGAGAGTATGATCAGAATGACAATGTATTCAATATGCCATGATTAAGAGTACACTAGGAGTGCCTATATAAAAAGGCCTCTCAGGAAGCACCTAGAATGTCTCTAGAAACAACCAGAAGATAAGACAACTACACACCTTGTCCAACATTCTAGATGAATGGATAAGAATGACAAAGTGTTACATGTGTGTAGAAGATTCCTGTGTTGTATACACCATGTACTTAAAAGAGGTGTGGACCCTTGTGACATCATCATGACAACACACAAGAGTGCACATACTCCTAAGTGACTAATAACTAAATATTAATATAATTCATTAACCTAAGTAAACTTAAGTAAGTGTAATAAGTAAATACTCATTTACACCAACACCCCCCCTTAAGTGAAACTTAGGGAAATGCCCTTAAGCTTACAAAATCTAGGATGCAATGCAGAATGGGTCTTGGCTACTAGGCCATGTTAGGTACCCATGTACATAATGATAGGCAATCTCCCATAAAGCGGGGAAAGAGGGAAAACCTCATGGGAAAAACTCTTCACAAAAAAGAGAGAGAAAAAGGGATGCATGGATGGATGGAGTAATCAAGACCCCACATTACGACATACATCCAGTATAAACATAAGAGAATAAGAGAAGGAAGAGAGATAGAATAGGCTCCCCCCCCCCCCCCCCCCCTAAAAGAAGAATGCCAACAAGTGAAAGCTAGTCTGATGAAGAAGCTAGTCCATGAATGAAAAATGGTGTTCCTCCCCTTAGGAAGAAACAATGGAAAAGGTATACTCCTGAAGATGTATGGTGGCCCTAAAACCTACTCAAGTATCCCTATACTAATGTTAAAGTTCACCCCTTCCAACTGTGCTAAAAAGAATGAATGCAGATCTGGCAAGGATGTATGTTGAACTTGTTCCACTAAACCATTTGTCTCCTCAATTGACAAAGAGACCTCCACTAATTTTTGTTCATAAGGATCCACAATCATGCCAACCTAAGTAGATTGATCATGTAGAGAATGGACATGAGGGTTAGAGTGAGCCCTCGCAATAACTGTAGAAGGATCAACTTCATCAATTAGAAGATGTAAGTCCTCAAGTTTGTCTCCCAAATCAACTAAAGCTAGAGGTGGAAGATGAGATGTACCATGCTATGTTGGACCTTTCACTATGGCAATGTAAGCATGTGGACTAGACTGATGTGACCTCTCACTACAACTATCAATAGAACCCCATGTGCATAAACCTGTTGAAGCACTACCACTAATGTCACTATCATTTTCCACTATGTATGAAGTGCGAAGAGGATTAGAGGATAAGCTCAGTGAAATTTCCTCAAAGTGAACATCCTTCTCCACAAAGATATCATGTCTCTCTGGATCCATCAGTCTATAAGCCTTTTCATTGTTTTCATAATTGATAAAGGTACAAGGCCTAGGTGTCGGTGCCTTGCAACTCCTGGAAGAAAGGTTTTCCCATGTTGGACAACTGAAGACTCTAAGGTGACTCACAACCAGTTTTCTGCTACAACATTCCTCAAAAGGAGTTTTTCCATCTAAGGCTAGATGAGGAGACCTATTAAGTATGTGAGTAGCAATGCTAATGGCTTCAACTTCAAGTGTAGGATTGAGAGACTTGGCTTTAATCATGCAACTTGCCATGGTCTTGAGAGTCCTAATCCTCATAGCTGCAATATCTGTCTTGTGTGGACTGGATGCTGGTGAGTTCTAAAGATCAATCCCCTCAATTTCGCAAAAGTTCTTGAGTCTTCTATCTACATATCTATTCTCATTGTCTACCCTAAGTACTTTGATGGCTTTCGTTGACTTGTGGTCAACATGAACCTTGAAGTCTTGAAGCTTATGAACCACTTCATTCTTATGATGAAGGAAGAAGACCCAAGTGAATCTTGAAAAGTCATCAACAAATGTGAGTATGTAGCGGCCTTGGCTAACTAAAGTCACTGCAAAGGGTCCTGCTAATACCATGTAAACTAGCTAAAGAACAATTGGAGCTCGAGAAGACTTCCCTTTATCATACTTCTCCTTGAAATTCATATCCACTAAACAAGATGAACATTCTCCCTTAGAAAAGTTGATTTTGGGTAGACCTTTGACGAAATGTTTAGATCAAAGTTACTGAAGAGAGTGGAAGTCAAGGTGACCAAATTGCTCATGCCATAAGTTGATGTTTGAAGTAGAGTGAGTTAACAAGGCTTTGGAAGGACTCTTAGGCACAAAGTGGGAGAATGAATAAAGCCTCTTGTCATCATTGACTTTCCCCACTACTACCAATGAATCATCTCTAAGACTTTGCACCATCACTAAATCTGGAAGGAACTCAACCTTATGACCATCTCCAAGGTGAGTGATTTGGTAAACTGATAGGAGATTGGAGCTTAGATTTGGAATGTAAAGAACATCTTTGAATTCCCCATTTACCATTTCCACATGTCCTTTCCCTTCAACTTCCACCTTAGTATCATCCCCCACGAAGATGTGTGGTACCTTTGACTATTTTAATGAAAAAAAGTCTTCCTTTGAAGAACCCATGTGGTAAGAGGCAGTTGAGTCAAGTATCCATTTCGAAGAAGAACTTTTGTTTGCAATAAGTGCTTGACCTTTACCTTTTGAAGAGGTTGGAGTTGAATCCTTGGAAGTACTTGGCACTTGAATCTTGTTCTTCTTGAGTAGATTTTCTAACTCATTGATTCTTTTTGTCTTGCAATGATGTTCATCATGATTTGGCTTTTTACAGTGTGCACAAAAGAGTTTGTCCTTCTTTTCATTACTTCCCTTTTTGTTTGAAGAACCACCTTGTTGAGAGGAGGATTGTTGTGTTTTAGATTATGTTTTATGCTTCCACTACTTCTTCTTTTCATCTTTTTTCCCTCCTTGAATTGATTTTTGATCATCACTAGCCACCAAGGCTTTGGTCTTTAATGACTTGAGAAGTCCAAAATCCACCAAGTGAGATTGTTCAACAATCAACATGTCTGCAAATCCATCAAAGAAAGACTTCTGGTAAGCAGATCCCATGGTCAACTTATGAGTATTAAAACTTGAAACAAAGTTGGCCTACTCACAAGGTAACCTCTTCAGGATATGATGAATCAACCTGTCATCCTTCATGGGATTTCCATAATCTTTAAGAAGTGCCCTATACTTATTGACTTTGATGATATAATCCTGAATTGTGTCATAATTCTTAGGATTCAAGAGAAGTAGATCATCCTCAATCTGAAATCCCTTTTCTTCATCCACTTTACCAGACAATTGTTTAAGTTTATCCCCAACTTCTTTAGATTCTGAACAATTTTTAATGTGAAAGAGAAGATCCCCTTGTACACAACTCCTGATAACTCCTAAAGCCTGTCGGTCTTGATTTTGCCAATCAATGAGTTCTTTAGCATTAGTAGGTTTGGTAATTGTACCATCAACATATAGACTATATCCTTTTTCCATTAATCTACTCCATGCAATATCTTTCCATGTATAATAGTTACATAAAGTTAGAGAAGGACATTTAAAACCCATGATGCAGAAATGAAAAGAGCACAAAATAGAGACTCAAGAATACAGTAAACACCCCCCCTTTTCACTCAATCAAAAGAAACCCCCCCCCCCCCCCCCCCCCCAAAAAAAAAAAAAAAAAAATGCTTTGGCACTTTATAAGTAGTGCATTTACAATGGGCCACTTGTCAAAATAAACAAAGTGGACTTTCTGATTTTGCTTTTACAACTGCCTTATAAGGCTAAAATCTGTCACTTAAGCACTGTAGCTTAGTTTTACAATAATTCTAAAAAAAAACCAAAGCTTGACAATGTCGAACAAGGCCTAATTCTAAAAGTGAGATTTTGGTCCACACAACCCTAGAATCTGACTTCAAATCCAAAAAGTAGATGAAAAAATACTCACTTTAAAAAAAAAAAAAATAGAACCTAAAAAAGTGACCAGATGTGCCCATACGGAGCTTTTGAAGTTGCAAAATGCAAGATTATGCAAGCATAGTCATCAAAAAATGCAATTTATGCAAAATCTATGCACCAAAACCTGAAAACAACACCACCACTTGAAAATTCAGGAAATTGTACCCAATTTCAAAAAAAAATTACACTTGAATTGGAGTCTGGATGTCCAAGTTATGGGCTCGCAAAGTCAAGTTGCCAAACTAAAATGCAATTTGAAGAGGAGTCTAGAGCAAAAATTGTGATGATAAATTTGATGGTCAAACAGCCATCACTGTAGTTGTAAAACACCTGGAAATGACGGTCAAATGATCATCAATTTTAACACATAAAATTGATGACATTAGCAAAAAAATAAACAACTTGGGCTGACGTGGTAGGGTGACTAGACTGCTGACTAGAATTCTATACAGTACAGATGATGATGTGTGTTGATGATCTTTCTAGATTCCATAGGGTTACATGGTAGTTCTAGGTTTGATGATATGTCGCCAGGGTATGCAGCTTGTCCCAGTCAAGGGTTTAGCATGGCAGAATGGGGTAAAGCCACGTGTGTTGTCCTGGGCAAAAGTTGACTGTCGTGGGTGTTTTTAAAAAAACTCACCAGGAGTATTCTTCATTGGATGCTAGAATGCTTAGCAAAATGTGATTTCGAAGTCAAAAAATTGCGAGCTTTGTCGAACTGTCATGTGTAGGAACCAAATTTCTT
Organism: Cupressus sempervirens; assembly: GCA_028749045.1. Lineage (NCBI taxonomy): Eukaryota > Viridiplantae > Streptophyta > Pinopsida > Cupressales > Cupressaceae > Cupressus > Cupressus sempervirens. The sequence goes on along the minus strand of CM053791.1, from coordinate 182,846,697 downwards.
GTACATGACCGAAGAAAGTTGAAAGGTGTCGAGAGTTCACCAAATGACGCCGAAAAAAGCCAAATGCTAAGATATGATGTTTTCACTACTAAATTTTTAAAAGGGGGTTAGTCCCACATGCAACGTGCAGGGACTTTGCACAATGTTTAAAAAGATTTTCCAATAGCATTAAGATAGACTTGAAGGCACCACTGGTGGAGAGTGTGGAGGGGGTCGTTGGGTGGGCCAGCTAGAAATAGTAGGCACTTGCCTGTGTAAGGTGTACTAGCTAGATTTATAGTCCGATAGCAACTGTGAATATTTGATAGTACAACCTTCTACGAATAATATAATATGCCCTATGACACTAATAAAATATATTCCAAATGGTAGATCCGTGGTGTCACTGCCCGAGTCTGCTAAAAAAATTTCTTCTAATTTACACAAATAATGTGACAGAAAATAAATCACAGAGAAATAATAAAATTGCAGATCTAAAATAAATCAATTGAATCTACGAAAAATGACCATACCCGAACTGCAAATCGACATGTCTAGGTTTTGATTTACAAAAAAAAAAATCCTCACAATTAACTTTGGGCCAAGGTAGGCATATTTATAATCGATTTTCACCGATTCATCATTCCAAACGCAATGGCGAGATCAGATCTGGCTTTGGATGCTCCCAATTTTTGCAGTACTCCAGATTTGGGCTGAGGTGATGAAGCAAGTCTGGTCTTAAATGGCTATGTGATGAGAAAGTCTCCAAGTTTCTCTAATACCATGTAAGAATTTACCTAAGGGAAAAATTCACCCAAGAACTAAGAACTCAAACACAAGCACATAGTAGACCAGAGAGAGAGAGAGAGAGAGAGAGAGAGAGAGAGAGAGAGAGAGAGAGAGAGAGAGAGGAGAGAGAGTATGATTAGAATAAAAATGTATTCAATATGCCATGATTAATAGTACACTAGGAGTGCTTGTATAAAAAGGCCTCTCAAGAAGCACCTAGAATGTCTCTAGAAACAACTAGAAGATAAGACAACTAAGCACCTTATCCAACATTCTAGATGAATGGATAAGAATGATAAAGTGTCACATGTGTGTAGAATATTCATGTGTTATAGACACCATGTGCTTAAAAGAGGTGCAGATCCCTATGATGTCATCATGACAACACACAAGAGTGCACATACTCCTAGGTGACTAATAAATAAATATTAATATAATGCATTAAACTAAGTAAACTTAAGTAAGTGTAATAAGTAAATACTTATTTACACCAACAGTTCTAAACATCATAAAACAACAAAAAAAACAAAATCCTAAGTTTTCAGGCCTTCTAACCATGTTTGACCATAGTTGACCAAGGGCTTATAACATCGCCAATCTTGGAACTAGGTCTTACAATTTGGTTTAGATACCTATTTAATTGATCCAACCTAATCTAGATATTCTTAGGACCTTGGTGATTCATCATTCATTGTGGGTGCTCCTGCACCATACTTCCCTTGACTTTGAAAACTCAAGTTCCTACTTGAGGGCAATTCCTCCATAGAAGTACCATATTGCTTGATTTGGTCTTTTATCATTCAAGTTGCATCAATATTAGGGAGCCCTTTCCACTTGACTTAGTACTACATGTACTTCTTGGTTCTTGTCTTCTTTAGGAATATGGAATCCAAAATTTCTTCTAACTCCATTAGTTTTCTTTGAGGGAGATTGGTTACATAGTCTTCATCATGGATGTCTTCTTTCTCATCTTGTCCACTTGTTTAATTTTCTATGCCTTTGTATAGAGTGAGGTCTGCAACATTGAAGACTAGAGAAATTTTCAAGATGGAGAAAAGAGAGATCTCATACGCATTTTCACCCATCTTGTTGAGTATGTTGCATGGTCCCACTTTCTTGAGCTAAAGTTTGGAATATCTACCCTTAGGTAGCCTCTCTTTTCTCAAATATGCCCAAACCTTGTATCCAACTTTGAAGTGGATTTCCCATCTCTTCTTGTCAGCATTTTCCTTGTATTTCAATGTAGATCTGTACAATGCTTCTTTGACCTCATTCTACACTTTTGCAATAAGTTATGTCAATTCTTCTCCTTGAGCACTAGTCTTGAAGTCAGATGGTAGTTTTACCAATTCCAATGGTCCCTTGGGATGAAGGTCATATACTGTTTCAAAAGATGGTTTACCTATTGATCTATTCATGGAGTCATTAAATGCAAATTCTACTTGATGCAAAAGTAGATCTCAACTTTGACCATATTTTTGGTTAGGCATCTTAGGAGATTGCCTAAGGATCTATTCACCACATCAATCTACCCATTATTTTATGGATGGTAGGTAGAGATGTAGGTTAGATTAGTTCCAAGTTTCTTGAAGAGTGTTCTCCAAAAGTGGCCTTGAAACTTTGCATTGCTGTTAGATACAATAGTTTTTGGTAAACCATGGATCCTAACTACTTCCTTAAAGAAAATATTTACAATATGGGAAGCATCATTTATGCTTTTACATGGTATAAAATGGACCACTTTACAAAATTTATCTACTACCACAAAAAAACTATCAAAACCTAGCTTTGCTCTAGTAGCCCCATGACAAAATCCATTGAGATTAATTCCCAAAGTCTTGTGGGGATTGGTAAGGGTTGATATAACCCCTAATTTGTTGAAACACCTATTCTTTTTGATAGATGGTGTAAGTCTCTATGAACTTCTTTACCTCATGGTTCATTCTTGGCTAATAATATCTTCTTTTCACCATGTTTGTTGTCTTGTCAATGCCAAAGTGTCCTCGTAGACCACCATAGTAATTCTCCCTTATGATATTTTTTCTCATTGAGAATATGAGAATGCATAATTGAGATCCTTTGAGTAGGAGACCATTCTAAATAAGGTATTTAGAAAAATCAATATGGTATCTTCCAACCATCTCTATACAAACTTGAAAAATCTCTACAAAATCTAGATGTTTGAGGGAATCAATTCCCACACTCTAAAGTTATACCTCCTCAACTAGGCCAACCCTTTTCTTAAGAGCATCAATAAATTTGTTTGCAACACCTTTCTTGTGTTTGATGTTGAAGGTATAAGCCTACAACTGCTCCATCCATTTGAGATGTCTAACAAATAGCTTTTCCTAAGAATTGAAGAAACTTGATGCATGGTTGTCAATGTATACTAAACAAACTTTGGGATTAGATAGTGCCTCCATTTCTTTAGGGATCGTACCATGGCATAAATATCCAAATAATACATTAGAAACTTCTTTTTGGCATCATTTAGTTTCTTAGAAAAGAAAGTTGTTACATTACCTTCTTGACTTAGGACTGCACCTATGTCCAAATTACTTGCATCAATTTCGATAGCAAGGACCTTGTTGAAGTTAGCTAGTACCAAGATTGGATATTGAGATACCTTTTTCTTCAATTATTAAAGTGAATCATTGGCTTCCTTTGTCCTTTGATGGTGTCAAGCATGGGTGCACACACATTACTGAAGTTTTTGATAAACATCTTATAGAAGGTGACAAGACCATGGAAGCTTCTTACTTCACCTTGGTTCTTTGGTGGAGGCCAGTTGATGATTTCATCAACCTTCTCAAGGTCCATCTTGATGGTACCTTGTGATATCATAGAACCTAGGAACACAAGTTCCTTCTTCATAAACATATACTTTTCCAAGTTGATCACCAACTTGTGTCACTGAAGCCTTCTTAATAGATGTTCCACATGATCAAGATGCTCCTCCTTGCTATGAATGAATATTAGTATTTCAGCAAGGTAAATAACAAAAAACTTTCAAATAAAATAAATGAAAATCCTATTCATAAACCTCATGAAAGTACTCTGGGCATTTCATAACCCAAATGGCGTCACTAACCATTCAAACAAACCTTCAATAGTTTTGAATTTTGACTTCCATTCATCACCTAGTTTAATTCTCATCTTCTGATATCTAGACTTCAAGTCTATCATAGTGAAATAGCAAGCTCCTCCTAGTTGATCCAATAGATCCTTAATTCTAGGCATGGGGAATCTATACCTTAAGGTAATCTTGTTGATAGCCCTACTATCAGTATGCAACCTCCATTTTCCATCCTTTTTGGGAGCAAGGACAAATAGAACAACATGAGGACTTAAAATCCTCTATATTAGCCTTTTTCCAACAAATCATTCACTTTTTTGGCAATTTTAGCATGTTGAGTTGGAATCATTTTATAGGTTTCCTTGTTAGGTAGGGAAGAGCCCAGTATCAAGTCAATATGATGACTAATATCTCTAATGGGAGGGAGGCTTGTGGGCATGTCAGTAGCAGTAACATTATTATATTTTTGTAGCAGATCTTGTATTTCTTTGGGAATAAGATCTTTGTATTTGGAAGTTATTTTTTCCTAAAACTAATATAAAACCTTGGGCATCAAGTTCTTTTAGGGATCAAGTTCCTGAGACAATAGGTTCTGCTTTAGGATTAGGCATGAGCTTCATGAAGAAAGTTACACCATTCCTTGTTATAGAATAGGTATTATTTTTAAAATGATGGATGACATCAACATTATATTTCTAGGTTATTTGTAGAAGTATGTGAGATGCATCCATTTCTACAACATCACAAAGCACTTTATCCTTGAAATCTACTAAAGAAAATTCTATCCATGCTTTCTCAATCGCTAAAGTTTGTTGACCCTTTTTTGACCAAGAAACATGATATGGAAAGGGATGGGGTTTCTCAGGTGATTTTAGTTTCTCTACCATTTCAAAGGAATCAATATTTTCAATTGAACCTAAATCAATTAACAAACTGCATACCTTTCCTTGGCACTTGATCCTTATCTTGAAGAGATTCTTCCTTTTGGGTGGCTCTTGGATGTGGGGGATTTGAAAAAATTCTTTCCTCGTCATTAGACATACTCCTTACTCAAGTTCAAGATCTCTACAGTCAAGTTGGTCATCCTCCACAATATGTGCTTTTCTTTCCCCTTGATTGTTATTCCTCTTTTCAAGGCATTTTCCTACACGGTGTCCTACTTGATTGCAATTATAGCATGTGAGAGGACCATTTCCTCTTCCTCTTCCTCTAAAATACTTTCCTCCTCTATAGTTCCCCTTAAAACTTTATCCTCCATAATCCTTATTCTAATCAATAGGTTTTCTTCCACTGCTCTACCCCTTGTTCCAAGAATTGTTCTCAGGATTGAAGTTTTTATTGTTCACCTTTCCTTTATTTTGATCTTGCCTCCTCTTCCATTTTTGTTCCACCTTGAGTTCTAATTGGTAGCACTTTTTCACTAAATTGGGGGTGTGAAGGCTGAGTTCTTCTTCGATGGGTAATTAAGGCCATCCATGTATCTTTCTAGTTTCTATTCCTCATCCTCTACTATGTTGGTCTTTATAAAAAAATTTAAGAACTCCTATGTATAGGAACTAACATCTAGAACCTTTTGTTTCAAAAAAAAAATCTTCTATGGAGTTGTACCCTATAGTCTTTAGCCACATATTTCTCCCTAACTAGTGCCGCCATTCTATCCCAAGAAGAAATCGTGCTTCTTCCTTTCTTCACCCTCTCTATTTGAATGAAGTTCCACCAAGTTAGGGTTACTCCCTTCAACTTGGACTTTTCCATCTTTACCCTTTGCTTCTCTAGGATGTCTTCACACTCAAAGAAACTAGTTAGGGCTTCTCTTTAATCCAATGCTACATCAACATTCATTTTTCCATTGAAAGTTGTTGATTCCAACTTCCCCTCCATGCATTTGAGAGCATTTAAGAGAGGTATATATTTAGTTGGAACTTCACCATCATCCTCAAGGTCTTCAACCTCAGTATTTTGGTCCTCTTCATTAGATTGTGCTCTCTTTTTTTATCCACTCTACCTTCAAGTTCTCTCAACCTCTTTGCAAGAGCAGCATTGGTTGCTCTTTGTTCTTTCATAAACTTTGCTAATTGAGAATTTGTCACCCTTATATGGATTTCTTCATCTTCTTTAGTAAAATAAATGGCTCTAATAACACTTGATGCAATGGAGCTTGGTGGAATTGATCAATGGATGATCAACTAGTCCAAAAACCTCTTTACTAAAGTCCTTCAACCAAATATCTTGGTAAGATGATCAAAATGTGCAAGAACCAATCACAATTGTTTCAAGGATGGTACTAGGATATCCAAACCCTTCATCCAAACAAGGAAAACCCTAATCACTAGGGAACCCTATGATCAAGACAACTTATCAAAAGTTTTCCATAATGCACAAATTGACTCAAATTGGTAAAACAACCCTAAACTTCATGAAATGACTAGGGGAGACCCATGCTCATGGAAATGGTCTATTTATTTCAATAATGGAATTACCCAATGGTTAAAAACCAATTATGTAACTTATGGCATATGGTTTCTTTGTTAAGTCACTCAAAAGGCTAGTAGCTCTTTTTGATAAAAATAAAACTTAGAAGGAAATATATCCACACAAACTAGGGAAAAATTACTATTTTGGACACCCTTTTGGGATTTATAAAATATACTAGGACACCAAGGTTTGATGACACAAAAAAATGGTCTTTTGTTCACTTTCTCGCCTAGGTAATTAAGGTAATTATGCCTCCATTTACAAAGGAAGTACATGATTGAGGAATCCATCCTACAAACCAATGATAGGAACATCTGACGAAAACCCTAGACAAGTTACAAACTTTATTTTGAGCCTTGACGCCAAGTCTGGTAGAAGTTGTGGGAGATGTTGTATCCTTTTCCTAGCATGCACATAGGTCTTGCATGCCTAGGGCATCAAATTTATAATGGATCCCTACAAGTACATTCCTAAAACCACTTGCATCTTAGTAAATTGAAAATTTTAGGATTTCATAAATGACCATTAGATTTCCATGGTGAAATCCTTCTCTATGCTTGAAAATCCTTCAAAACCCTAGGTTAGTAAGAAATTTGGAGCTACTTGCGTAAAATGACATTATCTCGAGTTAGGAGATAGATGGAGGCTTCAAACTAGATGCGTTGGAAATCTACTTCATCCACCTATCCAAAATTGTAAGTTTTCACATAGATGAATCCATACAACTCTGTACAATATAGGGCAATGTATTAATTGCAGTAAAAATACGGTATTTTATTGATTTGAAAGTTGAAAGTACATTATCTCTGCCTATCACCCATCTAAAAGGGCTTATTATAGGCCTTCCAATGGTTAGAACATTATTTCAAACTTGTTATGGCTATTGGATAATTGTTTTCATTATTGTTTTTGAAAAAAGTTGCTAAAGTTGCTTGACAACATTTTAGCAATTTTTGCAAACTTGTAACTAGAACTAATAAAACTTAGTCCAAATGAACCAAATAGGTCCTAAACATGATAAAACAATAAATAAAATAAAATACTAAGATTATATGCCCTTTGACCATGTTTGACCATAGTTGACCAAAGGCTTAAATAACATTGCCAATCTTGGAACTAGGTCTTACAATTTGGTCTAGATGCCTATTTCATTGATCTAACCTAATCTTGGTGTTCTTAGAAAATAATGAACCTGATTTGGTTTAGAACACCTAGATTAGGTTAGATCTAAGTAATTTTTTTTTAACATTTTGCAATCCCAAGATATATTCCTTCACACAAATCATATGCATCTCACATTCCTTTTTTATTTCTCTTTTAGATGCTTTACATTTTTCATCATCACTTCCAAAGATTATGTCATCCATAAATTCTTCAACAATTAGTAAGCCAGTGTCAATCTCCATCAGATAAAAATTACTATCAAAATTTCCTTTTGTAAATCCCAAAATTACCAAATACTTATTTAATCTTGCATATCAGGCTCTAGGTGTGCGTTTCAATCCATACAATTCTTTCTTCAAATTAAAAACCATGTCCCCTAGATTTGTCAAAGTAAAACCATCACATTGCTTAATGAATACCTCTTCTTCTAATTCACCATTTAGAAAAGTTAATTTGATATCCATTTGATACACTTCAAAAAAAATATTAGTTGCATATTCAAAAACATTCCAATTGCCTATATTCTAGCAACAGGTGCAAATGTTTCCTCAAAATCAATACCTTATTGTTGTGAATAACCTTTCCATACCAGTATTGTTTTTTCTCTCAATCCTTCTCCTTTTTTATTCCTCTTATTTCTAAATACCCACTTAGTTCCAATAATATTCTTATCCTTAGGTCTAGAAACCAATTCCTTGTGTTGTTCTTTTCAATATGCTCTAGTTTTTCTTTCATAGCTTTAATTTCCAAAAATCATCTTTACTAGCTTCATCAACACTCTTAGGTTCAATTTGAGAAATTAGGCATAGTTCTTCTTGTACCTTCTTTCTTTTCATAACTTGGTTATCTTTTCTCTCAATAATTTGATCAGTAGAGTGATTCTTTATCAAATTTTTGTTAGGTGTCATCGCTTCAACTCTAGGTTAACATCTCGATTCTTCTCTTGGTGCTTCTCTTTGAATTTTATTTTTCAAATATATTTCAATCTCATAAAATAATTATTGATCAACATGTTGTATGTTAGGCCTTGAATTATTCTCTTCATCAAAATTGTAATCTAGTAATCTTTCTCAAATTCTAAACCTCTCATGAACTCTTACACTTGTTCTCTCAACAATAGTCTTAGCTCTAATAAAAAAAATTATATGCTTTAATTTTCAATGAATATCCAAGAAACATACCTTCATCAACCTTGAATCAAACTTTCCAATGTCATCATATATCTTAATGTAACACATACTTCTAAATATTCTAAAATATTGAATTGAGAGTGTATGTCCAAACCAAAGTTCATAAGGTGTCTTACCAGTACCTTGTCTAATTCATACTATGTTCATAATATACACTATTGTACTTACTATTTTCTCTCTGAAATATTTTAGAAACTGATGGGGACAGAACCCAAGCACAAAATGGACACAACAAGAAAGGGAAAATTTTATTAAATATGAAAATATGCTAGTACATTCGGTATAAATAAATAGACTTCAAAACATGCCCTATGGGCTTACAATAGCATAAATTTGGAGATAAATTCTTCTCCCAATACCTTTTCTCAAACTCCACTTCGAACTGCCTTTTACAATGCCAGAAATGTCCTTAAATAGACCCCAAAGGGTTAAGGATTAGGAATACATTCTAGAAAGTGCCAGTTTGCATCCACTGACCAAATAGAAGGCTCTAGAAGTCGCATTAGAAGTTGACACAAATTAGAAGAATCCAGAAATGGTAACCAAACTTTCGAGAGGCATAACTTTTGAACCGTAGCTCCAATTGATGAACCGCTTACATTTTTGGAAAACTCTCGAAGCGCTCTGTAACCCTATGGACCAGCTTTTCTCATCCCTCATTTTTTGGCCTTGTTTGAGGTCATTTAATGCCCCTAACCTAACTTTGAAGAATTCTTAGGAGGTCTCCAGAAATTGAAAAACTGCGATAACTTTCAAACCGTAGGGCCTTTTGACCTGATTCTTTTTCTGGAATGCTCTAAATTACAATTACATTCATTCGACCAATTTACACCCTCTAATTCACCAAAATTATGGCTCAATTACATACTCCTATTTTTTTGGCATTTACGTGTATCCCAAGGTGTTCAAATACTCTATCCTAGAAAATTGATAGTGTAACTGTGAGAGTTGGAACCTTTATTTGACCCAAATGGGTATCCAGAAATGAAAACACATGAAAAAAAACTAAGTCTAAGTACATTTTTTGGGTGACACAGGATTGCCTTTATACCTCTAGATGCTCCTACATCAGAAACATTACTTTATATCGTTATTTCTCGTGTTGCATCTATCACTATTTAATTTCTTCTTTTTGTTATCTCTTTTTGTTTAGGTGTCTTAGGGGCTAAAAGTTGTCATTTAATGTCATTTTCTTCAAAAAAAACTATTAAACTCATTTGAAGTAAACTTTTTAACTCTATCAGATCTCAAATGTTTAATCTTCAAGCCAAATTCATTTTCAACTCTACTTTAAAATATCTTAAAATTCTCAAAAGATTCATATTTCTCTCTAAGAAATGCTACCCACATCATCCTAGTGAAATCATCTACGAGAATCATGAAATACCTTTCACCGTAGAATGCTTTTTCCTTTGTAGGACCATTCAAATCTATGTGCATAATCTCCAACCTTATAAATGTAGTAAATTTCATGCTTGGAAGTGAACTTTTCTTCTATTTTTCTATCATGCATTCCTTACACCATGTTAGTAGGTTTCACAATTTTAGACAAATCTCTAACTAACAAAGTAGTGCTTATCTTCATAATCTTTTCAAAGTTGATATGAAAAAATCTCTTATGACACAACCAACTATCACCCACTTTAGAAACTAAGCATGCCATCTCTTTAGGATTCAATTGAAGTACATTACCTCTTGTCATTATAACAACACCAATCAGTGTGTCATTTTTTTCTTTGATAATGTAGGTCTGCTCTATAAATAGCAATTGATATCCCTTGCCCACTAGTTGTCAAACACTCAAAATATTATGTTTCAAACCATAAACAAAGTAAACATTATTGATGTTAGTATCTCCATTATGTGTAATATATCATTTTCCTTTTATATGATAGGTTGCATTATTTTCAACTCTAATAATTCCTCTATCATAGCTATTGAATTCAACAAACTTGTTCATATTTCTAGTCATGTAATGGGATCAACAACTATCAATAGCCCAATCAAATTTCTTCTTTTCAACTTGAGATACTAATGCCTTTTCTTCTCTAACTTCTTCTTTTTCATGGTTTTCTTCCTTAATAGCAACAAAACCTATCTCATCATCACTTTCACTCAACAATTTTTATACCTTAGCATTTAATTCATCCTTGTCATTTGTAAAAAGACATTCCTTGGGTTATCTTGATTTGTATTGATTTCTAGTCTTTCTTACTCTCTTAGGAAACTTGGAAGAATACTGACTATATTCATTACAAGTCCAACATCTAAAGATTTTGTTACCTTAAGGTTATCTCATCATAAGCAAGGAAATTCCTTCCTCAATTTTATTTTCTTCTTCTACTCTTGTTTAGCTATTGCTAGCATAATCTCCACTAGTACATACACTCCTTGACAATATTGTTTGAACACTTAATGAATTGAAAGGAGTCTCAACATTACACAATTCTCAACTTTGTCTCATCCACATTTCTACTAATTTTAATCTAAACTAAGAAGAGTCTCCCCTATAAATTTTGGTGATAATGGAATAAATTATTCAATCATTTGTGGTGTTTATCTATATGCAGGTGTCAAGGTCTTCAATATCTTCCATATAATCTCATCTTCAGATTTTTCTCCTTGACATGTCTTAATTCCTACAACAATTTCTTCTATTCTTCCAAAATAACATGTAATAGATTCATCTTCCATCATTTTATAATCTTGATATAATTATATCCAATTTTTTAGTCTAACCTTCTAAGCATGATTATCACTTCAAGTGTTCTTTGCAAAGTAGTCAAAATTTCATAAGCAAGTCTTAAGGATTTTACTTGAGTAAATTTCAGTTTTAGGAAGAGTTGATAAGAGTGCTTCTCTTGCAAGAGTATTTAAAATGAATATATATTTATGGTATTCATCATAAGTTTCAAGATCCTTTCCTTCAATCATATCCTTCTTACTCTTAGTAATCAACCAACAATGTAGACCAGTGCATAGAAAATGTCTTCATCTTTTCTTTCCATCTTTCATAGTTAACTCCATCAAACTTTGGACTTTCTTTCTTGAACTATGCCATAGATCTCCTTATTTTGTTAAGCATTTCCATCCAATACTTGATACTCTGATACAAATTGTTAGAAAGTGAAGTCCACCAAGATAACTAAGAGGGGGGTGGGGGTTAGGGTGGGGGAGTGAATTAGTTATGAAATTAAAACAACTCTCAATATCTTTATTAATTCCAAAACATGTAAATAGTAGAAGAAACAACCATAGAAAGATCATCATATGCAATAAAAATAAATATGTTAACTAGGGAAGCCCTTAATTAGAGGTAAACCCCAGTGGGGATGGTATCACAAAATGATATACTAATATAAATGTCCCTTGTAAGAGGATGGACCTTGTTAGAATTCAAAGAAATACATTCAATACATATTAGTCCTTGTTAGGAGAATTTGATTCCCTAATAGGAGATTCTAACCCTTTTAAGAGTTATGCCAACCCTGTTAGGAGATTTTAAGGAAGATAAAAGGACCCACTATCCAAACACCTTCAGGGAAAGACCATTGAACTCACTGTCAAATTGGCCATAGTACTATCCTTCTCAGAATAATACAAGTGTAAAACTCTCCAACAATAACTTATTAGCAAATATAGTCACTTTTTTTTCTCATTGTCCCTTGCTACACCAAAAACTTCTCTAATTAAAAAATATTCACTATCAAGTTCACTGGATCTCATATACAAGTTTCCATACTCGCATTTAAAAAATACAATGGTTATTTCACATTCTACCACAAGGAAAATATATTTCCTTTATACCAAGTCCTATTAAAGATTATTAAGTCAGCCTTTAGGCTTTTCCACTTTGCAATAAAAATATAGTACCAACTTAAGATATTACATTTACATGTTACATACATCATTATATTTTTCATAATTACGCACAACCGTTGGCTCATAAACTTTATAACTCTTTACTTGATTCTCATTTGGATGTGCATGCTTGAACACATCATCTTCATTATACCTTCTACCTCTATCTAGGTCCACATAACTATATTTTGTATCTATTAGGAGATAAAATCTAAACAATTGTAACTGCTACACATAAACTCTATCTAAATGTTGCCTTCACTAAACCCATCATATCTCTTTCTATTATTTATATTACCATACACACTCTAGAATGTAGCATCTAAACACTCTATAGAACATTATCACAAACCCACATAACCTTAACTTCATTCCTTAATCCTTCACAAAACCAAACTCTATCTAATGCACTTCCAGTCTTGGCAGAGTAACCAATATGTTGACATCAATGACAACTCTATTATGAATACAACACATAACCTCTATATAATGTCTCCAATAATTTTAGGATATGCCCCCATAGAATTCATCCTTAACAGACATTTCTGTGGGACTATATTAGAATTTTTGGAGACATGATTTAGAGCTTATGTGTTGCATTAATGACAGTAATTGTTTTTGATGTCAACATATTGGTTACTATGTGAAGACTAGCAAAGTTACAGAGGAAGAAGCATTTGGCATAGTCCATGGATTGAAAATCATCACATGTGCACTTGAGGATATGTTCTTTGATATGTCTAGATACTAAACCTAAGGGTGTGTGCATAAATATGAAGACTAGATAAGGTTATGAACATTTTAGTGAAGAAATCTTTTAGATAAAATTTCTAGAAAGAATGTACTGTTGTTTTCATCCTATCTCCTCAAAGGGATGGAATTAGCTTAAGAAGACTCAGAAGGAGGTTAAAGACATGTTAGAGATGCCTTGATTTAGAGGGCATAATATGAAGATCATCAACTGGATAGTTATATAGACTGTGAGCTAATAATTTATTTTTAATATTGGGTAAATATAAAATTGTAATATAAAGTATATCATAATATCTTAAGATGGTCCTATATTACTATTTTAAATTGGGAAAGCCTCAAGGCCCACTCACTAACTTTTTTTAGAACTTGGTATAAAGGAAATGTCTTTTACTTGAATTTAATGTATTGATATGTGGTCATATCTTTGTAATATGAATTATGCAAGCTATATATGCAAACTTGTAAAGATAAAAGTAGAGTTTGGTCTAGTTGAGTTATAGAAATCTTACAAGGAACTATATTTGGAAAGACAATTTATTGGTTGGACAGTTATTTTTCACATTTTATTATTTGGAAGGAATAGTACTAAGGTTATTTGGACAATGTGTTCAATTGTCCTCCTTTCAACTCTTAAAAAGGTTGGCATAACTCCTAACATGGTTCGAATCTCATAATAGAGATTCAATGTCTCCTAATAAAGACTCATATGTACTGATTGTATTTCATTGGGTCCTAATAGGGTCTAACCTCTAACAAGGAAATTTGATATTATTACATTATTTTGTGGGTGTCATCCCCATTGGGGTTTTCTCTCTAATCAACGGTTTCCCTAGTTGACATATCTTTTGTTATTTTTCATGGTTATCCTTCTATGGTTATTGTATCTACTATTTACATATTTTTGAATTAATAAAGATATTGAGAGTTGTTTTATTTGCATAACTAATTCACCCCCTCCCTCTCTCAGTTATCTTGGGTGACTTTACTTTCTAACAATATGTACACCAAGCACAAATTCAACTGAACCAAACAAGTTCAACTAAGTCATGAAGATACCAAATGATAGCATATATACCAAGCATAAAAAGAGTAATTACTAAGCTACACATGAAGCACATTAAAGTTTGAAATCGTACAAAATATCATGTATTTTGATTCTACCAAGCGAGAATAGATGTTTGAACAAATTGAGGAAAATATTTGGTAATCATTTATTAGGAATAGAGATATGAGTGTTTATGATCACAAGGAAAAATTGGGACCAATAAAATACAAGAAGGCATAGTACTACACTAGAGGAATGAGAACATAGATCTACTACAAGTCAGAGTTTCAAGAAACAAAAGAAAGGATTTGAAACATTGACCATGGGACATGATAAAATATTGAACAAATGAGAGATCTAAATATAAAAGTATGTTAGAATCACTCAGATCAAATTATTTCATTCTTATTTTATTTCCATTGTAGCAGATAAATCCTTTAATAGTGTAGACTTAGTAGTCTATTTGTAAATCTCTTAATTGAGTACAAATATTGTATTTGTGATGTAAAATCCTTGAGAAAGGTAGACCCTTACAATTATTTTTTATTACTCCTAACATAGTAAGTCACCACAAGTGAAAACAATTGTATCCCTAACAAGGTAACCTCTTGCTGCAGTAGTGGAGGATTTTCTAATGTCATACCCACTGTAGTTTTGCCTCTAACCAAGGGTTTTTGTGTGACAAAATATTTGTGTCATGGGTTTTGATGTTATGGTTTATATTTACATGCATATGTTGAAGTATATTAGCTCTATTTACTTTCATTTCAGTATTGAAGTTGTGAATGTGTATGTCTACTGAGAGGATAAATTATGAAGGGTTAATCAGATTTGAAAGGGTATAAAACTTTCATAGGATACTAATTCACCTTCACCCCCCCACCCCCCACATCTCATCATATTGACCCTATTGCAAGATAGATATTATAACCTTAAAATTATTATGAACACACCAAGAAAAGTGACTTTGACTCAACTACAAACTACTCCCTAAACCTTTGAACCTATACACGAGGGAATGAAAAAGAAAATAAATTCTAGGGAAAATGCATAGATGCCTAAAATGTAGAAGAACGGGAAGACTAAATGAGCTCAAGGAACATGAAATAATGGACCTACCACAACAAGATGGAAAGCTAACTAGAAGATATGGATCTTGATGCAAGAGCATCCTTAGTTGGCTAGCAATCTTGCATGTTGGTGTGGTTTGACCTTGGAATTGGAGGACTTAGTCAAAGAATGAAGGGTGATTCGATTGATATTGAGTTGGTTTTTTTTTTGTGTTAATCGAGTGACCTTTTTAATGAAGATGTTTGGTGATGCTTGGGGAACTTGGTAGATACTAGGAGCTTGGTTTGCATTCAGAACTCGACAGTAGTGTTGCCCAAGAAGCTTGGTTAGTGAAGGAACTCGATTATGCCTAGTGGAATGCTAACACTCAGCATGGTTTTCTTTAACACTTAGGTTGGTCTTGGTTCTTGTGGTGCCTGAGTTATCATTGAGTCAACTTTTGGCATTTCATTTATGTATGAGTATTTAATTTGTGTTGTAGCTGACTTATGGCTTATGCAAACATTTAATGTAAGGTTTTATTTTAATTTGTAATGGGTCACGCTACTTTTGGCTTAGTTGGATATAAGGATTTTTTATGGAGTCTTCAGGGGGGGGATTAGAGAGTAAAATTTGAAGGGCTAATAGTTGAGGCTTGGCAAACCAAGAGATTGCTTGGTGGGCTTGTGAGCACAAGTTTGGATTTCCTTGAGGTTTTCTACTAGAGTGTAGATCTGGACTAGGTAGGATTATGATTGTGAGTTGGATCTTGTGGGATCTTGCAAAACTATTTTGTAATTTTTATTGTATTTGAGCATAACCCAAAAGGCCTTACAGACAAGCACAATGCATGTAAACAATTATTTTATGGATAAAGAGTTGCATTTGGTATCACATTATGTATCTTGTGTTGTGTTTCTATTATGTGATTATTTTGAGGGATCTGTATTACCTCCAATAGCGGTACCCTTAGATTCTTGCTACATTAGGTGGTATCAGATCTTAGTTGTTCCTAACTGTGTAGACCGAGTGTCAAAGTTGGGGTAGTTTGCACCAAGACTTGGGTGAAGGCTAGAAGAGATAGTTGGTCTTATGGTGTTGATTGATCTTCTGGATTTGTGGATTTATTGTAGAGGATTTGAAAAAATCTTGGAAGATGCCTCTAAGAAGATTGGACTCTAGGGTGATTGATGATCTTAGTGATGTTGTGGAAGAAATGATCTCTGATAAGGTTATAACAAATTTTAGATCTAAAATGGAGGAGGTTAAAGACAAATTTAGATATGAGATGGCATTGATGAAGAATGATATGATTGCTAATATCATAAGTTCTATATGTGGTGTACCTCTACATGTGGTTATTGAAGATAGTTATGAAGAGGCTTGTGAAGACTTTGAAGTTCTTGGATTGAGTGGTGAGGACATAACCGATTCTGTGGAGAGACCTACGGGAAATAGGACTACTCAACTTGCTAGACCTAGATCTCAATTAAGGTTGAAGAATAAGAGGGAGGTTTCTAATTTCTCAAGTACTTAAAATCTTGATGACCTAATTGATTTGATTGGTGAATTGGAAGACTACTTTGAGCTTGAGGATATTTAGGATCCACTCAGAGTAAGGTTGGCACAAACTAAGATTAAAGGACATGCTACAATTTGGTGGAAGGAATTGCAAAGAGACAAAGAGGAGGAAGGTGAAATGAAGATCACTAGATAGAGGTTGATGGTAACTAAGTTGAAGGATAAGTCCATTCCTACTGATTATGAAATTGAGTTATTCAAAAGGTTATAAAAAATTTGAAATAGAATGATGGAGGAGTTCTACAAGTTGACTATTTGGTCTAGGCATAGAGAATTGTCAAAGGAGAAGGTAGCTTAGTGCATTAATGATCTAAGATTCAATATCCAAGATGGGGTTGGTATGTTGAAGATTGATTTAGTTGAGGATGCTTATCAGTATGCCTTGAAGGCAAAAGATAAGTTGAAGAGGAAAATTCAAGGTAATTCTAGAGGGAAGGAGAAGTAGGATATCTTGGTGAAAGCTAAACCAAGCAATGAATGAGGTCAAAGGCCATGATAGTCAACCTACGAAAGGAAAGAGTTTACTAGCTCAGAGAGTATTTATTGGTTAGAGGAAAATGTAATCTTGTTAGAGGACTACTTTTTCACGATTTGTTGTAAGTTGGTGGAAAAGTTTGCAAGGAGATTATGGATGGTGGCAGTACTGATAACCTTGTTGGTAAGGAGATGGTTTAGAAACTTGGTTTGAGGATACTAAGACATCCTTATCCTTATAAGATTGGTTGGTTACAAGGTGAGCATACTTTGGAAGTAAGGGAATAGTGCCTTGTTGATTTCCAGATTAGGTAGTATAAGGATCAAGTGTTGTGTGATATTGTGGACATGAATAGTTGTTGTGTGTTTCTTCGTAGACTTTGGCAATATGATTGTAGGACTATGTATAATTATGTCAAGAATGTGTTTTCAATTGTGAAAGGTGGTAGGAAGCATTCCCTAATTCCTTTGTAGAATGAAGAGATTGGTAGGAGGAGCCTGAGTATTGGTAGCCAAGTTGGGTTGAAGGATTCTAAGAGGGTTAGAGATCAACATGGAAATCAGACCTATATCACAGTGAGGATGGATGTGAAGAAGTAGAAGAAGATCAATGGAAAGAGTGTACAAGTTGAGGACTTGGAAGATGTGTATGTGAAGAACCAATTTGGGATTTATGTGTTGAATCCCAAAAGATGATCTTTTAGCTACTAAGAACATCTTTTTGAACTTGGGGTGTTTGATGCAGGAGCATCCTTAGTTGGCTAGAAATCCTACATGTTGGTTTGGATTGAACTTAGAGTTGGATGAATTGGTCAAAGAATGAAGGGTGACTTAATCAATACTGATTTGGTTTGGTTGTTGTTTAACTAAGTGACTCGATTAATGAAGATGTTCAGTGATTCTTGGGGCACTTGGCAGATATTGGGAGCTCAGTTTAGACTAGGAGCTTGGCAATAGTGTTACCTAAGAAGCTTAGTCAGTGAAGGAACTGAATTATGTCTGGTGGAATGTTGACACTCGGCATGGTTTTCTCTGACATTTGGCTTGGTCTTGGTTCCTTCGGTGCTTGAGTTGTTAGTGAGCCAACATTTTGCATTTAATTTATGTATGGGTATTTAATTTGTGTTGCAGTCAACTTGTGGCTCATGCAAATATTTAATATAAGGGTTTATTTCAATTTGTAATGGGCTAGGCTAAATTTTGGATCAGTTGGGTACAAGGTCTTTTTGTGGAGTCTTAGAGGGAGATTAGAGAGTCATCTAGCTTGGAGAAGATGATGAAGTATATGAGTGAACTTTGAAGGGCTAGCAGTTGAGGCTTGGAAAACTAGGACATTCCTTGGTGGGCTTGCAATCACGAGTTGAGATTTCCTTGAGGTTTTCTACTAGAGTGTGGATATAGACTAGCTGGGATTAGGATTATGAGTTGTGGAACTATTTTGTAATTGTTGTTGTATTTGGCCATAACCTAGAAGGCTTTATAGTCAGGCACATTGCATGTAAATAGTTATCTGATGAGTAAAGAATTGCATATGGTATCAGATTGTGTATATTGTGCTATGCTTTCACTATGTAGCTATTTGTAGGGATTTGGATTACCTCCAGTAGGGGTACCCTTAGATTCTCATTACATCAGATTTTCTTATGAGCTTGACAAAGGAAAAAATGGGATCATGGGAGAAATGAAGATATGAAATGCAAAGTGACAAAATAAATTTCTTTATCCCTTTAAATATGCATCCCTTTAGGCTAATTATGTTGGGAAATTTTTGCAATGAAGAGACTTACACAGTTGTATTCCTATAGAGGTCTACAACTCTAAAGCTCTACAGGTGTTATAAAGGGTGAAAAGTCCTAACCTTGCAAGATTGTAGAGCTTTGCAACTCTAAAACTTTGCAAGCTAAAAAGGGACTTATAATTAAAAACCTTAGACCTTGAAGGGATACAAAGCTTTACATCTTTGCAAGTTTGAAGAAAAGGACTTTGAAGAGAAATTAGACCTCATAGGGATGTAGAGCTTTACAGCTCTACAACTCCATAAGTTCAAAAAATAGACATGGAAGGAAAGAAAATGACATAAAACATGACCAACAAAATGTGAGATATAAGACAAGAAGCTAATATGTTGGTCATGTTTCATGTTTTTTGGTCTGAACAAAGGTGAGATGGGAGATAAAAGAGAAGTTTCTAGAAAAGAAGAAGATGAATAAGAAGGTGGATAGATTCATTAGATGTATTGAAATTGATCAAAACCCTAAGATCTACGGTGATGTTTAAGTGAAAAAAGATCATAACTACCTATTTAAGGAGGCACAAGGGTGACCTAAAGAAAAGGTTAACAAAGTAGATGGTTTGTTAATGTTATTGATTAATGAACTTAACCAGGAGGCAAAGAAGAGTTGTGAAGAGTTTAAGTGTGATTTCTTGAAGGAGTGCTAAGTAGATTAGAGATAGAGATGATAATGGAGGTTATTCAATGGATCAACATATGAGCTACATTGTGATATGTATTTGCAAAGTGAGTTGTATTTATGAGAGCAATCTATTGTTACTTTCTAACCACTGTATCAATTTGAATTATATAATCAAGGTTGACCTAATAATCATTTGTAAATCCCTTAATCAAGGAGACATTCTAATGGAATGTTCTAAATCCCTCTAACAAGGCCACTCCTAATAGGGCGATTAAATATTTTAACAAGGTCACATTTAACAGTGTGTTTTGTAACCTTTAATAGGGTTGGATCCTAAAAGAGCTCACTTCATAAGATTGAAAAATTGGTGACATGTTATTGGTAGTTTTTCCCAAATTGGATTTCCATGTTAAGTCCTTGTGGCATACTTGTGTGGATGTTATTTGAGTTGTTTTACTATTAATGTTTTACATTATGCAAGTTTGTTACTATAAGGAAAGTGGACTATAAGTTTTATGTTGTTGATTATTTTCTATAGAGACTGAGTTACATAATGTTTAGATCTGAAGTATTTGAAGTGATTAAAAGTTCAATTGTTACATCAAACTTGAGGATAACTAATTCACCCCCACCCCCTCATAGTTATTCTAAATTATTCTAACAATCAACCTATCCCATCATCAATTGGCATCAATCCAATCATTAACATTGTTGAGTCACTCAATGTCTAATCATATATCTTGATATATTTGATTTAGATGACATTGACAGAGTGCACTGATGTTATTCTAACCAATCCTATCAATCAATCTTGTGGGATTTACAAAGCCCGTTAATGTCATGTATGTGATCAATCCTTGTCATGTGGTCTTGAAAAGTCATCAATTTGTGTCACTCAATTTGGCACCATTTATTTAATAAATTCAATCATGTCTTTGATCCTTTTTCAATATCAATATGTTTGATTTGCACTCTCATTATGATCATCCAATAGGGTTATCCCTATATTTATTTCATTAATTGGCCAATCAATTTACTATTTTTTTTCTATAGGAATAAATTACTTGTGGTTTATTACTATGTCATTAATCATTAATTTCATCCCACCTTATTAATCATTCCTATTTACAAACTCCTCATAATTATTTTATATGTATTAATTAATCATCTCATTTTGCATGAATTTGGGGGAATTTCATATTTCCTAAATTTTAATTTCTAATTTTTGAGGGAATTGTGAGTTTTTTAATTTAAATATTTAGCTCTTACATTTTCATCTCGATTGTGCTTCCACCTCCTATTTTCTAGCTTCTACTCTTACACTTTCTTCTTCCATTTTCTTACAACTTTGTTTAAAATTTCTTACACTTTTTCATAATGTGACATATTTTGAATTTACACCTCTTAATCATGGCAAATTTTTGAATTTCACAACCTAACTATGGCACATTCCATTTGCACAATTTTCCTTACATTTTGCATATTGGCTCCCAAACTCTATAAATTGAGTGTCTTTGCACTTGCTTTCCTAACCACTTTCTCCTAGTGTTCTCAATATCATCATTTTGCTATCATATCATTATCATTTTAGTTTCAAATTCATAGGTGCACTGTCAATTTGGAGCTACATCAACACACTCATCATTAAGAAGAAATGAGAGTATATGAGCTCAATTTGAAGAGGGTTTCATAGTTTAAATATTTTTACTTCAACTTGGTTTTATGTTTGGACTAGGATTATTTGCATAAGATATAGAGTTTTGGGGTTTCTCTTATTTATTCATTCTCATCTTTTTTTGTAGTCCTACATGTGCAAAATGGTGTCACTATTATAGGATTTTAATTTTAGTCCCTTGAGTCCACAATCTTTGTCAAGAAGGCCAATTATAGTGGAAATAGTGATGGCATGTCATTGACTTCAATTTGTAAGTGACTTTGATTGTGGGTGTTCAACAACTATATTCCTACAAACTATTGAAGTATAATATAAATGGACAATTAGTTAAAGTTGAGTTTTATTAACCTCAAGATTGGTGATTGTGGTCGTGAATATCATAGTGTTTATAAAAGTGAATTATACACAAATGCAATAGAAATGTGCAATTAAGAGTTCAAATGATTAAAATTTCATAACTAAAATTTGTAAAGCATATTTGAAAATGTCAAAATTTCATATACAATTTTCCCAAAGAGTTTTTCTTCTCTGGTTCTTTTATTGAACCATTTTATTATTAATATAAATATTAAAGTATTTCTATAAAAAAATCCCCAAGAGTTTCACAAAATCATCCTAAAAAATATTAAAGAAAAGAAAAATTATATGTTTTGGTCATAACATAGCTTCAGCAAATTCACAGTCACACTTGCAAGCTTCAAAATGATTGCAAAATGGGTCCATGTAAAGTGTTCAAATTGAATAATTATTTTTTTTGTTGTGATTGAGCTATGTAAATCCATTTATTTCAACTATTATCTTAATAAATATTTTTTATTGTAATCTTATTTTGAACCAATTATAAAGGGGAAGAGACTCAGTAGCCATCTAGGCTAAGTTTGTGCACCTCAAACTCCTAATGCATATGTCAAAATTTGCCAATATTTTTGGTGAACCTCACAGGTGACTAAAGAGTTTAAAACTAAGGTTTAGGTGTTTCCACATTTACAAGGTCCTCTATAGAAGTTAGAGTGCAAAGTGGTTGAACATTGTCATGTTAAAATATTTGTCGTAACCTATCATGTTCACCCCCAATAGGCACTCATAAAAAAAGGGACATAGCTATCTTACTAATGAATTTTCCATCCATACTATAAATTTAGAATTATGCATACACACCATCCATATTTGACATAACAAACATAATAAATAGAGAATACTTTGTCAATGAAAGAAGACCATAGACCTGACTTCATCTTGAACAATTTTATTGATGGAAATCATAACACAAGGAATGCATAATTTAGTTTTAAAACAATCCTTCTTTTATAATTATATTATTATTAAAAAAAATTAATTAAGTTATTACTTTATATTATTATTATTATCTCATTTTAAAATATTATCTTAAATTGTGTGTTTCGACATCAAAGGAGTGGCTTATTGTATGAAGTTTTTATTGCTCGTTCAACATGATTGTAAGGAAATATTCTTCTCAAGCACTAAAAAACATACTATTTTTTCCACATGGATAGAGTTCAGCTTATCATAGGAAGATTTTATTGCTCATTTGACATGATGGCATATCGAAATTGTATATTTTTGACTTTTTGCATGATTGCAAGAGGGTTTGAAGAGAGAAAAATCTTGGTGTGACCTTGTGAAATCCCTTCATGCAAAAATGACTTGCGATGTCACACAAAAATGAAAATTCAATGTAGTTTTGGCTTGCATGACATCAAAAGAGCAAAAAAGGCTTCCTACGATAAGACAAACTCACTCGAAAAGCTCTTACAATGTTTGAAAATGCACAACAATTTTGACTTGTGCAACATCACAACATGAAATCCCTTCCTATACAAATGACCTACAATGTCATGCAAGTACAAAAAAATACACTACAATTTCAGCCTACATAACATTGCAACATGATTTCCCTTTCCTCACAAAAAAATTGTGATGTCTTGCAAGCACTAAAGTACACTATAATTTCGGCCTCCATAATTTCACAACTTCATGATGTCGAATGAGCAAAAGACTATTGCTTCAATAAGCCAACTCATTCGATGAAGTTCCTTTGATGCACAAAACTGCACAACATCACCAGATCGCAAGAAGAAGTCCCTTTGCTTCAAACAGTCTTGCGATCTTGCATAGTCACGAAAATGCACCATAGTTTTTGACTTGCAAATATCAAATGAGCAAAAATATATTCATTTGATATTTGACTCATTCAATGTACCTCCTTTGATGCACGAAACTACACAATGTTTTTTTGCACCCAAGAATGCCCAAAATTGCACAACTGTATTTGGCCAAAAACTACAGAACTTATCCCATGAAAGATGTGTTTGATCGATTATCTGTAATGGGATAAATGATGACATAAATGTGAACAATTCTATTAATGAATAAAAGTAGTTTGTGAGCATAAACATGGAAAATTTTGAATAACATTATTTGGAATTATATTCTATTATTTAGTGAAGAATAGTAAAAATGAGAAGTACATAATCAAAAATGAAAAAAGTTGAAGTATCTTTTCTTCCTCTTATAAGTATATTCAATGATTTTTCTTGAGTAGTCATTCTATTGCATAATCTAAAAATATTCTTCACAACTTAAACAAAGATCTTTTCATATACAACACATATAAAATATTACTTATATAAATCGCTCATTAAAAAAGACATATTGAAACTTGACATCACGTGCCTTTTGTGAGCAAAAAGAAATCATGTTGTGATGGTACGCTAGTGTATTTTTGTAATATCGCAAGTCATTAGTGAAAAAAGTAAATCATGTTGCAATGTTATGCCAGTGTGTTTTCATGCTTGCGCGACATCGCAGGTCTTTTGTGCAAGAAGGGATTTCATGTTGCGATGTTATAAAAGTTGAAATTTCAGTGTATTTTATGCTTTTCATAACATCACAAGGTCTGTGAGAAGGAAGAGATTTCTTGGTGCAATGTTGTAGAATCCGAATAAGGTAAATTATTGATTGATTCCAAAAAATTGATAAAAATATTCTTCACAACTTAAACAAAGATCTCTTTATATACAACACATCTAAAGATTACTTATATAAACTGCCCATTAAGAAAGACATATCGAAACTTGAATATAACAAAATGGATGCAATTTATTTCTATTAATAAGCAAATGATTACAGAGACCTTACAATTTATATCTCCCAATTCCCTTAAAATGTAAACCAAAAACATTGGACTTGAAAACCATACTAAAAATGTATTACAGAGGTTCTAATCAAGCCTGAGAAAGGCAACAATTGCATAGTTCTACCTATATTCCACATTGTTGGTGACATCCAAGACATACCAATGAAATAGATAATCAAGCCTCCACTCCTTCATTGATTCGTACTCTGCTTTTGTATAGCTCGGATAATAAAGAGGAACCCTAAATCCATCTCCATTTGATACACATATTTCTCCTTCTTAGTTTGCCTCTGCACTTCTTTCCTGCCATAGTTTCTTCAACAAATCTTCCAATGATGGCATGCGCTGCATCAGCCTACTAAAAATTCCACTCGAAAGTTCATGTTCTCCACCATGCCCTCCAAAAATTTATACTACGAGCATTAAGAGCCCTTTGTGATTTCTAGCATTAAAATATCTATTACCTGTACTCAAATCTAAATATATAAATTTTAGAATCTAAATGAAGAGGACATAAATATTGATCATCTTTACGAATGAGAATCACATATGAAGATGTGGCGATTTACTCTCATAAGTTTGGTTTTCCATCCTCTACAACAACCAAACTAAAAAACATACCAAATATTGATTGTTCTCACTACTTAGCAAAATGCTTCTTCCGTTGCTAAATTTCTTGCAAATATTTTTAAAATTTAGAATATATTTACAAAATAATCCTTCGTAAATCATCTACAAAATCATTTTTTTTCCCCAAAAAACATACAGTATAAGAAAGAACATAAATAAATTACTTTAGATCTACAACAACATAAAAATAACCAGAGTGCAAAAATGACCTCTCAGAAGCTCCAGAAGGAATGGTGTGCAAATGAACAAATAAGAGCGGCAAAAATAAGATTTAAAATTATATAGGAGAGAAATTGATTTCAAATATTGGGCAGGAGATTAGTTTTCAAAATATTTAGGACTGGCTAAAAAGTTTGTTTTTAAAGTCTGTTCCATCTCTTGCGGCATCACACATGATATGGGTATGAATATGGTAGCATTTCTTATACTAGTAGATACATGCATAACATGAATGATTTGTCAGGGTATTAACGTGTCCCTAAAAAAACAGTTCCTTTTGCACAAATGGACCAATCAACAATCAAGAAAGTTAAAAATGATCAACTATTAGTACATGTGTGATCGACTATTAGTACATGTATTATCCAGTGTTAGTTCATATGTTATCTTTTTTGAGGACTCTTTAAAAGTATCCATTATTGGACCTCCCACGACTACTGAATCTCTTCCCGTGTGAAGAGGGTCGAAGGAAAAGAGATTGTCTTAGGGACCGATTTCCACTGTTTCAAACTTCCCATCATTTTATTTCCGTTATTACAGTTTGCAATAGTCGGTAGGGTTCAATTTGACACATGAATGCAAAAAGTGAAAAAAATCAAGTCAGAGGGCCCTGTATTTTTATAATAAACAGGGAAGGCCATTGTTACTGCAGATGTATGATAAGTCGGCAGAAAGCAAAACTAATTTCAAGGTTTACTTGAAAGCACAAAATGCTATGGCGTACCGAAGAGAATCTGATTCCCGTACATAAAACTGTATGTCAAATCCTCACGATTGCTCCAATCAGAGGTGCACAGAGCGACTCAATATAGTCCACTGGAAAGTTGTATGGAATTAATGTATTTTTCATGAAGATGATGAATGGATAAAAGTGAGCCGTGTAACTATGTAGTACATAAGTTACATAAGCAAGTACTTTTCTTTTCTACGCGTTTTCTCCATTGAAGAGAACTGCCTGAAAAGACGTCTGGAAAAGATGTTTTGGGCGGCTTTCATGACTTGCTTTTGGGCCTCTTCACCGACACAAGTCCATCACAGTTCATGTTGATTCTTGAACTTCAATATGGTCTACGAATGCATGCACCGGACCACTTTCACCAACCTTTTTGTGACCGCCCCATAGCATTGAGGATTATGATAGAGATTGATGTGGGTCCTTTCCCTCACCCAAACGGCAACTTCCTAATTTGTAGTTTGAATTTTTCTATTGTATGGTAAGAATAAGTTAAATTATATAAATGTTGGTATGTTTGTTTTTATATAATTATAATAACAAATTTGAAATAGAATATACCTAAATACTAAGTTGTATTCAGTTAAAAAGGCATCTATCATATCTTTATGGCAAGTTTTGATGAATGATATGATGGAACAAACAATTATCTAATATGACATGTTTATTAAGTTTAGTCGTGTAGGGTTGTTCTCTCGTGTTTATCTTTTACGTCCTTCCAAGATATTTATCTTGTTGTTATGACAAGTTTTAATGAATGATATGATAGAACAGACAGTTACCGAATATGACATGTGTTTATTAGGCTTAGCCATATGTAAGTTTGTTCTATCTTATTTATCTTTTAGATCCTTGTGTATGGGGAAAAGCTTAAAATATCTACCTAATTTATAATTTGGCTTGCCTATTTTCCTTTTATTTATCGTCTTGTTCCTATCATATAAAATTTGATGGTTTTTTCCCACTTTTGAACTACATATGACAACTTCAAACTTTATTAGACCAAATGAACTACAACTATTTTTTTTAGGAACCATCAGTATGCTATTTTTATTTAAGTATAAACTATAAAAATATGTGATATTTAATTTAATAATATAAATATTTAGTATTTTACAATATGGATGATAAAATATAAACTTTGAAACTTATTAATAATTGTTAAGTTATCCTTTAATATTAGTATACAATATATATTTATGTTTTGTTTATTAGCTATTCATGATTTCATATTAATTTAGAGTCTTTTTAAAATAAAATATATTAATTTGACAAACTTGCTATTTTTATTTGAGTTTTTTTGTATAATTACTAATTTATAATATTACTACACATATTATATATTTATATTTATTTAGAGCATGTTGACTTCAAAATTTAGTTGGATTTGTGTATAAATGTTAATTTATAATTATTATATAAATCTATATTCTTTTTATCACAAATGAAAATCTATATGTTATATTTTATATATTATTACTAATTATTATATGTATTTTGATAATCAATATTTTAAATTGATTTGTTTTTGGATTCAATTGTGTAAAGATGTTTACCATCAACGTTTTGAATCACACTATGTGATCTATCATCAAGATGAAAGAGAGTAGGAAACTTTGTCTTGCATCTCTTGCTTTCTTTCATCCTGATGATGGATCGTGTAGTGTGATTCAAAATATTGATGGTAAAAATCGTTGTTGATCTCTAAGTCTATGTTGTCTATTAGTGTCCAAACACTGAGTCATTTACGAGGCACGATTACAAGCTCATCATTGTGACCAAGTTATCTAGGAAGAGTGAGCATACAATGCTTATACCCAAGTAGGATAGTGCGTGTCGAGTATTTGGTAACCACCGAGAAGACGAACGAGTTGAGCAATACAGTGGAGACCAAGCATGTTGACAAGTTACTAAGTGTCGAGCAAACTAGATTATACAAGTTGAGTAACAACATGTAGAAGATTACATGACCGAGTGTCAAAGCATTCAAGTGTCGAGTAGTTCAATCTTGAGATATAAGTTTGTAATGGCACAAACACATATGTAAACCATTTTCGTTGACTTTTCTACGATATTTAATATTTGAAGAGCCAACTAAGGATTTGATTACTTGTCATTACTGTTAGAGTAAATAATTAATTTACTAATTATTTATTCTATTTACTTAAGCTTACTTAGGTAAATGCATTTTTATTGCCAATTTTTTCAGTTGAAGTCTGAAGTTCTATTTTTGACTCTGGCTTGCATATCTTTTGCGTCCCATGTCAATTTTTTGAAAACTTTATTTTTTGGAAAGCTGGTTTTGTCGCCTTTTCAAAAATGTGGTCCTTTTCCTTAGATTTTGGACCATGCTCTTTCTATCATATTTTTGACATTTTTTCTATATGGTGGATATCTTGAGTGTTTTAGGCCTGAAGATCATTTTCTTGGCATGGTTTCTTTTGTTTTGAGCTGTACTATGTTTTGTATCAACTTGTTTTCAGTTTTGATCATTGTAGCTATAATTTTGAAGCACTTTTATGTATTGCACTGAGATAAAGTGTCACTCTTGCATTCCGGGGGTCATGAACATTATTTTGAGACAGTTGTACTTGCACTATTTTTCATAAAGCATGATGGGGGGGATAGTTGTTTGTTGTTTTAGGCATTCTCCCTTTGTCAAGTGAGTGTCCCTTCCATGACATTAGCCCCATGCAGTGTCAGTGTGACCGTGTCTTTATAAGTGTACAAGTTGAGTAACAACATGTAGAAGTTTACATGACCGAGCGTCAAAGCATTCAAGTGTCGAGTAGTTCAATCTTGACATATAAGTTTGTAATGGTACAAATGCATATGTAAACCATTTTGGTTGACTTTTCTAAGATATTTAATATTTGAAGAGCCAGCTAAGGATTTGATTACTTGTCATTACAGAAGGTAATGATCCCAAGGTGTGCAATTCAACCTATTAGAAAATGGGATTGAAATGACAAAAGATGATGAAGTATAAGTCGTTGATCAAGATCTAGAACCTTCACATGAAATCTATTTAAGGAGGACTCTAACCCTAGAATCATATGTGTGTGTATGAAGAAGAAGGAAGAGAAAAGGAAAAGTATCCTTACGTGCATATGAAGGAGTAAAGACAAAGTTTGAAGACAAAAATAACAAAGAGAAATCAAAGCAGTAAAGGATTGAATAGAGTTATCAAATTAGAAGATCAAATTAGAGATACAAAAAAGAGGAGACCCAAGATTAGCTTGTAGAGAAAATCAAGGGTTAGGTACTAAATTGGTTATTTGTTAATTGAGACAAGGTAAATCTCTTAATAGAGTGGTCTTAATAGATATATGTAAACCTCCTAATAGAGTCCTTACTTCATTGTGAGCGTAAAATCCTTTTTAACAAGGTGAGACCTAATAGTCTCTTAAGCTTTTAATAGGGTAGATCATATTTTATGATCAAACATTGTAACCCTAATAGGTTAACTTTCTTGTTGCAATAGTGAAGATTTGTGGGTTTCATCCCCACCCTAGTTTTGCCTTCATCTTGAAGTATTTATGGGTAACTAAATCATTGTGTTATGTGTTGAACTATTTACGAATGTGATGTATTTCATTTATCTTTCAACATTTTAGTTCTAATGGTAAATTTGTGAGATGAATTAGGTCTAGATTTCTGTTATTGGCTTTGGAGATAAAAGTTTAAGATCCTGATTCACCCCACTCTTAGTATCTTGTTTCCCATATACTTATTCCAACAATTGGTATCAGAGCACAATTCTCTTATAAGGAAGCCTAACAACTTGAGATGATAAGATGATGAAGATGGAAATGTACAAGATGGGAAAGATCATTGAGAATTAGATGATTGAAATCCAAATCATATTGCAATAATTAGAAGCAGCAAGATAAGAGTTAAGGAAAACCCTTAAAAAAAAGAAAAGAGTTAGCTATTCAGCTAAATGACACTCAATACAAAGAAGTTGACACAGAAGGACTAGCAATGGAAAGACTAGTAACAATGATGAAGA
This sequence comes from Cupressus sempervirens, assembly GCA_028749045.1. Classification (NCBI taxonomy): domain Eukaryota; kingdom Viridiplantae; phylum Streptophyta; class Pinopsida; order Cupressales; family Cupressaceae; genus Cupressus; species Cupressus sempervirens. The sequence continues at coordinate 182,816,420 of CM053791.1, read as the reverse complement.
AATGATAGAATTTATAGAGAACAATAGTACCCTAACAAAAGAAGAAAATAATCTCAAAACTAAACAAGAAATTCAATCAAGTACACTCTATGAAGCAATTGAATAAAATAAGACAGAAATGGAAGACAAGCTCATGGTTGAAGAAGACAAAAGATAAATGGTTAGAAAACTTGAAGAAAGATTATTTGAGGTATAAATGTTTACAAATAATCAGCTTGATATAATAAATCAATTAGCAATTGCAAATCAGGAAGTAAACAAAAAAGATTTGGAGATCACAAAACTAAGACTACAAAATGAGCAATCGAAAGGCGAGTTAAGGCATGAAAAGGAACTCATGGAGAGATTGAATAAACCCAATGAAACAATCAAGCATTTTGAAGAAATGATGAAGTTGCCTAGAATAAAAGACACCTTTGGACTTGGATACAACAAGCAATCTTCATTTATTGAAGAAGGAGAATCATCCAAGAATGGAGAGCAAAGGAATGCATTATCAAAGGGAAAACCCACATGTCATGTTACTGTGAGAAAATTGGTCATACAATCAACAATCATAGGAGAAAAAATGGTAAGAAAATTCCAAAACCTAAACAAAACGATAATTGTTTTAATTGCAAGAAAGCAAGACATCAAGAATGTGAATGTAGATCAAAGAAAAATGAGCCAGCTAGGAAGATATCTAAACTCCAAGGTCATTGCTACAATTTTCAAAAGTATGGACATAAAGCTCATGAGTACAGGCTCAAGAAAAGGTCAAACTAGATACCTAGAAAACAAAATCACACAACAAGGAAAGGTAATTCCTACAATTGGGATTATAATACATGATACAATTGTCATTATTGTGGAGAATATGGACACATTCCCAAGAATTGCATCAAAACACATTTTAGAGGAAATTATAGTAAATGGTTAAATGGAGAGATGTTATGTTTTAGTTGTCTCAAAGTTGGATGCATCAATAGAAAATACAAAACCAAAACACTAGCACCAACACCAAGTAATGGAAGTGACAACCTAAAGAACATATAACATGGATAGAGATAGTAAGAGTTGGAAGCAGTGGAGAAAATGAAAAATGTGATCACCCAATCTAATGGATTAGGTGATCACACCATATCTCACTAAAGAAAGAAGGTATGTAGGAACTATATACTCAATGTTATATTTTACATCAGTTCCTAGCATAGAAGTGATAGAAGTTCATATCTACATAAGTAAATATGTATTAAGAACTATTAGAAAAATAAAATCATCAAATACCGAGAATCAGTGGTATAGCTTATATTGACTGACCTTTGCAGTATAGATCGAGTGAACAATGAAGATATCACAATGATCAAATGAATTGGTTTTAACCAAGTGAGTAAGCTTGATTGAGCTAAATGAAGAATGAGCTAGTTGTCATACACCAACTAGGCACCAAGACATTTATTACACATCTAAAATGAAATATTGAAGGTATTGATCAAATTTGGTTATTCATTTGCATTCACCAAGTGATCAAAGAGTTCACAAGAATATTTCAAGGTGATCAAAGCAATTTTAGTGACTAGTGTAAAAGAATCAAAGAAGTTTATTAGCGAATTTGTGGAACAAGTATCGTTCTCAATACCAAGTTAGATATTCAATGAAGATATTTGTGAATTTTTTTGATTAAAACCCTAGTTCAAAATAGCATCTGGAAGTGAAACAATGAAGGATAACAGTGCACAAATCATAAGGAATGATCAAAGTTCTCCACACAATTTTAGAAATTCAGTTAATAGTGAAAATACTATTGTTAGAGCTTTATCATCAATTCCACCCAAAGTCTTGACTATAAAATATTTAAGATCATGTTATCAATTCAAAGTTGGAGAAATTAGAGATTTTGAAATTAGAGTAGCTTACTATGTGTTGATGGAAACATGAAGAAAGAATATAAGATCATTGTTGAGAAAGGGCTTACCCGTGCCCTAGGATTTGCAAAAGTTTTTAAAGTCAAATGGATTAAGGTCATGCTCAGCCAAGTTCATGATATGAAAATATGGTTAGAAGGTGGGACTATCAAGATCAACAAGGAAATCATTCATAGGGTAACTGGGCACCCTACATTAGATCGATCAAAGAGCATAAGGAGCGAAACAAAGAATGAAATTGAAAATATGACTAAGGAGAAGTGGAATGGTCATGGAATGCCAAGTGATGGAATTGAGGACCCATTAATTGAATTTTTTGTTCGTGTGATTGCACACAAATTCTATCAATCCAACATATTGAATAACATACCTATGTAGTTGTGGATCTGGGCTACAAAATTGTGAATAAGGATCATTCATATGATCTTTTCGAGCTACAACTTCACCAACTTACAAAGAACCTAAAAGTAGTAAGAAAAGAAAAGAACACCTCCTGTAAGTTTGGATCCCTATTAGTTTGCATATTTTTCTATGTACAAAACTATTTCCCTAGCATTGGTATAGTTGTATGGGATAGGAATAGAACTACTATGGATCAACTAATTGATTTAATAAGTAGATTGGGAGAGAATTGTGAAGCTATAATGGACAACTACTTTCAAGAATTCAAAGTTAATATGAAAAATAGAATCAGAATTACAAAGTCAGTTGTGGACAAATATTATGATGAAGTATGTTTTATTGTGGACAAATATTTTGTGTATGCATAGATACTTTTACCAAGGGTACCATGGCTAAGGCCAATGCCCTATGAAGTATATGTAGATGAGGTAACTTCATTAGTTACTACACTTCTAGTAGAGCACATAGATGCTAGTGCCAAGCAATTTGACACATATGAGACTATAACTGCCGAGCTGACTAATAAAATTGACACACCTAAATCAGGAAAGAAAAGAAAGAGAAAAGTTGATGAGGCTAGAATTAAGGAACAAGGAGAAGGACCAAGACAACCTATAGAGGTTGAGGAAGGAAAAGGTAAAGAACTTATAGTTGTGAAGCCAAGGGCCACCAAACAAAAAAAGGTTGTTGTGATAGAACCTAAGGTGCAAGCAGACTTGAAGAAAGAGATGGAAGAAATTGTGACACCTCAGAGGCCAAAGGGTTAGGTGATGATCACAAGGAAAAGGATTATATAGCCCATTGTCGAGCTATTGACTAGAAGTCCATCCAAGAAGAGAAAACTGGCTAAAGTGCAAGATAAACTGAAGAGAAATTGATCATTGCAAAAGAAGAGGAAGATGATGAGAAGACAAAGTTTGATGAACCTAGAAAATTACAAATTATGAATAGACTCCCTCGAATGACTATGGATTAGGTGTATAAAAAAATAGTTGAATCTAAAAATATTTTGGGATTCAAAGAAATTCAATATGATTCTTTGAGTAATGATGATCAAGTTCAGCTTGAAGACATGATGATAGACATGATGATCAAGTTTAGGCATACACCCCTAGAATTGGGAATTAGATTTCCTATGGGTTTATAGAAAAGAGTGGATGTTAAGTGGAAGTGGGCATTGTCCATTGAGAATCAAATAAGAGAGACAACATTGGCATAAGCTATGTCAGATTTAGGGGAGACTCATATGTCTATATCCTTTGAGGATTTTGTCAAGAAGTTTATGCCAAGGGACAGGGTATGTAAAGTATTGGAAAATAAATCTCATGAAGTTGAGCAAGATAGTATTCAAGTATGGAAAGAAGAATCTGGATTGCTTACTTAGTCTATGGAAGTGAGGAAAGGTTGAGACACCATAGAATTTGAAGATGAACACAACTAGGAAATGGCCAAGTTGACTGAGGAGATTCAATAACTTGTCAATTGGTGTGGATAGAAAGTAAAAGTCACAATTGAAGATGGCACTGACATGTTGAAAGCATGAATGTTGATGATACTTCTATGGGGGAGTATTGTAGAAACATAATTAGATCATTATCATGATGATATGTTACATTCATGAGCATGTTTGCCACTGATGTCAACATAGCAGTTTTCTATGGTATCTGACAAAAGAACAACAGAAAGATCAAGTTGGTACAGATAGATTGTTGAATACTTTCACTTGCAAGGTTAAAGGGAGATACTACTTAGTGTCTAGCATATGCAACTAAGCTCAGAATAAGAAGATATTAAGTCTAGAAGAAGTAATGCAATTTTTGGTGAAGCCTATTCTAAGATAGAGTTTACAGAAGCATGTTCTAGTACAAACTTGTTATATCTCTTAGTAGAATTGTTGTTCTAAGAGGCAAAGTTAAAGGTGTGTAGAAGACATGTTGATGAGACGTGGCTAAGCTCACTTGTCTTAATATTACATGTATGGAAATTTATTCAAGTAACAAGGTGACTAATTATTGTTATCATTAAGTGTAACATGTTCTTAATGAGGTCCTATAATAATTAATTGAGAAGGTGTAATAGTCAACTTAGGTAATCATTTTATGGATTCAATATATAGGAAGGACATTTTCCTTTGATTGGATATGATTGTGTGATTGATTGCAAGAAGCACAAATATCAAAATGCGAAGATAAGAAGATTTGGGTGAGGTTGGAGAGAACTTCATTTTTTATGTTTTATTTGGTGATTCAAAGTTTGATACTTGGATCTGAGTTTCATGACCTGGTCTACAAGGTTTGATAGTGATAGGTCTAGTTGACAGGATAGAGGAAAGATGATAAGGCACAATATGAAGAATTATTCTACAAGGAACAGTTGAGAGGTTAGTTGGATAGTGAGTTCAGTGGTCTTGCCTCAGAAGTTGTTTGGATAGTGGGTTCTTCTATTTTCTACAACTCCTAATAGGGTTGGAATCTCCTAACAAGGATTCAAAGTCTCCTAATAGGGACTCTTATGTACTGGATGTATTTATAAACTCCTAACAAGGTCCATCCTCTAAAAAGGAACACACACACACACACACACACACACACACACACACACACACACACACACACACACACACCTCAGTATATCTTTGTGTGCATCATTCCCACTAGGGTTTTCCCTCTGATCAAGGGTTTCCCTAGTTAACAAATATAGTGTAATTGTGTATGTGCATCTTGTTATGGTTTTTGTTTACATTGGTTGATTTGTTAAGATTAATGCAAGTTGATAAATGTTTTAATTGGATAACTAATTCACCCCTACCCCTCTCAGTTGTCTTGGTGGACTACTATTTCTAACAATTGGTATTAGAGCATTAGGTACTTGAAGATAAAGTTTAACAACTTTGGGAGATCCAAGGCGAACATATTCAGAAACGATAGTACAAAGTTTGATGGAACAAATTATGATAGCTAGAAAGAAAAGATGAAGACACATTTTCTATGTATGGGTCTAGGATATTGGATCTTGACAAAAGCAAATAAGAAAATTATTGCTAAAAGTGCATTATAATCTTGTACTAAGGATGAGAGAGAACTTATCATGTGCAACATGAGAGCTAGAGAAGCATTACTGTCTACACTTCCTAAAATTGAGTACAACCACAAAAAAACACATGATGCTTCTCATGAGATCTAGAAAGCTTTGAAAAATAGTTTTGAAGGTGATGAAAATTCTAAGAAATTGAGGCTACAAAGTTGGATTTGTGCATTTTAAGATGCTAAAATAATGGAAGATGAATATTTAAGAACATATGTAGGAGGAATATCAAAAATTACTGCAAGTATCATATCTGAAGGAGGAACCAAGGAAGATGATGAGGTGATTTGAAAGATATTGAAGAGTTTAATGCCACCATTTAAGTAGGTAGTCCAAATGATATAGTTTTTGATCTCTTGTACCAAAGATCTTACCAAGGAAACACTACTTGAGAGACTTGAAGTAGTTGAGAATGAGCTTAGATAGTCTGAATAATTGTCTAGAATAGAGACAAGTTTCAGTGCTCTGAACATTCAACCTAATCTATCAAGCAGCACAAGTGCTAGAGGAGACATTGCTAGTAGCAGCAGATTAGATGAGGATAGAATGATAGAAGGAGTAGCCCTTCTTATAAGAAGAGAAAAAGATGGTAAGAAAATATTTAAATGTTGGACTTGTATTGAATTTGGTCATTATGCATCTAAGTGTCCTAAAAGAAAGAAAAAGTAGAAAGGAAAGTTAAAACCTAGAAGAGATAGAGATTATTTGTATGCCAATGAAGAAGATGATTATGATGATTAAGCAGTAAGTGCTAGTGATGATGAAATAGGATTTGTAGCTATTAAATAAGAAAGTCCAAAGAAAATGGCTTTGGTATCATAGGTTGAAAATAAATTTTATTGGATAATTGATAGTGGTTGTTCACATCATATGACTGGTGATATGAAGAAGTTTGTTGACTTTAAAAATTTATGATGGAGGCATTGATAGAGTTGGAAATAATGCGTCTTTCCATGTTAAAGGTACTGGATCTATAACTCTTGATGGTAAGACTAACATTAAAGATGTATACTTTGTTGATTGTTTGAAACACAATCTTTTGAGTGTTGGGAAATTAGTGGATAAGGGTTATTAGTTACAGTTCACAGAGAAGACATGTATGATCAAATAAAAAGAAGGAAAGATAATTAGAACTAGAACTAGATCTTGAGGTAATGTGTTTCAGCTAAATCTCACTAAAATGACATGTTTGGCTACAAAGGTAGATGATGGTTATCACATAAGAGATTTTGTCATATAAATTTTGACAAAATTGTGAAAACTAGTAATATGTTTGTAGTTAGAGATTTTCCTAAGATTGTAAAGCCTACTAACACAATTTGCAAGGAGTGTGTGTTGGTAAAGCATAACAAAACTTCTTTTCCCAGCAAGAAATTTACTAGTACAAAAAAGTTGGAGATTGTACACACAAATCTTAGTGGTCCTACAGAGACTAAAGGATTCTACGGTGATAGGTATTTCATGATTATTATTGATGGCTTTTCTAGAATGATGTGGGTTGCATTTCTTAAAGAAAAATCTGGGGCATTTGAAAAGTTCAAGATATTCACGAATAGAGTTGAGAATAAATTAGGTATGAAGATTAAATGTTTAAGTTTAGATAGAGGAGGAGAGTTTACTTCAAATGAGTTTAATATCTTTTGTGAAGCCAATGGAATCAAAAGACAATTTTCAGCTCCTAGAACCCCTGAGCAAAATAGCATTGCAAAAAGAAGAAATAGGTCAGTAACATAAGCAACAAGAGCTATGTTAGTTGAGAATGATGTATCCAAGATGTTTTGGAGAGAATCTATGATACAATAGTATGCACTATGAACAAAGTTTAAGTTAGGAAAGACACAAACAAGACCCCTTATGAAATATGTTTTGGTCACTCACCTAAAGTTAAGTATCTCATAATTGTTGGCAATAAATGTTATATCAAAAGAGATGATGAGGTTGGTAAATTTGATGCTAGAAGAGATGAGGGTATGTTTCTTGGTTATTCATTTAAAATAAGAGCTTATATATGTTATAATATTAGAACTAAGACTATTGTTGAGAGTGCAAATATAAAAGTTGATGAGAAATTCAAGATACAAGAAAGAATAGTTGACTATAATTTTGATGATGAGAATGTTGTTATTAAAACAAGGAATGATGAAGTATTATTTGAGATTAACAATGATTTAAAGAATGAAGGAGAGCTAAGGAAAGAACAAAGTTCAGAACCTAGAATATAGATAAGAGTTGAGATAACAACTCCTACGTCTATTAAGAATATGACAAAGAATCATCCACTAGGGTATATCATCGACAACAAAGATAAAGGTGTGATGACAAGAAGAAAAATCAACAAAGAACTATGTCTGATATCTCAAATAGAACTAAATAATGCAAATGAGGCATGTAAAGATGACTACTGGATGCAAGTTGTGAAAGAAGAATTGGATTAGACTATGAAGAATGAGACATGGGAATTGGTCCATAGGTTAGTAGATAAGAATGTTATTGGAACAAAATGGGTATTCAGGAACAAGATGAATGAACAAGGTGAAGTTGTAAGGAACAAAGAAAGACTAGTATGTAAAGGTTACTCACAGCAAGAAGAAATAGACTATGATGAAACCTCTAGTCCTGTGGCAAGAATTGAAGCAATGAGGTTATTATTCGCCTATGTAGCACATATGAAATTCAAAGTATATCAGATGGATATCAAGTCAGTATTTCTAAATGGAGAACTTGAAGAAGAGGTATACATAGAATAAACCAAAGGTTTTCCTTTAATATATAACAAGGACATGATATATAGATTGAAGAAACCATTATGTGGCTTAAAGAAAGCATCCAAAACTTGGTATGCAAGGTTAGACAAGAATTTGATAAAACTTGGATTTAGCAAAGGTATGGTAAATAGTAATCCATATTGGAAAGAAGTAAATGATGGATTAATGAGGTTGGTAATATTTTTTGATGATATCATATTTGGAGGAGATGATGATGAAAGTGACAATTTTGTAGAAGAAATGAAGAAGGAATTTGAAATGAGTATGATAGGAGAGATGAAAATACTTCTTAAGGTTACAGATTGTGTAAGATAAAGAAGGAATCTTTATTTCTTAGACTAAGTATTTCAAAGATCTATTCAAAAGTTTTGGGTTGGAAACATGTAAGCCAATTGAAACACCTATAGTAACTAGACACAAGTTATCTACAAAGGATGAGGCACCTACTATTTAGTAGAAGAAGTATAGATCTATGATTGGAGGATTGCAATATCTGACTCACACAAGACTGGATATAGAAAATACAATTGGAATTTTTTTAAGATTTCAAGTGACCCTAGGGAAGCACATTATGCAATATTTAAAAGGATATTTAGATATCTAAAGGGAACTCTAGATTTTGTATTGTGGTATGATAAATCTAATGATTTCACTTTATATGCTAGTATTGATGCTGATTGAGCAGACATCATGGATGATAGAATGAGCACTAATGGTGGAGAATTTTTTTATTAGAGGAAGATTAGTTTCTTAAATAAGAAATAAGTAGGATTGTATCTCATAGAGTGTAGCAAAGGAAAAATATGTTACAACAACAAACAATTGTAATCAAGTTGTTTGTATGAAGTAGATGCCAAAGGATATAAGGATAAAATTTAGTGAACCTATTGTCATACATTATGATAACACAAGTATAGTGAATATGTCAAAGAATCTAGTATTGCATTCTATGACTAAGCACATTTCTATCAAGTATCCCATGTTGAGTGAGAAGGTTGCAGAAAAGGAAATCAGATTGGAGTATGTAAGCACCAAAGAATAGATAGTAGATATTTTCACCAAGCCTCTTCCCAAAGAGACTTTTGAGTATTTGTAAGGTATGCTAGGAGTTATGCCTCTACCTATATTAGACTAGATGATGCAAGAGTGCATCAGTCCAATGTTACAAAGCACTATTATTTTTCTAGATTGAATGTTGATGCTTCCTATATGGGGGAGTATCTGCAATGGACAAAGTCATCTAGGAATCTTAATGGATGTTGTTTTGAATAGTGTCTATGGACACTTGAGCAAGTTAGAGACATTTGTTGCAAAGATAGATGGTTTCTGAAACCTTTGGCATTGATGTCAATGGGGGAGAGATTACAACATGAAAAATAGTTTCAAAAAAACAAGAAGTTTGAGTACATTGAAGAGAGATATTACATCATGAAAAAAAATTTGAGTACATTGAAGGGAAATATTATAGCATGAAATAGTTTGATATAAAGTAGATTGAGATATATCAATGGGTGAGAATGATTGATAAATAGGATTTGAAAAGAAAGGTTAACATTCTTTTACAGTTGGTATTTTTGGAACTAGATGTTTTTCATCTATGTTGCCATCAATGCCAAAGGTGATATTATTGGAAGCATGAATGTTGATGATACTTCCATGAAGAGGTATTGTAGAAACATGATTAGATCATTATCATGATGATATGTTGCATTCATGACTATGTTTTTTATTGATGTCAATATAGCAGTTTTCTATGGTATCTAACAGAAGAACAATGAAAAGATAAAGTTGGCACAAATAGATCATTGAGTGCTTTCACTAGTGAGGTTAAAGGGAGATACTACTAAGTGTCTAACATATGCAGCTAACCTTAGAAGAAGAAGATATTAAGTCTAGAAGAAGTTATGCAAGTTTTGGTGAAGATTGTTTTGAGATAGAATTTACAAAAGCATGTTCTAGTAAACTTGTTGTATCTCTTAGTAGAATTGTTATTCTAAGAAGCAAGATTAAAGGCATGTAGAAGACATGTTGGTGATAATGTAGCTAATCTTGCTCATCTTAATATTACATGTATAGAAAGTTATTCAAGTTACAAGGTGACTAATTATTGTTATTGCTAAGTGTAATGTGTTCTTAATGAGGTGCTATAATAATTAATTGAGAAGGTGTAATAACCGAATCAATGAATTATTTTATGGATTCAGTATAAAGGAAGGACACTTTCCTTTGATTGGATATGATTGTATGAACAATAACAAGAAGCACAAAGATACTTGGAGAAAAGTTGGAGAGAACTTCCTTGCCGAGGTTTTATTTGGTGATTTGAAGTTTGATACTTGGATCTGGCATTTGTAACCTAGTCTACAAGGTCTAATAGTGATAGGATTGGTGGATAGGATAGAGAAAAGAGGATAAGGCATACTATGAACAATTATTCTATAAGGAATAGTTAAAGATCAGTTAAACAATGAGTTTAGTGGTCTTGTCCTAGAAGCTATTTGGATAGTGGGTCCTTCTATCTTCTACAACTCCTAATAGGGTTGGCACAACTCCTAACATGGTTGGCACAACTCCTAATAGGGTTGAAATCTCCTGATAGGGATTCAAGGTCTCCTAACAAGGACTCTTATGTGAGAATCATTCCCACCAAGGTTTTTCCTACTTAACAAATCTGTTGTAATTGTGTATGTGCATCTTGTTATGGTTGTTGTTTACTTTGGTTGATTAGTTAAGATTAATCAAGGTTGATAAATATTTTAATTGGATAACTGATTCAACCCCCCCACCCCACCCCTCTCAATTATCTTGGTGGACTACAATTTGTAAAAATAGTTTGCATTTATGACTTGGATATGGATTGTGGTTGACCATTGATCTTTAATTATTGATAGAAATTCAAATTGGTGGCTTGGATTTGGGTTGTCTATGCCCTAAGTCATATGATTTGATATTTTTTCTTCATGTAGAAGGAATGAGATGATATTACTAGGTATAGTCATGGTGGAGGATTGTGGTTGACTATTTTATGCTGACAAGTTGTGTTGGCCTAGTGTTTTGCCTGTTATAAACTTTGTAAATTTGTAGTAAAATATCAAGTTGAAGTGAGGGATTGTGTATTTATTAATTGATTATGCCTTAGAAATATTCCTAATTTTTATCACCCTAATGTCTTTTGTGCCCTAGGTTCTTATAAGTTGGTTCACATTGTTCATATTTTCAAAATGTATGCGGGAAGATTTTTATAAATTCCTAAACGCTTTTGAGAAACCTTTTATTATATGCTTTCACGAAACCTTTTTAAATAATTCATAAAAAAATATTTTTAACCTAGCGCATAACTCGTTTGCACCCTCAATTTTTCCTAAGGTTAGCTCACCCATTATTTTGTTGAAGTTCTTAACCCTTGGTGAGTTTGTTTTCATGATCATTGATCAAGTAAAGATCAACACTTGATGCATTCCTGCATTTTAAAGATGTGTAAGGTTTAACTAAAGTGGGAATATGAAATTTTGATATCTATCCCTATGGGCCCCTTTCCTTTTGGTCTAAAAATGATGTAAGATTGTGCATGTTCCTAACCATCAATCAGATAAAGATCAATGCTTGTTGCATTCCTACATTTTGCAAGTGTCTAATGTTTAACTAAAATAGGGAAGCAATAAGTTGCCACATACAAAGTATGGGTCTATATCTTGTTATGAGCTGCAAAAAAGAAATGTGTCAGAATAAGATCCAAATGGCATGTTTTTATTGGCTAAAAATACTGTCTCTAACAAAGGATCATTATTTTCTCGATGTTGTCCAATCTTGTTTGATCAACGATTGTCATTTTCTTGCATCTCAAAATTGTATGATTTTTAACCAAAGTGGGAAAATGAGGTGATGATACTTGTCCACATGGTAGGGTTGGTCATTTTTACAAGTTTCTAGATGTTGCTATTAGTACGAGGTTGTAGATGGTGAGTCCTAATTTTCTAAAAGTCTAGAGTATAAAAGAAGGAATGGCTTTTCGTGATCATTGATCAACTCAAGATCAATGATCATCACTTTTCTACATTACGGAGTTGTATGATGTTTAACCAAAGAAAGAAAGTGTCGAAGAGACATGTGTATTAGTAGGCCCAAAGTTTTGAAGTGAATGTAGTGATAACTAGGATTTTTTAGGATCGTCGATCAGATGAAGATCGATAATCATCGATTCCCTGTATTTTGAAGGTTCTTGAACTTTAGCTAAAGCGAGGAAGTGACATGTTGACACATGTTTGACTTCTCAAAAAGGTAACTTAGCCTTTCGAGTTTAAAATAGAATCATTCAAATTTTCCTAGATCAATGGTAAGATTTTAAATTTTGTGGCACAACCTATAATGTAACTTTTAGAATATTAATGTTGACCAATGAAAATTTGTGTGAAGCTAATTGGCATAAAATTGTGATTCATTTCATTATCGAGTACCAAGCAAAAAAGATTTCAAAGTGTAGCAAGATTTACTATTCAAATTGCATTTTCTCAAATCTGTGAATTTATGCAAACTAAATTTTTAGTGGAGAAAGAAAGTTTGTTTGGGTAAGTATTGAAAACCTCTGGTTATCTGAGAAATTATAGTTTTAATTGTGATAATATAGACAAAATGCCTCCATGAAGGGATTTCTTGGGAAAAGTAGATTACCAATCGGGAAGTATACATGATGATTTTCTAGAATAGTTGTCTTTCTCTACTAATGAGGTTTCTAAAGAGAGAGAGATAGTCCCAAAAATCCCTAGATTACTAGTTAGTGAGGGGTTTTATGACAAGGTCAATTGGTTATGAGATGTTGAAACAAATACTGGGGATTTAGAGCTATTTTTAAAATGATTTTTTGAGAGAAAACATGATACTCCTCTGAGTAATGTATGGGAATTTGATATTGGCAAGCTAATTGTTCCCGATGTTTTCTTTGATGATGATTTATTGGCAACAATAGAAAAAATATATGACCTAGTGTCAAGGATGGTCAAGAATCATGTTGGAGATAATCTTTGTAGGGTTACACCAGAGGTTTAGGGAAGTTTTTAAATTAAACCCTAACCATGCAGTGCATGAGAAGATAAATTTGGAGGATTTGTAAGCTAGGTATGATTCTCAAAGAGTGTACCTAAGGAGGGGGCCATTGTAGGAACACTTTGTAAAGATAGGTCATTTTCCATTGGTGACAACAAATACACCTAAGCCACTACTAAAAAAAATTCAATCCTAGGGCACAAGCACTGTACTTTTCCCTTTATAGACTCTTTGGGATGGATGAGAAAAACCACATCCAAGGGTCTATTGTTTTCATCATTGCTCAAAAATTACAATATGGTATGAGCTCAATTTTTTACTTTGCCACATATTTAGTGGAGGAAATCCATAGTGGGCTAATAGGCATAAAAAGCTAAAGTTTTAAAACCATTATGTTGGTACTCAATGTTGATGTACATATGTTTGTACAAAGGTGTTTCTATTTTCTCCAAGGAGATGAAATTGGAGTTAGAGAAGGATAGAGAAAAGCTACCTATTCAGTTGTGGAGTGCAGATATGAATTGGGAAGTCATTGATGTCATCTTCATGAGATTTGATAGATACTTTGCTTCTAAATTAATGATTTTATTAACTAGAGATAATCCTAGGATACCTCAATCATTGCTAGAAATGATTAGGACCAAAGATCATGCCAAAGGATTGAAGGTAAGCCATAATTGGGGGGATATCATCCCATACTTAGTTTCTACTATATTTGGAGTGCATGGTTTCCAAGGGAAACCCCATGTATTGCTATATCAAGTGCCATTGAAAGTTGGGATTGCAAAATTCTCATGGCAAGTAGGATGATTAGAAGAAAAAGAACTAATGGGTAGATCCAAAGGTACATTCTTTCCTCAGTTTATTGTAGTAAACAATTTTGTTTTTACTAAGGGTGGTTGGAGGTAGTTAGGAATTTTTTTGGACAAATACCAGATGGCCCAATCCCATCTCCATTTTATTGATCTTGAGGGTTTCTATGATATTTACAAGGACAGGACTAAAGTTATATCTTATTAACATTTTTGTTACTTTCCCAAAGATATAATTAACAATAAATTTTCTTTGCAAGAGTAGGAAGTTAGGAAAGAGAAATGGAGAGTTTATAGTAGGGTCCTTGAATTCATTAATTCCTTAAAACCAAAACATGAACCCCTAGTTGATGTAAAATATTGGGGTAATAAAATGAATATGCTTATGAGTAATTTCGTTGGGTTCATGCAAACCTTTAATGAGAATAATTTTTTTTTGGTTCAAGGCTATCTTGATTAGGCTATTGAGATTCGAAAAAAGATAGCAAGTAAATCTATCATAAATCTAGGCCAGTACAAACTGTAGAAAAGGGTTGGGTATTTTGTGGCAAGAAGTGTACAACCTGTGCCTCTCTAAAAGAGACAACATTTAGAAAGTCCACCTAATGTACCTACTACAAAGAAGCATAAATTAGAATAGAACTCCTCATCCAGGGTTGAGGAATATTCCCCTTCATAAACCCCCATATGTATAGAAGATAAAGACTCCTTGAGGGAGCACTTGAAACAAATGGGTTGCCAAGGGAATATTGTTATCATTGTAGTAAAGGTAGAAGAGGGAGTGCTTAGAGAGCCCCTCTTGCCATCACTATCTCTAGCTGTAGGGGATTTTAAAGGAAGAGAAATTGACCCTATGGTGGAACAATATATACAATTTTAAGGAAAAGTGTAAGAAGATCAAGATAGAGCAACTTGGTAGGCAAGAATTTGATATTGACGAGGAGGTCAAAGGTAGCCTCATGGAAGAGTTAGGATAGATAACCTCTAAGAAGGGAAGATAATTATTGAAGGATTTGGGATTCATGATATTACCTAAATAGGACATTGCTAATACAATGGGTTTTTATGCAGTTAGAAAGGAAACGGAGACCCACACTAGTACATTTGGGTTCATTTTTTGACCTTTATTGGTCAAATTTTTGACCCAATTTTAGACCAAATTTTGACCAAATTCGACCAACCCATTGGTCGATATTTTTCTGGTTGAAATTTTGACCAACTCACTAGTTGGTCAAAATTTTGACCAATCTATTGGTCGAAAACCTTCCAAAGCCATTGTCTAAGTTTAATCAAGAATTGGTCAAAATTTCAACCAACAAAGGTAGAAAAAATTTAGGCGTTGGTGGAAATTTTGACCAACAAAGGTAGGAAAAAAATTTAGGCGTTGGTGGAAATTTCGACCAATGAAGGTGGAAATTTTGACCAACAAAGGTATAAAAAAAAATTAGGTGTTGGTGGAAATTTTGACCAACAAAGGTAGAAAAAAAATTTAGGTGTTGGTGGAAATTTTGATCAACAAAGGTAGAAAAAGATTTAGGTGTTGGTGGAAATTTTGACCAACAAAGGTAGAAAAAAATTTAGGCGTTGGTGGAAATTTTGACCAATGAAGGTGGAAATTTCCACCAACAGCTAGGTGTAAATTTTTTTCAGGCATTCTATAAAATAGTTCACATGCCTTGCCTATGATATGACATTTTGCATGCATCCTACACTCTCTCATCTAGCTGATGATGGATTACGTAGAGTGATCTAAAACCATGATTCTAAAAAACACACACAATCAAATCCAAAATGAACTTGCACTACAAATGGATTGTGGAAATCTGATATTGTTAATTTTGCATGCATGTCTACTAGGCCAAATATATGTTTAAGTTGTGATTGTCTTGGTAGACATGCATGCAATTTTACCAATATTAGATTTCCACAATCCATTTGTAGTGCAAGTTCATTTTTTATTTGATTGTGTGTTTTTTAGCATCATGGTTTCAGATTACTCTGCATAATCCATCATTAGCCGGATGAGAGAGAGTGCAGGATGCATGCAAAATGTCATATCATACGCAAGGCATGTGAACTGTTTTATAGAATGCCTGAAAAAAACTGATAGTAACTAATATGAAGAATATATAATTAGTTATATGATTGAGACAAATCATGTACATTGTATGAAGGTAGTCCATGGCTGACAGGGCCCACCAAAAGATAAAACATATGATAAAAAGAATTATATTCATGTTTTGAACATATGGGGTACACATAACATGACTTATTATTGCACAATTAAACTAAGTTCAGTTAATTTCCAAAGGGATTGTCCCCATTTAATGGTGAACATTTTGCCACATTTCAAGCCTTTTGATTATATAAAGAAATGGATAGCATGAAAAGTTTAAGTAATGTCAAGCCATTTATTTACTTGATATATAATGCAAATAGAACTATTATGTTTCTCAACAACAACCACCAAATAAAATTATCATCATGTACCCAAAAAGGGATGGATGGAATGTCAGAACTAACCTCCAACTAACTACTATCACCATCCCTCTATATTATAAGTTATAGTGGTGCTCTAGATTTGCTCTATTCCATCATACACTTACATATCATACACTTTACCATAGTCCATATCAACAAGGTCAGAGAGATCCATTTTATTTGACTAGTATGTGGAAGACCTCGATGTTGAGAAGTTGTGTGATTCACGTGGAGTGGAAGGTGTTTTGGCCCCTTGGAAGGAAGCTTCATCTCTTTTATTGGCTTCTTTATTTTTACTTGGAGAAGAATATTGCTTTGAATTGTCCCCATGGCTCCTTGCAGATGATACCAAGAGTGTCCTTGCTATTTTCTTCTGCCATAACATAATGTTCACAAAGTGTTAGAATTGTCTCTAGATGAAAATAAATTGTAGAGGTTTAATTGACATGTGATCTTAGTTAATGTAGAAGATAGATTATGAAATATCATCTGAAATGTTGATACAAAAGTCTTCCTAAAACAAAAATGTAAACCATATCAATCCTAAAAATGATTTATATCATTAACCAATGTAAAAGAGAGTAGAAAGAAATCATAACTGATACCTAAAATGTGAACATTGTAGGCATTTGATCCTTTGAAATGAACATGTTCTCCTGATGAAGTCTTAAACTAGTCTAGATCCCTGCAAAAACACATGACATGTAATTGAATGGATAAAAATTTATGGTACAAGCACTTGAAACACTTAGACTAGATACTGTAGCTTAAGTGCCAAGGTCTTGAAAAATGTTGAACACATTTACTTATTGGTGAATTTTATATGAAACGTCAAGAAAAAGTTTGTTATATGGTGCAACTCTTTCACTCAAAGCCAATGATCCAGCTAAAATCATCTGTTTAGCAAGAAAAACTCTTTACTATTTTTCCCATTGTTCTTTGCACCATCAAGTTTTATTTTAACTATTCTATGTGGAAAAAATGTAATCTGGAGAATGGTTTATGTTCTACCAATAGGTTCGATATAAATAAATGTCAAGGATTTTATATTATTTCAATTTAAAATGATTAGAAAGTTTACCTCAAAATTTTGCAGATCTATCTCCGACCAGGTGGAAGCTATGTAACAGACCAGTTAGAGCTAAAGCAAGCTACCATATTAAGATGTTGAGGAAGATGTTGTACTTCTATCACTAGGAGCTTGTGTGTCTTCCTCATTACATGCTTGGGCTGAATATGTGACTATAGAATCACATGTCTCACCTATTAAAAAAATATAGTACATCAACATGGAAAGAAGGCTTCCATCTTCCGACAATGCATTTAATGAATTTAACATCTCAGTTGCAACCAACACAGTTTTGAGGGCTATATCCCAAATGATCTGGCTAGAACTTGTGTTCCAGGCCTAAATGTTGCAAATAACAAGCTATGATGCCTTCATCTGTACACAATGTCTTTCTAGTTTATTTCTACTCACACGCCCATTTCATTTCAGATGATCATCTATAAATTGTGTCACTCTAAGCTCTCAACTATTTCCTCTTGATTGATCATCTAATAACTACTAAATGAGAGTTTTGGGATAACCTATAGGCATCCATCAAAGTATAAAGGATTTTTTCAGACGGTGTAGATGAAGTAGTAGCATTTTCCTTGGGAGAGATGCTTGCAAAATGGAAGCATAGATAAGTCATGTGAACTATTTGACAGGATGCTTGAATGTAATGTGTCATCAAAAGTCATGGTTGTTGGATATGCACAAAATAGATATATTGAGAGAGTATATTTGTTTAAGTTGCAACTGCCCTGGTAGACATGCATGCAAAATGTGGAATCCTAGATGAATAGTTCAACTGAATCCTCCTCCTGGAGGAAGGCTACAAAAAATACATAGTTCAATTGAATGGTTTATAAATACCATCAGGATCAACATTTTGAACAATTCATCAGGATCCTATTATGTATTGCCCACTATTCCTAGATGATTTGTAGTCATATGTGTCATGTTTGTGGCATCACATCTCACCACACTTATTGTTGTATAAAGTTTTATGTCTCTACCAGTAGGCATATTCAACCTGCAATAAGTTTGTGACAGCTAATATTGAAAATCTCTTACTGCAGTTCTAAAATAAAAGCTCCACTAAGTAGCCAACAACATTTCATCCATCTTTTATATAATATTGAGCACCACATTTATCATATGTGTTTTCTATCTCAAGGAGATTTACTAGACTAGTATTGGGTTGATGATGGCCTAATACTACCTTGTTAAGATCCTCAAGACAAGACACATCGACTCTGAGCAGAAAGAATCCTAATAAATTCAAATTAAGTGTGGAATAATTAGCAAAGCTAGCATTCAAGTATTAAAAGGGAATGGAATAAAATATTTAATTTCTTACCAGTTCATGCTTTTTGATTCTGCACTGTTCTTTAAAATCCATTTTTCTACTGTCTCACAATCAACTGGACGATGAGCTTCCTCGGAGCACTAAAGAGGTTTCAATCAAAATTTTAAAGTATTTAAGTTTCAATACAATATATTAAAATCAAGAACAATTTGTTGGAAAGGAAAAGCACTTGGCAGAAGGACTATTACTAAGCACAATATAATAAAACTTACATTATAGCAAAAGTTGTGTGAACATTTTCAAGTGATATCATAGCACCCACTTGCAATTACAAAGTCAACACCATACTCATAGCTAGGAGTTGGACACCATTTGGTCTACAAGTACATCCAAACAACATTTTTAAGCAAATTACTTATTTCATACTCTCTACTAACCCCAAAAAATACTTTGGAGATGGAATAAAGATAAATCTAATAATAAAAAACACAAGACCACAATGCGGAGAAAATTCTAAATTGATAAACAATTAAACATTTAGCACAAAAAGAACAAATGCTCTAAATTATGTAAACAACTTAGAACAGAAACTCTGTATATGCTCATATGTGTTCCTCTATAACATCCTATCAAATAAGATTATGTAAAAGAAGCATCAACAATTAAATTATCATTATTATCCCAATATAGGGAATATGGAGTGCTCTTCCTAAAGATTACTAAGATAGGAACATGTATATTTGTAGAGAATTATTCAAAAGATGCTACAAAAAACAAAGAAAACTGCTTTGCAAATGCACTCAACAAAAGATAACCAAATTTTATCAGTCTAAGTAGAGAAATAGAGGAACCATTGAATGCAAAATTTAAATGAGGTAGTCCCTTCTTGCAGAGAAACTAACTCAGAGAAAAAAAGGTATATATGTTGTAATCTTATAGATAATAGAACAATAGACATCTATTTTGTTTTGAAATTTCAACAGAATTGAGAAAACAATGATACAAGAACATGAATCTCAATAGATCTCAATAAGCTAGCAGTGCCATGCCTAATTAATACCACATAGCATGATGAAATTAAAAGCTAATATGCACTTCAAATCTAATCCAGATGACATAAACTACAACAAAAAAATTATCACATTAAAAAACTTTTGATATATGTAAGTCATGTGAACTATTTGATAGGATCCCTGATGGTTCACAAATAAATTGAATTTTACCTTTACATCTCATCCATACCATCTAAAGTAAACCAACTCTAAACTATCAAAACATAGTTCTAAGTTTCTAACTTATATGTAGTACATTATATGCATAAATTTAGATGTAATCATTTTTGACTCACGTACCTCCCTGGATAAATCTTGTGGCACCATTTATTCTAGATCCCTTAAACTTTGATTCAATGCATCCTTGATCTTTGTGAATTTTACAAGGAAAAAATCCCTAGTAACTACCTGAGAAAGCATGCACACATATGTGAACATCACATAACCTAAAAAAATTCAAAACCTCTACACTTATCAGTTCAACTAATCAGTTTCTTAAGAATATGAAGTTGAATTGTGTGACATCTGTTGGAAGCCACCCCTGGATGTCAATGATCTTAGCCTAAATGTTAAAAAAATGGCTTAACTTCAGCTTTGAGATAGTCCTGTTAATAGTATTAAGCCACTTTGGATACCATTTGTTTGCCAAAAAGTCTAGCTTGAAAGGAAAAAAAGTACCTTTAGAAACAAAAGCAGAAAGACAAAGCAAGCTACGAAGAGAACAGAAGGGTGTGTATTCAAAACTTGAGACTAGAAATAATATAACAACCTGCAAACAAATGGTATCCAAAGTGGCAATATCACCATGTGTTTCTACACATTTTTCCAATTGATGATGTAATAATGTCTACAATACTTCACCATATAACACCAATCTTGCCTTTTGTGCCATAAAATCTCAAGATTTTCAATCTATGTGCATTATCCCTCAAAAAGGTTTCTCTTTGATTGTATGAAATTTGATAATCTACTGTTTCAACTAGAACTACTGTTGCTTTTTTATTGTACTTTTGATAGCCCCATAAGGGAAAATAGGACAGTGCAAAGAGAGCTACTGGATTGCTACATGTAATTTGCCAAAAAGCATAAACCTACTAAATCCACTTCATTTGTAAGTTTCCACATATCAATATTATCTCTTGTATGAAAATTTATATGGACCATAACTATTTAATTACTTTTAAATTTGGATGTTGTTTGTGAAAAGAGGATTTAATATAATACCAAGATAGTGAAATGAGTAAATAGTTGAAACTTGACTGACATTGCAGCATAATGGAAATATGTGTTGCTCATACATACCAACATAAGAAAAGAAAAGGCAATATAAAGTAGCAACAATAGATATTGGAATGGAGGCAAAGATTGCTCCAAATTTGCCTAGAATGACAAAAGCACAAAATCAGCTCTATAAACTATCAGGTTTAAAATATAATATCCAATAACTATAGAGAATAGAGAGCCTAGCTGAAGATGCTTATCACCAAGAATATGGAAGAATATCATAAATCCTGTTGCTATTTGTATCACCCTATGACTTCTAACTCGTGTCAATGCTAAAAGACCAGCATTATCACTGCATGTAGATAACACACAATTTAGAGTTCTAAATTAGTCCTTATTCATGAGGGCCAAGGAGTAGCTAAAAGTGCCAAGCTTCTTACAATGATACAATGAACCCATTTAGAGTTCCAAACATCCCATCCGAAAAGAGTCCAATTGTCTACAAAAATACCTATTAGATCTCCTCCCTAACCTTCCTCTAATAATGCTAATGCCCAAACACAAGGAAAATAGGAATGAGATGTTGGATAAAATTGTTAATTGTGTATTGTCTTTGATGTTACACAAATGTCATATCAGCCATCAGACAGAGTCTATCAAGCTTAGACGGTCGGCAAATCAATTTACAGTGTCTGTTGAATGTTCCTATACATTATACAGTAAAGTTAGCTCTTACCAAGCTCACTCGGACATCAAAGGATCTTGTAGCAGAAAGTTAATGTTAACTGAGCTCCCAAGGTTAACAAAGGGAAATTTCAATGTCTACCAAGTTCACTCGGTCATTAAAGAGAAAGTTAGCTTTTACCGAGCTCACTCGGTAAGCAAAGGAAAGTTATCTTTTACTGAGCTCACTCGATAAGTGAAGGAAAGTTAGCTTTTACTGAGCTCACTTGGTAAATCAAGGAAGGCCAGTATTTACCGAGTTAACTCGGTCTTCGAAGAAAGTTGCAAGGTTTGCAATGTTTTCTGAGGTTCACTTGGTTAACACTGGGAATACCATTCTAGAGCAATGGTCACCGAGCTGGGTCAAGCAGCAAAGAATTTTATTGTTCTAAAGAATTAAGTTTAATTGTCTTGTGAAGTCGATTGATTTAATGTTTTTTAGTTGTTGTAACTTGTAATTGAGTCGACTTGACAATCTGAAAGGTATATATGAAAGGTCAAGTTGTGAATTCATTAGATGCAAGTGTGTGGATGCATAAGAGTGTGAGTGTATGAATAAGAGGATATATGAGAAAATGTTGAGGAAGGACTAGATATCCTTATGAAGCTACAAAAATTGTGTTCGATCAGTAAGGATCTAGTGAAGCAGGACAAAGATCTATATTCAGCAAAGATAAGTTGCATATTTCAAATCACTTCATTGTTGCTTTCTAATCATTGTAACAGTGATTCAAAACCTCTTAACAGAGTTGGTTTTACAGCCATTTTGTAAATCCTCTGACAAGGTGACAATTCAGTTGAATTGTTTTAAAGACCTCTTACAAGGCCACTTCTAACAGGGTGATTAAATCCTCTAATAGGGTCACACCTAATAGTGTGTTTTGTAACCTTTAATAGGGTTGGCTCCTAACAGGGCTCACTTCAGAAGAGTGAAAATTGGTAACTTGTTACTTGGTGGTTTTTCTCAAATTGGGTTTCCACGTTAAATCTGGTGTCTCTTGTTTTCATGATTATTTCTTTATGCATGGATGTTAACCACTTTAAATGCTTAACAAAGTTAACAGACATTTATCTAGTTTTAGCATTTATTTGTATGGTTGTCGAGTGTCAGCAGCAATTTTATTTTAAGACATCCAAGGATCTGTGAATTTATTTTTGTGGTAACTGATTCACCCCTGCCCTCTCAGTTACTCCATCTCTATTTTCAACAATTGGTATCAGAGCTTTTGGTGCTTGTAGGAAAGATTTCAAGGATCTAAGCCAAAGATCAGGATTTCTTACAAGAGGGAAATTCCAAGGCTTAACAGAAATAACTTCTCAGCATGGCAAGGGTTGATGAGACTTCATCTAGCTTCTATTGGAGATACAGGACTAAAATACCTTGATGAAAAATATGCAGAACCAGCTGGTACACTATTTGTCAATGATATTGCTGAAAAGAAGACTCACAACATTATGATGATAGATATAGCATCTACTCTGAGTTATGAAGAATTCGATGATATCAAGGACTGCAAATCTGCCTTTGAAATGTGGGAAAAACTGAAAGAGATCTATGGAGGAGATGATAATGTTAGAAGAGCCAAAGCAGAAAGTCTGAGAGGACAATTTGATCAAATGAGGATGAGAGAGGATGAAAACATTGCAAAATATGTTGAAAGAGTTAAAGCATGTGTCAGTGCAATCAAAGCTTCTAGAGGAGATATCAGTGAAGAGACAGTTATAAGTAAAGTTCTCAGAACTCTACTTTCCATTTATGCAATCAGAGTTTTTGCAATTCAAGAAAGAAGATGCAAAGAAAATCACAAGATAAATCTAGAGGTTGTAGTTGGAAGATTGACTGCATTTGAACTGGACAACTTTGATAACTATGTTCCAGCTTCCAAGAAAATTGAATCAGCATTTGAAGCCAAACTTTCACTCAAGGAGAAAGGCAAAATAAATCTCAGTCAAAAAGTGAAGATGAATCAAACCAAAGTTCAGACAGTGATCTTGAAGTAATTGAAGCCCTTCTAGCAAGGAAATATTCTAGAGGCAGAGGAAAATACAAAGGTAAAGTACCTCTAATCTGTTTTTCATGTGAAGAAGTTTGTCATATTGCTGGTAGGTGTCCAAACAAGCAGAATAAAGATGAAGAAAAAGATCACAAATGGAATGGAAAGAAAGATTTCAAATCATTCAAGGATAAAGGTAAGAAAACATGTTTTATGGCTAAAGATTCTAATGATGAAGAAGAAGATGAAATTGTCTACATTGTTGTAAAAGATGAATCTAATAATGATGAGGAAATGGAAATCATTTCTCATATGAGAAAAAATGATGCATGGATCATAGATAGTGGTTGTTCTCATCACATGGCTGGTGACAAAACTAAGTTTGAATACTTTGAAGACTACAATGGTGGTAGTGTAAGATTTGGTAACAATGAACCTTGTTGTATAAAAGGGAGAGGAAGAATCTCTCTAACCAAGGAACTTATATGTGATAATGCCTATTGGGTAAAAGGACTAAAGCATAATTTGTTAAGTGTGGCATAGCTACTCAATAATGGATTCAAAGTAGAATTCATGCATGGTAAAGCAAGACTGCTAGATGGAAAAGGAAAGCTAATTGGATCAAGTACTCAAACTAAAGGTAACTTGTTCTATCTTGAACTAGGTGAATATTTATGTCTCATTGCTCAAGTTGAAGAAAGTTGGTTATGGCATAAAAGGTTGTGTCATGTAAACTTTGATAATCTGGTAAATATAAGAACATTCAAGAAAGTTAGAGGCATTCCTAACATAAAGAAATCTTAGGTCGGTCTATGCAAAAATTGTCAGATTGGAAAGATGGGAAAGAATAGTTTTAAAAGAAAAAACTATCAGTCTAAAGATATATTAGAAATTGTGCATACTGATCTATGTGGACCCATTGGAATTGAAAGCTATATTGGAGAAAAGTTCTTCACTCTTTTTGTTGATGATTACTCAAGAATGATGACAATCACGTATCTAAGAAATAAATTAGAAGCATTTGAAAAGTTCAAATGGTATTTGGCCAGAGTAGAAAAATAAACAGGGAAAAGATTAAAATGCTTGAGGTCAAACAGAGGTGGAGAATTCATTTCACATGAGTTTAATAACTTTTGCATTGAAAGAGGAATCAAAAGATAGGTATCAGCCCTTGGAACACCCCAGCAAAATGGAATAGCTAAAAAAAGAAACAGATCCATCATGGATTGTGCAAGAACTTTAATGATTGAAAAGGACATTGCTATCAAATACTGGAAGGAAGCTATCAGCACTGCAGTCTATATCTTGAACCAAGTACAGTTGAAGAAAGACTCATTCAAAACCTCTTATGAATTATGGTATGGCTATAAACCTAATGTAAGTTAGCTTAAAGTATTTGGAAGTAAATGTTACATTTTGAAAGAATCTAGAAAAGGAAAATTTGATGTGAAAGGTGATGAAGGTATATTCTTTGGATACTCATGCAAAAGTAAGGCATATAGGTGTTTGAACTTATCTACTCACAAAGTCATAGAAAGTGCACATGTGAAAGTTGAGAAGTTTGCAGAAAGGATTGAAGAAGAAAGCAAAAGGGAACCAGAAGACTATAAAAGGTTTGTCTTCAGTGCACCTACTACAGTACCAGTTACATCAAAGAATCAGGAATCTTCTACTCCTGAGTCATCTATAACCAAGTTACAGGAAGTTTAAACTGAGCCACATCATACCGAGCAAGTGTCTACTGAATTTGAAAAACCCAAGCAAATATCTACCAAGTAGATAGAACCTGAAGTTGAAATGCAAGAAGATAATAATGAAATCCATTCAAAAGGCAAGGAACCTATATTAGCTAAGTATGTTAGGAGACATCATTCAACAGATCAAATCATTGGAGATAAATCTGAAGGAACCATGACAAGAAATAAGTTGAAAGGTACTTGTTTACTTGTTGACTTTGAACCTAGAAATGTCAAAGATGCATTAGAAAATGATAGTTGGATTGAGGCTATGAATGAAGAGATAGTGCATGTAGAGAAAAACAAGACATGGACTCTTGTACCCAGACCTAAAGACAAAAATGTGATTGGAACTAAGTGGGTATTCATAAACAAGTTGGATGAAGATGGTAAGGTATCAAGAAACAAAGCTAGACTAGTATGCAAAGGATATGCTCAAGAAGAAGGAATAGACTATGGAGAAACTTTTGCTCCTGTTGCAAGACTGGAAGGAGTGAGAACCTTACTAGCATATGCTGCTCACAAAGGATTCAAAGTTTATCAGATGGATGTCAAGTCGGCATTCCTCAATGGTATACTGGATGAAGAGGTTTACATTGAACAACCTGAAGGTTTTGTTGATCCAGATAAGAAGAACATGGTCTGCAAATTACAGAAGGCATTGTACAGTCTGAAACAAGCCCCTAGAGCATAGTATGAAAGATTGCATAACTATCTTATTCAGATTGGTTTTTAAAGAACTAATGATAATAGTAGCTTGTATATTAAGGAAGGACTAGATAATAAGATTGTCTTGGCAGAAATATTTGTAGATGATACTGTTTTCACAGGGAATGATGATCTGTGCAAAGAATTTTCAGAACAAATGAACAAGGAATTTGAAACATCTATGTTTGGTGAGATCAAATTTTTGTTGGTCTTTAAATTCAATAGATTATAAATGGTATCTACATTACTCAATCAAAATACATCAAAGAGATATTGAAAAAGTTTGGAATGGAAGATTGTAAACCAGTCGGGACTCCTATGTGTACCGGATTAAAACTTACCAAGGAAGATGAATCAAAAGAAGTAGATCAAATAGTGTATAGATCTATGATTGGAAAGTTGCAGTATGTAGTTCATACTAGACCAGATATTGCCCTTGCAGTTGGTATTGTAGCAAGATTTTCAGCAAAACCAAGAGAAAATCACATGACGGCAATCAAAAGAATAATGAGATATTTGAAAGGAACTGAAGAGTATGGTTTATGGTATGAGTTTGGAGGAAATTTGGATTTGAAAGTATTTACTGATGCTGATTGGGCAGGAAACCTTGATGAAAAACAAAGTACAAGTGGAGGTGCATTCTTTCTTGGAAAGAGGTTGGTTTCTTGGACAAGCAAAAAGAAGAATTGTACATCTTAATCTACAGCAGAGGTAGAGTATGTTGTTGCAGCAGTAAACTGTTCTAATATTGTTTGGTTTAAACAATTGTTGGAAGGCATGAAGATAGAAATTAAAGAACCAGTTGTTATGTTCTGTGATAATACAAGTGCAATCAACATATCTAAGAATCCAGTGATGCATTCCAAAACCAAGCACATTGTAATAAAATATCATTTTGTCAGAGAATTGGTGCAAGATAAGGAGATCAGATTGGAATATGTTCATACAAAGGAACAAATTGCTGACATATTCACTAAACCATTACCTAAGGATGTATTCTTGTATCTAAGAGGTAAGTTAGAGGTCACTCCCCTATCTGAAGTTCAATAAAATAAAGTTTTAGTGATGCATCAACTCATACCAGATTGAAGATCTATCAGTTGATGTAGCGTAACTAGAAAGTACTGCATATGAATCAGTACCAAAGGTACACTAAAATTCATTTGAATTGAGTTATCTTTGGCATGTGTTGTCAAAGAGGGAGAGTTTTACTGTTATATCTCTCTGAAATTTTTTCAAAATATAAAGAATTTGTTATGTAATTCCTTCACAGAGGGAGATTACTATAAGAAGGAGAGTCTTCTATCTTAGAGGGAGAATTGTTGACATGTTGTGTTGCCATATAAGAGAAAGAATTGTCTTCAAATTTTATTTCTGCTATGACATGTTGTGCTGCCATCAATGCCAAAGAGGGAGATTGTTGGATACAATTGTTAATTGTGTATTGTCTTTGATGTTACACAAATATCATATCAGCCATCAGACAGAGTCTACTGAACTCAGACGGTCGGCAAAGCAATTTACAGTGTCTATCGAACGTTCCTGTATATTACACAGTAACGTTAGCTCTTACCGAGCTCACTCGGGCATTAAAGAATCTTGTGGCACAAAGATAATGTTAACTGAGCTCCCAAGGTTCACAAAGGGAAAGTTCAATGTCTACCGAGTTCACTCAGTCATCAAAGAGAAAGTTAGCTTTTACTGAGCTCACTTGGTAAGGAAAGGAAAGTTAGCTTTTATCGAGCTCACTCGGTAAGCGAAGGAAAGTTAGCTTTTACCAAGCTCACTCAGTAAATGAAGGAAGGTCAGTGTTTACCAAGTTAACTCGGTCTTCGAAGAAAGTTGCAAGGTTTGCAATGTTTACCAAGGTTCACTTGGTTAACACTAGGAATACCATTCTGGAGCAATGGTCAACGAGCTGGGTCGGGCAGCAAAGAATTTTATTATTCTAAAGAATTAAGTTTAATTGTCTTGTGAAACTGACTAATTTAATATTTTTCAGTTGTTGTAACTTGTAATTGAGCTGACTTGACAATCTAAAAGGTATATATGAAAGGTCAAGGGGTATGTGCAAGATCATGGTGTACCAAACTATGGCCTTAAGTGGTAGTGAAAAATTAGCAAATCAGGTTTATGTCAACTTGACACATAATTTTGAAGTGGTTATGGACTTTATATCAAAAAGTTGTAAAAAATAATTTGTAGAAAATTGAATGTAGTTTCTAAACTACTAGGCCTTATCAGGAGAAAAAAATAATTGATTGGTCAAAAGTTTGAATTTTAATGCAGTACTAAGAAAATTTCAGGGCGAAAATAAAAAGTAGGTGTATGTCTGACCACCTTAATCAAAATCAAATCATAATTTTTTTTAATATAATTATAGATATGAAAACTAGACTCATGCTTGGATGTGACGTATATTTTTTGATATTTTTATTCCAAATAAATAATTAAATATGAATTTTCTACCAAAACTTTTTCGGATTAAAAAAAGTCCCGTGTCTGACCACCCTAACTAATAGAAAATTTGATCAAATTTTTCTTTTTTTGTTTTTTTCTTATACTAGGCGAAGTATAGAATGTGACGCAACTTTTAGATTTAAAAAATGTTATACTGTTTGAAAGTTATAGCTATTTTTTATTTAGTATGTCAATCAGCACTTTACAATAATCTTCATTGATAATTAACTAATAAATACTTATCGAACTCAAAATTTGACAAAAATTATATTGACGGAATCTAGAGAGCGATATTAAAAAATCCATTTCGTTTCATTCAATTTTGATCAAAATAACATTGTCAGACGGCTACCTGAAGTCTGAGTATCACTAAAACTCTCTATAAACACGTCTTTGGGGTTGACTGGGCAGGCTTGGTAAATACCAAGCCTGATCGGATATCCGATATGGCTCGATAGTCAAATTTCAAAAATCTTCAAATTTTGGAGGGAAATTCGATTTAAACGTTCTAGTTTTTTATTTTTAAATTATTTCACTTATATTAATATGTAAAGGCAAATTTTAATATATTATATATATATATATATAATAACATAATGTAAACATACAAGATATAATCTAGTAATATATAATAATATCTTATGTTAATCTTATTACAATCTATAAATATAATATATATTATTATTATTTTTACTAAATATAATAACGTAATTTATATATATATATAAAATACGTATTATATATTATTATATTAATATGTATGTTATTAATATATACAATAACGTAATATTTTCATTAAATGTAATATGTATTATATATTATTATATTAATATGTATAATAATATAATATTTATATAACAACGTAATATTTTTATTAAATATAATATATATTATAAATATTATTATATTAATATGTATGTTATTAATATATTTATATAATAACGTAATATTTTTATTAAATATAATAATGTAATATGTATATGTATATATATATATATATATATATATATATATATATATATAAAATTATATTGATATGTATATTATTAATATATAAGAGTCAAAGGGGGTCATAGGGTGACCTATAACCCTCTTTGACCCATTAAACGACGATATATGTCTCTAGGGGTCCTAGGACCCCTAGGGACATATGTCATCCTTTAATGGGTCAAAGGGGGTCCCTTTGACCCATTAAATGACGACATATGTCCCTAGGACCCCCAGGGACATAGCCGAATCGTTCATATCGGTCAAAGGGGGTCATAGGGTGACCTATGACCCCTTTTGACCCATTAAACGACGACATATGTCTCTAGGGGTCCTAGGACCCCTAAGGACATATTCGAATGGGTATTATGGGTCAAAGGGGGTCACAGGGTGATCTATGACCCTCTTTGACCCATTAAATGATGACATATGATCGTTCATATGGGTCAAAGGGGGTCATAGGGTGACCTATGACCCCCTTTGACCCATTAAATGATGACATATGTCCCTAGGGGTCCTAGGACCCCCAGGGACATAGTCGAATCATTCATATGGGTCAAAGGGGGTCATAGGGTGACTTATGACCCCCTTTGACCCATTAAACGACGACATATGTCCCTAGGGGTCCTAGGACCTCTAGGGACATATTCAAATGGGTAATATGGGTCAAAGGGGGTCATAGGGTGACCTATGACCCTCTTTGACCCATTAAATGATGACATATGTCCCTAGGGGTCTTAGGACCCCTAGGGACATATTCCAATCGTGCATATGGGTCAAAGGGGGTCATAGGGTGACCTATGACCCTCTTTGACCCATTAAACGATGATATATGTCTCTAGGGGTCCTAGGACCCCTAGGGACATATTCGAATGGGTAATATGGGTCAAAGGGGGTCATAGGGTGACCTATGACCCTCTTTGACTCATTAAACGATGACATATTTTTTTAGGAGTCTTTGGACCCCTAGGGACATATTAGAATTGTTCATATGGGTCGAAGGGGGTCATAGGGTGACCTATGACCCCCTTTGACCCATTAAATGACAACATATGTCCCTAGGGGTCCTAGGACCCCTAGGGACATATTCAAATGGGTAATATGGGTCAAATGGGGTCATAGGGTAACCTATGACCCTCTTTGACCCATTAAACGACAACATATGTCCCTAGGGGTCCTCAGACCCCTAGGGACATATTCGAATCGTTCATATGGGTCAAAGAGGGTCATAGGGTGACCTATGACCCTCTTTGACCCATTAAACGATGACATATGTCCCTAGGGGTCCTCGCACCCCTAGGGACATATTCGAATCGTTCATATGGGTCAAAGGGGGTCATAGGGTGACCTATGACCCCCTTTGACCCATAAGAATGATTGTAATATGTCCTTAGGGGTCGTAGGACCCCTAGCTATATATGTCATCATTTAATGGGTCGAAAGGGGTCATAGGTCAACCTATGACACCCTTTGACCCATATGAAGTATTCTAACATGTCCCTAGGTGTCCTAGGACCCCTAGGGACATATGTCATCATGTAATATGTTGAAGTGAGTCATAAGTCAACCTATGACCTCCTTTGACTCATAAGAATGATTATAATATGTCCCTATAGGTCATAGGACCCTTAGGGACATATGTCATCATGTAATGAGTCAAAGGGGTCATAGGTCAACCTATGACCCCCTTAGACCCATATGAATGAATCTAATATGTTCTTAGGGGTCCTAGGACCCCTATGGAAATATGTCATCATGTAGTATGTTGAAGGGTGTCATAGGTTAACATATGACCCTTTTTGAGCCATAAGAATGATTCTAATATGTCCCTAGGGGTCCTATGTCATCATTTAATGGGTTGAAGGATGTCATAGATCAACCTATGACCCCCTTTGACCCATATGAAGCATTCTAATATGTCTCTAGGGGTCCTAAGATCCCTATGAACATATGTCATTATGTAATAGGTTGAAGGGGGTCATAGGTCACCCTATGAACCCTTTTGACCTATTAAAAGAATTCTAATATGTCCCTTGGGGTCTTAGGACCCCTAGGGACATATGTCATCATGTAATGGGTTGAAGGGGATCATAGGTCAACCTATGACCCCCTTTGACTCATAAGAATGATTCTAAAATGTCCCTAGGGGTCCTAGGACCCCTAGGGATATATGTCATCATTTAATGGGTCGAAGGGGGTCATAGGTCAACCTATGACGCCCTTTGACCCATAAGAATGATTCTAATATGTCTCTAGGGGTCCTAAGACACTTAGGGACATATGTCATCATTTAATGAGTCAAATGGGGTCATACGTCACCTTATAACCCCCTTTGACCCATAAGAATGATTCTAATATGTCCCTAGGGGTCCTAGGACCCCTAGGGACATGTATCATCATGTAATAGGTCAAAGGGGTGATAGGGTCAACCTATGACTCCCTTTGACCCATAAAAATGATTCTAATATGTCCCTAGGGGTCCTAAGACCCCTAGGGATATATGTCATCATTTAATGGGTCGAAGGGGATCATAGGTCAACCTATGACACCGTTTGACCCATATGAAGCATTCTAATATGTCCCTAGGTGTCCTAGGACACCTAAGGACATATGTCATCATTTAATGAGTCGAAGGGGATCATAGGTCAACCTATGAACCCTTTTGACTCATATGAAACATTCTAATATGTCCGTAGGTGTGCTAGGATCTCTAACGACATATCTTGTCATTTAATGGGTAAAAGGGGGTCATAGGTCATCATATGACCCCGTTTGACCCATATGAAGCATTCTAATATGTCCCTAAGGGTCCTAGGACCTCTAGGGACATATGTCATCATGTAATGTGTCGAAGGTGGTCATAAGTCAACCTATGACTCCCTTTGACCCATACAAATAATTCTAAAATGTCCCTAGGGGTCCTAAGACCCCTAAGAACATATGTCATCATTTAATAGGTCGAAGTGGGTCATAGGTTAAGCTATGACCCCCTTTGATCCATATAAATGATTCTAATATGTCCCTATGGGTCCTAGGACCCCTAGGGACATATGTCGTCATATAATGTATCAAAAGGGGTCATAGGTCAACCTATGACCCCCTTAGACCCATATGAAATATTCTAATATGTCCGTAGGGATCCGAGGAGCCCTAGGGACATATGTCATAATGTAATAGGTCATGAACAATTTTAAGACATTGCTAGGGGTCCTAAGACCCCTAGGGAAATATGTCATCATGTAATTGGTCAAAGGGGGTCATAGGTCAACCTATGACCCCCTTTGACCCATAAGAATGATTCTAATATGTCCCTAGGGCTCCTAGGACCCCTAGGGACATATGTCATCATTTAATGGGTCAAAGGGGGTCATAGGTCAACCTCTGACCCCCTTTGACCCATATGAACGAATCTAATATGTTGCTAGGGGTCCTAAGACCCCTAGGGACATATGCCATCATGTAATATGTCGAAGTGGGTTAGAGGCTAACCTGTGACCCCCTTTGAGCCATAAAAATTACTCTAATATGTCCCTAGGGGTCCTAAGACCCCTAGGGAGATATGTCATCATTTGATGGGTTGAAGGGGGTAATATGTCAAACTATGACCCGCTTCGACTCATATGAAGCATTCTAATATGTCCTTAGGGGTCCTAGGACCCCTATGGACATATGTCATCAGGTAATGGGTCGAAGGGGGTCATAGGTCACCTTATGACCCCCTTTGACCGATTATAAGGATTCTAATATGTCCTTAGGAGTTTTAGGACCCTTAGGGACATATTTCATCATGTAATGGGTCGAAGGGGGTTATAGGTCAACCTATGACCCCCTTTGACTCATAAGAACAATTCTAATATGTCCTTAGGGGTCCTAGCACCCCTAGGGACAAATGTCATCATTTAATGGGTTGAAGGGGGTCATAGGTCAACCTATGACCCCCGTTGATCCATAAGAACAAATCTAATATGTCCTTAGGGGTCTTAGAATTGGTAGGGACATATGTCATCATTTAAAAGGTCAAAAGGGGTTATTGGTAAACCTATATCCCCCTTTGACCCATATGAATGCTTCTAGTATGTCTTGAGGGATCTTAGGACCCCTGGGGACATATGTCATCATGTAATACGTCGAATGGGGTCATAGGTCAATCTACGACCCCCTTTAACCCATATGAATAATTCTAATATGTTCCTAGAGATCTTAGGACCCCTGGGGACATATATCGTCATGTAATGGGTCGAAGATTCTAATATGTCCCTAGGGGTCCTGGGACCCCTAGGGATATATTTTGTCATTTAATGGTTCGAAGGGGGTCATAGGTCAACCTATGACCCCCTTTGACCCATATGAAACATTCTAATATGTCCCTAGGGTTCTTAGGACCCCTAGGGACATATGTCATCATGTAATGGGTCAGAGGGGGTTATAGGTCAACTTATGACCCCCTTGACCCATAAGAAAGATTGTAATATGTCCCTAGGGGTCCTAGGACCTCTAGCTATATATGTCATCATGTAATGGGTCGAAGAGGGTCATAGGTCAACCTAGGACACCGTTTGACCCATATGAAGCATTCTAATATGTCCCTAGGTGTCCTAAGGCCCTTAGGGACATATGTCGTCATGTAATGTGTCGAAGAGGGTCATAAGTCAACCTATGACCCCCTTTGACCCATAAGAATGATTCTAATATGTCCCTAGGGGTCCTAGGACCCCTAGGGACATATGTGATCATCTAATGGGTCGAAGGGGGTCATAGGTCACCCTATGAGCCTTTTTGACCGATAAGAATGATTCTAATATGTCCCTAGGGGTCTTAGCACCCCTAGAGACATATGCCATCATTTAATGGGTCAAAGGGGGTCAAAAATCAACCTATGATGCCCTTTGACCCATATAAAGCATTCTAATATGTCCCTAGGTGTCTTAGGACCCCTAGGAACATATGTTATCATGTAATGTGTCGAAGGGGGTCATAGTTCACCCTATGACCCCCTTCAAACCATATGAAAGATTCTAATATGTCCCTAGGGGTCTTAGGACCCTTAGGGACATATGTCATCGTAGAATGTGTCGAAGGGGGTCATATGTCACCCTATGATCCCCTTCGACCCATATGAATGATTCTAATATGTCCCTAGGGGTCTTAGGACCCCTAAGGACATATGTCATTGTGGAATGTGTCGAAGGTGGCCATTGGTCACCCTATGACCCCCTTCGACCCATATGAATGATTATAATATGTCCCTAAGTGTCCTAGGACCCCTAGGAACAAATGTCGTCTTGTAATATGTCGAACGGGTTCATAGGTCATCCTGTGACCCCCTTTGACCCATATAAACTATTCTAATATGTCCCTAGGGGTCCTAGGATCCCTTAGGGGCATATGTCGTCATGAAATGTGTCAAAAGGGGTCATAGGTCATCCTGTGAGCCCTTTTGACCCATATAAATGACTCCACTAGAAATAATGTTGTAAAAATAATAATAATATAGTATAACAATCATATATATATATATATATATATATATATATATATATATATATATATATATATATATATATATATATAATTTATAGATTATAATAATAATAACATAATATATTATATATTATAATTTACATATGATAATAATAATAATAATATATTATAGATTATAATTTATATATGATAATAATAATAATATGTATTAATAACATATATATAATATATTACGTTATTATATTTAATAAAAATATAGTAAAAATAATAATAATTTATTATAATAATATATATTATATTTATAGGTAATAATAATAATAATAACATAATATATTATTATATATTAATAGATTATATATTATATCTTTACATTACGTTATATATATAATATATTATTATATTATTATATAATATATAGATTATATATTATTTTATATATAATAGTTATGTTATTATATTATATATTATAGGTTATATATTATATCTTTACATATTTCATAACTCAAATTAGTTATATCACTTACAAATTTGTTTTTCCCTCTAATTTTTGTGCCTTTTCCCTCCAATTTTTATGCCGCCGATATCAGATATCGGATCTCATATCCGATATCCGATATGAGATCCGATATCCAATCTCATATCGGATATCCGATCTCAAATCGGATATCTGATAAGGCTTGGGCCTTACTTTCCAGGTTTGGTACCTGGATAGGTGAAAAAAAGTCAAAGCGGATTTTGAAGCGCTTTTAGACGTGTTCAAACTCTATTTTTTTCACATTGCCACTTTTTGGCACACCATGATCCTGCACATACCCCAAGTTGTGAATTCATTAGATGCAAGTGTGTGGATGCATAAGAGTGTGAATGTATGAATAAGAGGATATATAAGCAAATGTTGAGGAAGGATTAGATATCCTTATGAAGTTGCAAAAATTGTGTTCAATCAGTAAGGATCTAGTGAAGCAGAACAGAGATTTGTATTCAGCAAAGATAAGTTGCATATATTTCAAATCACTTCATTGTTGCTTTCTAATCATTGTAACAGTGATTCAAAACCTCTTAACAGAGTTGGTTTGACAGCCATTTTGTAAATCCTCTAACAAGGTGACAATTCAGTTGAATTATTTTAAACAACTCTAACAAGGCCACCTCTATTAGGCTCACACCTAACAGTGTGTTTTGTAACCTTTAATAGGGTTGGTTCCTAACAGGGCTCACTTCAGAAGAGTGAAAATTGGTAACTAGTTACTTGGTGGTTTTTCCCAAATTGGGTTTCCACGTTAAAGTTGGTGTCTCTTGTGTTCATGATTATTTCTTTATGCATGCATGTTAACCACTTTAAATGCTTAACAAAGTTAATAGAACATCTATCTAGTTTCAGCATCTATTTGTATAGTTACCGAGTGTCAGCAGCAATTTTATTTTAAGACATCCAAGGATCTGTGAATTTATTTTTGTGGTAACTGATTCACCCCTCCCCTCTCAGTTACTCCATCTCTATTTTCAACATGAGAGAAGTAAAGAAGAAAAAGTCCACTCCTCACCTGCCAACCTATACATCAGCTTAGGATAGATGGAGGAGGAGCTGTGGCACTTGCGTAACTTGACACAACATAAAATGCACCACTAGACTGCCAATTCAAAGCACAACAATCAATACACTTTGCAACATATGGATAATTAACAAAGTAGTCAGCACCTACAAAAACAATTAAATATGAAGACTAGAATTTGGAATTTGACAAGCTAACCTCAATGAGTGAGACAAAAGCAGCAACCATCATTGCAAATGCTTGTCCTGCATCAAATAGTGGCGCTCCCCATTGGAATGGACATGGAATCCTTATCCTACAAAATAACAAGAATGAGTCAAAACAATTTTCAAAAATGTGATTTAACATGAGAAATTTGTAAGTCATCAAATCATCCCATGGTTTTCCAAATAAGAAAATAACTCATTGCTATCTACTAAGATAGAGAACATGCTATAATAACACTATTAACAAGTAAAGTAATGAACCATGTATATAAAATATATCAATAATGCAATTGCACTAGTATCATAAGTACTTCACAAGACAAAATGAATAGGAATAGAAATTGTTTAAAGTGATAAAAAAATAAAAATGAATAATGTAGCATTTCCTAGAGAAACTACAACTTTCATTCTGGCACAACAGAAAGTGATGGATAAATTGATAATAGACTAAACCCACATAAAAAATATTGACTTTCAAAATAATAAAATTAAAACCCCTCTAAAGAAAGTTATGTGCACAAAACTAAATAACCACATGCACTTGAGAGCACTGAAAGTGATCTAGATATTGACAACAGTAGAAATAAAAGAATGTATATAAAAAGCTTAGCTCAAATAGGAAATAACATACAACACCGATATATGAACAATAGAATCATTAAAAATTAACAAAGTAACTTACCATCTAAATCTAGTACAAGGGTTATAGGTGGCCTTCGCCTTGCTTGTTTGGGTAACAATATGGGTCAATATGGAGAAACCACTTCCAAGAGATCAGACAAACTTTTGATGAATAAATATGGGTCAAAATCATCAAGTTCAGTAGAGGT
This sequence comes from Cupressus sempervirens, assembly GCA_028749045.1. NCBI lineage: Eukaryota > Viridiplantae > Streptophyta > Pinopsida > Cupressales > Cupressaceae > Cupressus > Cupressus sempervirens. The sequence goes on along the minus strand of CM053791.1, from coordinate 182,778,621 downwards.
GCTTGAGTCATTGCCATCATTAACACCATATTCTAAAGACTTTGTCTATTGCATTGCGAGGAACAAGCATGCCCCATCTGAGTTAAGGAAATCTTCAATAGATACAGTGTCATATGTATCATTAGATGTTGCATTTTTATCCACAAGAGGCCATACAATGCAATTTTTAGTGACATAAAATGCTTGTGATTGAATAAATTCATCTTCAGGCAAGCTTGTTGTATTTGTGAAAGAATCTTGCACTGTTGTAGTTGCATCACTATACACCCTGAACACAGATGTGTCTTTAAATACATCTAGAGATGAATAAAAAGTAGAGGAAATCATATAGTTCTCTTCAGATGCAACATTATCATTGTCTTGTATGTTGTCTACTATATCGATTCACTTATCATCAACCTTGCAGTCATCAACTGCAAAAAGAAAAGTGTTAATGAGTTCAATATTCAATACTTTACCCATTTCTTCTAAAATATTTAGATATTTAAATCGTTCCATGAAATCTAAGAATTTAAATTAAAAAAAGTGAAAGAATCTGAAAGTATGAAAATTTGAAAAAGATGTATGTGAACCTTGGTACAAAAGATTGGAAAAATGGATTTCTTTGGAACACAATAAACAAAATTGATAGAAACAAGAGCTATTAGAAATCCCTGAAAAATGGATTAGAAAAAGGCAACCAATTTCAATGGTAAAGAAGAGAAGTAAAGCATGTCACACAACCATCATACAAGAAGAAAAAAAAAGAAAGCATTTCATGGTCATGGCTATGTAATACAAGGTTTCTCTTGACCCTTCAAATTTCTATTTTAATGATTAATCATTATCATAGATCTATGGTATATGTCCACAATGTCTGCCTATTTGTAGATTTGGTTCATGACTTGAGGACTACCCAAGTTTGACATTAATTATCCACAATGCACACAATCATTTATCCAAGTTAAGATGATGCCAAAAAACATGTAAAAAGATAAGGCTTTGTAAAATATAACACATTTGACATATCACCATTTAAGGTTTTATATAGTATGATCCTCTCTTGTTGCATTATTGATCAAATGTTGTCCATGATTTCAATAAAAGGAACCAACAAAGACAATGACTAAAGAAGATCCACAAAGTGTGACAGGATGAAATCCTAAAAAGATCAAACTTTGGTTAGAACCTATCTTTTGGGGATGTTACAAGTGGTAGTAATGTCAGGCAATTGTTGTAAGTTGTAACTGTTTAATTTTATATAATGAATATAAACATTGACAATGAAATTGAAAACAATTATACTTAGTTGATTAGATAGTCAACTTTTGATTCAGCTGAAATGTTATGTACAAGAGTAAACTTGGTGTAATATAGGTTAAAACAAGATTTAGATGATTGGTTTACTTTTGAATGATAATCTTATAAGCTTAAGTATCTCAAGCTAACTTCAATGTCAATCTTAAACTATGAGCCAATTTTGAGGCAGGTTGCACATACCCTTGAGCAATAAAAAGCTTGCAAAATACCTCCCATTTCTTGCACTAGAAGAAAGTACTAAGGAAAGATGTTATCTTGTTTCCTAAAATAACATTTTTAGTGGCAGAGAAACAAAATTCTATACCTATAGAAGGATCACTTCAAAATGCATGGAAAGGACTAGAAATATAGCAACCCCCAACACTAAACTAGTCAAAGCAGTTCAGGTGCAGATTACCAGCTCATTAATTAATTTTTTTTTTGAGAGGTAAATGGAGATTTTTTGGGTTCTTAACTTTTACGTTGATATTTATTTGTATTTTATGTAAAAAGAGTCATGTACGATGTCTGTTATACCATTCTCTTATTTCAATTTTTAAAAAAAATTATGTGAAAATTACATCTTTCACATGGATAAAGGTACAAGTGATAAGTTAAATTAAGCCATTAGGCCTTAGAAATATATTAATGATTTTTGATGTATGTGGTTGTGCATAGGCATATGACAACTATTCCTCAACCAAGGTATCATCTAAACTTATCTAGTAGGTAGTTGTGGCTTGAACTTGCATCTACACCTGCATCAAAATATATCTTGCCTCTTTATGAACTTTCACATAAGTTGTCTAGTAGCAATAGAGTTTGCATTTTTAACCAATTTTGGGGAAAGGGACTTCAGGGAGATTACTTCCAATAGCTACAGTTTCATGTTTTTCTAGTAATTACAGATTTATGTTTTGCAAAAGTCATATATTTTGCATGCAAACATTCCACACATCAGCTGAGTTCAGCTATTTTCAGATTCCTCCACTTGTTTCAGATTCTGTTTAGTTTCATCTTTCGTGAGGCTTTCGAAATATTACCACAATCTTTGAAGTAAGGCTCATAACATGCATATATGCATATCCACAAAAAGGAACAATGAACCTTCTAAAACTGAAGCAAGAGTATTTGTATCCCTATTATGATGTTATCCATTCTTTTCACATGTGTCATGTAGTTATATTACCATTGTATTGAGTTATATTTAACAAACAATGTGCCTTAAAACATTTTCCATTGGCATGTCATCTAATTATTTTTAGTTTTTATTATTTAAATATTGATCAAAAAAAAAAATTAATAATAGCATTATGATACACATATTCCATAGGTATTTATCTAGGTGCCAACTAAAAAAATTCTTTAAGTTAATAATAATCGACCTTATTATAATAAGGAAGGTTATAAAAGGGGAAGGTTTCCAACATACCACCATTGGCACAATTAGCTGAGGCTTCATCATCAGGCATATGATGAATATGTGAAAATCGGGTATGTTGGACAAAATCCTAGATTTTTTTGTGCAATAATAGGCTTTCTGATTCCTTGCTCTTGTGGTCCTAAACCTTGATCTTGATAATGCCATCGATTGAGCATTTGAACTAGCTGAGGATACTTTTTGCTTGCAAAAAATGGTGGAAGTGCTTTATCAGATGTACTGCAATAGGGAGATACTCTTGGATCAGGCATATGATGAAATGGATAACTATGCATAACTATACCATGAAATCCTAGATTTTTTTGTGCAATAATAGGCTTTCTGATTCCTTGCTCTTGTGGTTCTAAATCTTGACCTTGATAATGCCATCGATTGAGCATTTGAACTAGCTGAGGATACTTTTTGCTTGCAGAAAATGGTGGAAGTGCTTTATCAGATGTACTGCAATAGGGAGATACTATTCTTAATTCTTCTGCTGAGAGAAGGCCACTATGGATGAATGTAAGTGAACCAAGAGGGTATATTATAGATGGTGAAATAGCTTGGATAGGTGGTAAGATGGAAGCATGGAGTAGAGGAGATGGTAGGATAGGATCTTGAATTAGCTGATGGGATGAAAAGATATCCTGCAGTAGAGGAGGTATGGCTTGAGGTTTTGGAGATGGAGGGGATAGTGACTGCACTATGGATGGAAGACATGGTACAATGATATCTTTGTTTATGCTTTGGGGGATGTCAACATGCTTTTGGGCAGGATCTTGATAGGATTGGTTTGGAGTGGATGGTGTGATAGGAGCTGAAGGGATGGACTCTTCAAAGGCAGCGGATGGATAGATGGGAGATTCAGTAGTGGAGATGGGTGAGTAGAAGATGGATGCATAAGGGTCATTATGGGAGATTTGGGAAATGCTTGGAGGTGATGTGGATAGGATTTGGAGGGTTTTGACAAATGGTGGGATTTTGATGCTTGCGGGAAGTGGAAGGATTTTAAGCAATTTGATGGATGGTATGGGGATGATAGCTATGGGAGATGGAGGTGATATTATAGATGGGGAAGCTTCATTACTGACTACTTCACATGGTTGGATTAGATGACATGCCTTATCGATTGCTGGAGGTGACGTTTCTTGTATTTTCTCTAGGAGATTCCTTGGAGACTCGTGTGTTGGAGGTGGAGGTGGATTGACAAGAATAGATAGTGTGATGGGGGTGGAAGATTGGAAGCTTGGTTGATTGGGTGATGGAGGAGAAGCTGGGATATTAGATGGCATGACTAGATAGTTTGGAAGAATGCATGGATTTTGTGGGATGCTTGGGGGAATATTTCTAAGGCTTTCAATATACTCGTCATAGGCAACAAGATTTTCATCATCATTGGAATAGGAGGTGGCGGGAGCAAGGACAATATGACTAAACACATCATGATAGGTTTGGAATTTCACGTTTTGATGATGAGTCGGATGGGGATGGGGTCTTGCATATGGATGAACACAGAAGCTCATGGTTGGATTTGGATTAAGCACAGATTTTGGATTGGCTGATGAAGGATTTCCTAGGGAGAGTCAAAGCTATATGATAGACCTAAGGAGGATTGGCTAGAGATTTTTGGCTTTCCTGTGGATGGAAGACTTCAAGGGCATGCTATCAAAAAGTGAGAGTTTTTCTTTCCTATGCGCTGGATTGGTGGAGATTGTGTCAACTTAAGGATAGACTAATGATCCTATGGGCATGACACGAGATTGACCACTTGTGGATCCCAACCTTTAGCTCAAGGTGATGAGGGATAACAAGTGACAAAGCTAGATTATCCTAGACAAAGCTCTGTCAAAGGGATAACCTCGGTGAGGCTGGTGGATTTGTCGGATTGATTGGATAGCAAATTTTAGCAGAATTAAAACAACTCTCTAAAGTCTTGGGTGTGATTTTGGATTGGGTTGCTAGCTGGCTGGGGGGGATGATTTGGAGAGACTTTGGATTTGGAATTGTTCTAAAACAAGGAACTAGATAGATTTGGTTGCAGCAGGGGAGCTTGGATGATTTTATGATGAGGCAGTGACTATGCTAAGTATGCCTTGAGCTAGGAGATTTTTTCTTTTTTGGAATTTTGACCAAAGTTGGCAAACATTCATTCAAAAGCTATGAACAAAAAAGCAGACAAAATTTTGGAGCAAGCACGTCAAACACACCAACATCCTAGGAAGCTTTCTTCAAGGATGAAATTTATTATAGCTAGGGAGTCCTTGATATACACAAGGTATGTGAGGCCCAAATCCATAGATGAAACCAAAAAGATGTCACACAGCCGAGAGGAGTGGTAACCCACTTCTCCTCTTTCACTTCTCAAGGGTATAAAGTTCCTTGAGGCTTAGCCCGAGTGACAAAATCTTGATTCCAAGAGAGGTGTCTTTGGATTCACCTCCCGATTTTTATACTCTGTTGGAATGCTGGAGTTGAGGTCATCCCAAGGGGTGATGAAATCCCCAAGAAGGCCTCCTAAAAAGTGTAAAACAAGACCACATACATGATCTTGGGCTTTAAAAGACACGCGTTTATTACAATTGATGATTTACATTTTGTAAGCTATGATTGAAGACACTTGTGATTATGGCATACAATGTTCATTCCAATTTGACAGCATCATCAGCATAATGAAAGTCGAGAGATCGTCAACATAAGAAATGCGAGTGTCATTGAAAATGTGTCCAAACCATGCAATGTTCATTGATTGTTAGGCATTTAAGATTAAGTGTGAGTTTTTTTTAAGCCCAAAACAAAGATGTGTGAAACTCGATTGCCAAGTGCACGCTCGAAGGCCCTCCACATCAAGAGTTGTTCAATTTTTATGCCCAAATGAAGTGTTAGCGAGACTAATGTGCATTCAAAGAATTTTCTAACTTAGAAAAACCACTAAAAACCCAAGTGAGTGGAGTTTGATTTGCATGAAGCACTTAACACCCTCTTAGGTGGACCCATCCCCATAGATGGTGCTGAGATTGCAACCAATGGTTAAATTGATGGGTGATTAAAGAGGGTGAGTCCAACTACAAACTTACTCAAATCTTCTTTATTAGTTTTTATAACTTAGAAGATTTCAAAAATGTGGATTTTTTTTATGCCCCAAAAGATGATTATTTGATCTATGGCATTCAAGATTGGATTTGTTGTTTTAATCATGCATTCATAAAAACAAACAAACTTGATTTTAATCCATGGCACTCAAGAGTGATTTTAGCAACATGCATTCAAAGACAAGTGATTAAACATTCAAGTTTTTTCCTTTGAGCATTCAAGATTGAGATTTTATGTGTTGTTTTAAGAACTTTGAAGTGCTTTTTTTAAACCTTAGATCATTCAAGATTGTTTTCGACTCAAAAGTGAAAATGACTCTTTGGACTTTGGTTTTCATTCAAGATTTTGTGTTCTAGTTTGCATATTTTAAGCCCACAAATGATATTCCTAGATTTTTTTGATGCATGAAAAACCTAAGAAACATTCAAGATTTTGCAACAAGACATTTTTTTGGAACAAATAACAAAGCTTTTAGGACAATTTTTGGCAACCATTTAGGACTCTTAGTTTTCATGAGATTTTTAAAAGAACTTTAAAATATTTGCAAATGAGGTTCATTTTATCCTTGATTGATGCTTTGAGTTTGATTTAGATTTTATTGTGCACTTAGTGTTGATTTTGAACCTTTTGAAATAGAAACTTGAAGTTCTTTTTAAATTCCCAAAAATGAAGTGTTCCTAACTTTGCATGAGTGCATCTAAAACCTTGATGTTGCAAGGATGCAAATGATTGGATTGGTTTAGTTTCACTTGTTAAAAGGCTTTTTTTTTTGCAAATTTTTAGTTTTTTAATGGATTTAAGTATGATTTAGGGGTTCATTTTAAGCACTAAAAAGAAGTGTGTATGATTTTTCTTCCTTCAAAAAAAATGGCCAAGATCTCCCACAAGAAGAAGAAGAAGAAGTAGATGGAATAAGAAGAATATAGACAAGAAGAGGAAGACGAATTCCAAGTGCTTTGTCCACCTATAAGCTTGAAAAATCTGCAAACACTATGAGATATATTATGAGTTCCTTTGTCTTTTTATGCTCATGTGGACCTACAAAACCAATTTATACAATCCTACCAATCACAAAAACAAACAAAACTAGCCAAAATTAGCAAATGACATACAAAATTTGACTAAAAAAGCTAATGAAGATGACCCATGCGGGGTCCCACCGGGCGTGCCAAAATGTATATGAGCAATGTTAGTATGCTAATAGAAACCAAATTTAAATAAAGCTTCTACAAACTAAACAAAATTCATAAACTTCAAGATAGACTAAGATGAGCAATCAATTAAGAATATGAGCCATTAATGGGCTCTCTCAATAAGAAGCTCTTTTGTTGAGTGGCTTTGTCTAAATAGATAGGATGTATGCTCAAGCTTATGCTTCAAAAAGGGCTTCAAATGGAGTTGGAATTTGGGTGTGAGTGTATGGTTTTGATGTAAAATGGCTTCTTAAAATGGCATTATGACTTTACTTCATGGATTGTGTTGTTTTGCAAAGGGGAAGGATCCAATTTATAGGCAAGAGGCTTGAGGGATTGAGGGCTAAGATGCAAGGATGGAAAAAAACTCATGGAGAGCTCAGATTGCATGAGAGGAGAGCACATGGATTGTGCTTCCTTACAGCCATTCAAGGAGTGACACATGTCACATGGTGAGAGGATGGAAGAAAGGGGAAGCATGAGTCAACAAAGGAGGCTCAAGGGATAAAATCTTCATAAAGACCCTCATAATGGCTTGTAAGAGCAATAAAAGGGCTTGGAAGAGTCATTTATGGCCTAGTGGGCTTCATAAAGCTTTATGGTTGAGATATTTTGAGGGAGATGAGAGCAATTTCGACTTGGGCTTGATTAGGAGGGTTTTAAGCTTGCTTAGGATTGTGCAAATGATTAGAGGATGGATTAGGATGGTTTAGGATTAGCTTAGGGATAGGCAAGTGGATGGCATTTAATGAGGGTAGGTGAAGGAGGAGATATTTGTTAACTTTGGCTTGGGTTAGTAAGTCTTAACCCATGTTTAGAGAATGTGACAAGGTTAGGAGTGGATTAGGATTAGGTTTAAAGACATCTTCTAGAAGAGTCTAGACTTTGGATGAGGATAAAGACTTTCTAGAATAGTCTAGAATTTCCTAGGATGGGGATAAATTAGATTTTTAGAAAATAAATAAAGTTTTATTTATTTCAAGGGTTTGGGTTGAGGAGCTATTTATTAAAACTTTTTTAATAAACATGAGGATTAATATTTAATCTTAATTAAATATTTTGAGTTGGGATTAGAGGTAGGAAATGATGGGATTAGCCTTTAATCAAAATTAAAGAAGGATTAGAAGATTTTGGAAGAGGTTAGTGGTCTTAAGGAAATTGGCCAAGTTTTGGGCAAAAAATAATTTTTTAATTTATTTTAGGTTTTTTGGTCAATTTATTAATTAAATAATTAATAAATAAGGAAATAATGTTTAAATAAGATTTAAACATTTTTGGGAGGGATTCCTTAATTAAATATTTTTAATTAAGATAAAGGGATTTAATGGCATAAAAATAAATAAATAAATTAAATAATTAATTAATTAATAAATGATGATGTCATCAGGAATTTTTCAAAAAATAAAAATACTTTATTTTCTAAAGGTTTTAAGGTGTCTACAGCAACATTAATCTATGTAATAAAGTTAACAAGAAAGAATATAGAACAAGTATTATTTAGACAGCAACATGCAAGAAGGTAGGTATGAGTAATTAATTTAATATTTCTCACTTATTATGGAGATGCTGAAAAGACTAAAGAGGTGTAAAAGTAAACGAAATCATAGTAGCATGCCATTTACACAGCAATGGTAAAATTACAAAAATGTAAATGGAATTCAATTACCCCAGAATTGAAATAGCTACAAGTAGGGAGAAAAAAGATAATACTATATACAAAAAAAAAAAAAAAGGGCATTTAGATAAATTCCATGGGAAAATTCCACTCTAAAGGGCCTCAAAGATGTAGAATAAGAAAATGTAGAAACTACTATAAACGTTTTCTTTTTGGAAAGTGCAAAATTATGTCTAGAATTGTTATTTGGATGATTGTGTTACTTCTTTGATCATTCGTTTATCCTTGAGAAGCAATAGGTCCCATTGCTCCTAATTGTAACAAATGAGGTAAGTTTTCCTGATTTTGGTACATGGTGAACCATTTTCTCTTTTGCCAAAATTGTCCATTTCTAATGACTAGATGGAGTGGAATCTATCAATTATTCATTTCATTGACCACTATATCAATGATTTGATTAGTAGTCATTTTGATGGCATTGGTCATGGTTTGATCTTGTGCTCTATAGTGGCTTAGTAACATCTGATATGTGCATGAGTGGTGGGATTTATGGATAAGGTAATTCTACTTTGAGCACTGGAGACAACTTGTGGTAGGGTGCCTGCATTATCACTTGTCTTCTTATTGATGGCTAAGGCCACTATTTTCCATTTGGACCATTGACCTGCTCTTTTTGAAGATGCAACCATAAATTGTGTCCACCTCAAACTGATAAGTGCTATAAAGCTATTCAAACTATTGCTTGTATTTCCCACTATTATAGGCTATAAAATTTTGTGAACGTACTATCTTTGTCAAATGCATACAACAAATTTTTTTTCTTATCTAGTTCCCTTTTAATGTGGGGTTAGGCCTCTTCCAACATGACATGTAGTGCTAAATCAATGGATGCAATTGTTCGAGTAAGCTTTTTGAAATGGATTGTATCTTATGAAAATATGAAAGTCTTTTGAATGTAGCTACATGTTAGTGTGAATAAGGTTATTTACTATCTAGCTCTTTCTTAGCTCTTTTCATGCTAGGTTAAGGTTACTTAAGGTATCTTCATCAAATGCATACAAAAAAAATTGTTTTCTTATCTAATTCCCTTTTAATGTGGGGTTAGGCCTCTTCCAACATGACACATAGCGCTACATCAATGGATGCAATTGTTCAAGTAAGTTTTTTTTAAATTATTCATATCTATCAAATCATTTCTTCAATCTTCCATTGTGCATCAATATCAAAAGGATCGGCATTAAGAAGTGCCTGCCACATACAAAGACCTTATAGAATTAGAAAAGAAAAAAGAGGCAGTACCTTAAACAAGCAAAAATCTGTATGTCTCAAGCTGAAGGTTAGAATTAATATAAGTACCAAAGCATTATCCCCCTCCAACAACTAGCACTTTATTGTCCCATCCTAAACTAAATGAAAAAAGGAAACAAATAACTAGTATAATAAGATTAAAGTTTAGATATGAGTTTGAAACATGTGTAATCCCTACAAAAAATTAGTCACAATCATACTTGCTAGATTTGACTATAGAACAGATGTGGCATGCTGAGTTTGAACCCAGACTTGGAGTCAACACCTTGATTTGGTAGACACTTGGTAGATTGAAGAAACCATGAAATATAGAGGATTTTTAGCGAACTAAATGCTTTTTCTTTGCACACTTCTCCTAATCAGCTTTAAGAGATATATATATTTACATAAAAATATATTTTGTAAGCCATTGTTGTGCACCATAGCCCAGGGGCATCATAATCAACCCTAGATCCCAAAAGATCATACATCCAAGCTTTGATCTTTCCATCAATGGCTGTAGAGAAAATGAACTCTATGCAAAGAAAAGAATTACAACCATCCTACCTTCCACATTATCAAGTACTAAAAGCAATGGTGAATGACTTGACATTGGGTATAAATCAAACACCAAAACAAGTAGTGGTGCAAATATTCTTAAATATTCAATTGCCATGTCAAAATACATCAAGTTTTGAGAAATGAAGTACCTGGATACTTTCTTTGTGGTGAGGACAAACTGAATGTACAAGTGCTTCATGGCCTTCAAATGCATATTGTTTTCGACCAGCTATTTCATCCCATACTTGCAGCATAGAGAGGAAGGTTACCTCTAATCTCACATAAACTGGATGACTATAAGTAATTGAGATTTGATAAAAATATATATGAACAATATGCTTGGAAAAGGAAACACCTACAAGACCAATGCAAGTGTGTTAATAAATTAATGGAAAGAATCCTGACCCAAGAAAAAATAATAATATTTACAAAGGGTATTTAGTGAATATGCACTAAGGTCAAATTTTCTACACACTTTCCTTGACAATACAAATAACAAATTCACTTACCAAGTACTTGCCCATCTGGCCTCCAGATACTGCGGTTCATTGATACAATTGGATCTTTTAATAGGGTTGCCTAAGACAACATAACAAAAAGAACATATATAATTATTACCTAAATAAACACAGCACTATCCTCTTGAGTAAATACTAAATATATTTGCATGTTCCTTATTAAAAAATTAAAATCAAAATTTAAGCTTCTTAAACTATGCCTACTTGCATTGGCATTGAGCAAGCAGAAATGTCCCAAACTTTAAAGGTCCTTTGAGCTAACTTTTCCCTAGATGCTACCTCCCAAATTTCAATGTCACCAAAATTTGTTCCAACTAAGAGATCAAATAAAAAATCAAAATCTCCAAAAAAAGCCAAAAAAAATCTTTACTTACAAAACCAAAGTCACATCTTCATAATTGAAGGAAGAATTGTACTTCATGTGGAATTACCTAATAAGATTGTTTGTTACTAAGGATGAAAATCCATGCTCATGAAATTTGAAAGTTGATTGAGGTTTTTTACCACCATTTTGGGAAGATCGTCTTGAGAGTACATGGTATGAGCACCCAAATAGCTCACCTTAAAAGAAAAGAGTAATGTTGAATTTCAGTATTCAGAAGAGAAATTCTTTGTATCACTATCAATAAACATGCTAGAGCAAAATAATAACCTAGAAAAGACACTCTACACAAACCTCATCAAATTGTCTAGTTCGAAGAGGTTTCATAAGATGCTCAGAATCAAAAAATTGATAATCAACTATAAGACCATTTGAAAGTGGAGTTCTAGGCTATTTAAGGATAGCAACTGGTGCAATTAAACAAATTAGAAAATGGAATTTTCTATGTATTGGAATATCCAATTAAAAAAATTAGATAATCTTACACTTCTCACAAGATCTAAAAAAGACAATGTTAGCCAATACAGCTCATAAGAAATAAAAATTCTTTCGCATGCTACTAAGCTTGTGAACTGTGTCTCCTTATTAAAAAGTATATATATTTTATGTTTCTAGCAGCCATGTCTCAAGATATGGTCAAGTAAATTCATGTATATTTTGAGGTGGTGTAAGAGATGTAGGCCCAGGAGCTACTACATGATGTGGAGTAGAAGGATTTTTACTCGCCATCCATCCCAAAGAACTAGCAAAAGGAGCACCCATGGCTTGAAATGGCTGAAATCATATTGCAAAGGACCTTGTCTTGTTAACAGGAACACCAAAATGAAAAAATCACTAAATAAAAAGTTATAAAAGAATTGATAAAATACAAGACTTAAACGAGTGATGTACCAGTTGATTCACATCATTGGGAGCAATAGGAAAGGTTGCTCCTTTTGGGAGTGCCCCAACAAGAGGGTTATTTTAAGGATTTGGTGCTTGAGTTCCATTAGTAGGTGCACATGTATGATCTACAAATAATGTCTTTCTATCAGGATTAGGTTGAGGGTTCTTACAAAGTTTATGCTGCCAATTAAGATTGAACATAGAAAATCCATTACCAAACTTTAGAATATAATAACCTTAACTAAACCCATGTTTTACATTAACACTTTAAGATTATATGACATTCAACAAGTATTACTCAACCTTCTTACAACACTTTCATTAACTTAAACATTGCAAATTCCTAAACCAAGTTGGCTAGCTACAACATACCTTTGATTTATGAGAGTTCTAAGATGAGATTCTTTGAGGCCAATAAAACTGGATTCAAAAAATAAAAACACAAGAACATCCATTAAAAGAAAGATGGGTATTTTCTATTTTCCATAAGCTTACTTGTGTATAGTTTACTTGAACTTCTCCTCATCTAGAAACTGTAAGATTAGGAACACCAATTCCTTGCTCAAAGAAGTCATGTCTATCGCCCCTGCCTCTAGTGCAACAAATCCAATAGACCACACAGAACTAAAAAAAATTACTAGAGAGTCCAAACTTCCCAAAACACATGCTGGAAAACAATGCGAAAACCAACCAGAGCTAAACTTACCTCAACGCGCTGCAAAAAACCATGTGAAAACACACAAAATCCAAATGAACCTATGCATGTGAAAAACATACAAGAAAAAAATGTTTCTTTTTTTACCATGTAAGCCCCATGTTGGTCCAAATTTCAACCAAAATGGGGCTTACATGTAAAAAAAAAGAAATTTTTGCCTTAACATTCCTACCAATCTAAATTGATTTAGTTGATGGTCAAAAATTTTGGTAGAAAAATCAGGTTAGATGTAGTAGTGCCAGTTTAAAACTGAGGATGAGTTTTTGCAAGCCCATAAATGTATCAAAGATAGTGATGACCACAAAGAATTGGTCATGTGGTCCATTCAGAAGAGAGACAAGGCCAAAATTCAAGAAGTCTCATGGTTTATAGAGTTGAAGAGGTAGACAATGAAAATGTGGCTTAAATAAATAAAGAAATCAATGACTTTGGTTTGGTGGTAGCAACCAAAGATTACAAAAAAAATTGGAATTAAATGAGAAATTTGAAAAAGTACTTGAGGCTTATGATGAAAGGGGTAGACAGGTCTACTAGTTGGAGAACAAAGTTGAACAATACAAAAAACAATTTGGAAAGAGAAAAGGAGGAAGACAATCAAGCCAACTCAAAATTGTCACTCCTTCTACCCCTATGCCAACTTTCAACATAATGCCACTCATTGAAATTCCTAGAACACCTCAATAGCTAGATGTTATCATAGGTCAAGAGCTTGAGGAAGAAAAGGCCAAGATATTGTCATTACATGTTGACCTGGGTATTCAACAGAAGGATAGAATTAGAGACACAATTTTATATTTAGTTGATAGGGTAGGTTGGCCCTTGTTTTACTTGGAATTATAAAGATTAGTAGAGATCTAGAATGAATTAATTAACAATGAAGTAGCCTTGAGGCCTATTTTAAACAAATGAATCAGCAAGGATGATGCCATCACAAACCTTTGTTGTTTTGTCATTGATTTTTTTGATGAGCAGATTGAAAAAACTTTTGACCAATCCAATGATCTCCTAGATTTTGATCACAAAGGGGACATGCTCCAAAAAATAATAAATAAATGTTTTATAAAATATCTTGGTAAAAGTTTTGATCTCTTTCCACATGTACTCAAAGGCATAGGTAAAATAAGAGAGAAAGAAGAGTTAAAAAATGAGTTGAAGGAAATAATGAGCATCAGGTTAAATAAGGTAGTAAATAAAGAAAATTACATCTCATTTGCTGGGACTACTAAAAAATTTGTATAGGTACAAATATTCTTTGACTCTTTCTTTAGATGTCCTAAAGAAAGAATAAGAAATATTAAATTTCAACTGGCTTGATGATGCACTTTTTGACAAGTGAATAGCTAGCTATTCACCAAGAATACAATTTTTGCAAATGGTAGTTGAAAAAGAAAACATGGACATATAAATTGAATTAGAAAGGTGCATTTAGTTAATTCAATAGTTCAAACTAAAAAGATGGAAAAGAAGCAACAAATTGTAATGGTGGACATGGCCACTCTAACTAATGATTTGACATAAGAGAAACAAGTTATAATAAATATTCAAATTATAGAGCCTGATAGAACACAAGAAATCCAATTTGTCCCACAACCTGGAGAGTAATAGAGGGAGTAAGACCAATCATTAAATGCAATAGATCAAAAAGAAGTTGCTATAATAGAACTAGCCCCAACACAAGAAAATCAATGAGAAAGCCATTCTATTACAAAATGGCAAATGAACTTCATTTTTGTCTTTTCTTGAGCATCTTTTTAATAATTACAATTTTTTCTTATGTAAATCTTTTTGTTCTAAGAATAGTTTCCTTTGCCTCTATGTCTAAAGCTTGATGTAACTCATAATATATAAGTAAGTTACCAAGGCTAGAGGATGGTTCAAGTTTTATTCTTTGCATAAGTCTTTGTAATTTTAAGTTGATCCATGTGGACTGTAAATCATTTCCAAAATTTAATACTAAGTTATAGTTTTTGGCCTTTTGTGTTCTTTTTGACAGAGATAATCACTTAATTGTATACACTTCAAAGAAAATGAATACAAATACTAACAATTGATTTCATCCCAAATCTTATCTCTTCTCTTGTCTTTGTTTTGTTCTCTGAAATTTTGATAGAATAGTTTATTGAGTTTCAGTTGTAATTCTCTTTGAGTTATATTTTAGTTTGGTTTTCCTTGTAATCTAATGGATTATGTAAATGCTTAATCCAAAGTGAAAGAACACCATGGTTTTAGGTGGAGATATGATAAGTATGATATCTAGACATAAATATAGATAAATCGTTACACAATGTGTTGAGATAGGATCATAAGTAGGTTTGTGGTCTTTATTAGTTATAGCCCAATGGATAAGGCATTGGCCATCCTTGTGAGTTAATCTAAGTGGAATGATTTGTATGATGTAGAATACACTACTCAATCAATATTTTATGTTTCTATTAACTAATAGTGAAAATGTCAGCTTGTACTTGATTCATAGTGTTCAAGGTTTGAAAAAATAGCTAATTTCCATATCTCAATATCATTGAATTAGATGAAATAAGGCTTAATAATCTATTGTTGTTGGAATTCATGTTATAAATCATGATGTGAAGAATAGATAAGTTTTAATTCTTGAGGTAAACCCACCTGAATCTTGCAGAATTAAAAGTGGAGAAGACTTCAATGTCTTGCTAGTTGTCCCTTTTTGATTTGTAGGTTTCCCATAATGGTTTCTAGCTAATTCCTAGGTTTTTCTCACATCGCAAAAGGTAGTTAAACTCACTATTAAATCAAGAGCCAAAAAAATGGTGACTCTACTGGGAAATTGTTGTAAAGAAAGTTATTAAATTCTTACTATAGTATCTGGTATTATCTGTATGCTTTTCATTTTGAGTATTAGTCATTGTCGTCTATATATTGGTCTATTTCTAGTGATAAACCCTGAGAATTTGAAAAACTCAAATACTATAGGAAGAGCATGGCATGGGTTGTTTCTAATGGCACCTTATCAACAAACTAGAGTTTATATTCCCAAAAGTGTGCAATTTCCAAAGTCTTCTTCTGGCATGTTGTGTCATATTTTCTTTCAAAAATTTATTTTTCCTGTGTTTTTTCCCAAGTCCCACAATTTTTAATATTTTCCCTTAAAAAAGGCAGCAACCTAGTTAGAAGGTTTTGTACCTAGTGTTGTATATTTTAATTAATCCTAACAAAAATGGCAGATAAGAGGAAAAGTACACAAGCATTTACAAAGGCCAATTGAGAAGTTCCACTGTATACAAAATTACCTCATGGGAGTAGGAAAAACCAAGCAAAAAAGAAGGTAGATTCTACTACTACTTGGATGCCCAAAGGTAGTGTGTTAGCCTATTCTCACTACAAACCTGTGGTAGAGAGAAAATCCCCTTCCCTAAACTCAGAATTAGAAACCACTAGAATTTTGGGAGAGATGTTTACTACCCCGTTACAAGAAGAAAGGATTTATCATGATAAGAATTTTTTCTCTATAGGGAATGCTCCTTTTAGACAAGACATAGTAAAAGAAATGAAGCATATTTTGGGATATAGGAATCCTCTAAATACTAAATTTAACCCTAGATGAATCTCATATGTTAAAAGGAATCTTATAGATTTAGATGACCTAGAACTTTATTCAGAGACAATTTCTACAGACTTAGAAGAATTACTTTTAGAGGTTGAAGTTCTAAAGAAGAGGGTTGAAAAAGAAGATGCTAAACACATCTATTTAGAGAGAGAAAATGAAACCATTACCGGGAATTGTCTTATAGAGAGAGAAGCCTTACTCAAAAGGATGGATACCCTAGAGGAGAAAAACAAGAAATCAAAAGAAAGATCTTCTAAGTTACACACAAATGTTGAAGCTTTGAGATCCAAAGTTCAAGAACAAGAATACCTCTTAAAAGAAAAAGGAAGGGCATGTTATCTCTCAAATTCAGCCCTACAAAAATATTGAACCTAAACTCATAGACCTAACTATGAAGAATTCTGATAAAGGGAAACAAAAGGTAGTAGGGATTCAAATTAATGAGCCTCAATTCCCACCTAAACCTACTATGTCTAAACTTGATTTAGATATAGTGAAAGCTAGGAAAGAAAGAGAAGAGATAGCTAAAGAGCTCAAGAAAGTTGAAAATGAAGTCCAATGAGCTCAAGAATAGGAGGAAAATAAATTTTATTAAGTCCACTTATGCCTTAGCATCTTGGCCAAATTTTCCTCACAAGATGCAGCCTCTATTCCAACTTGTGGACCAATAGTGGCTAACTAAAGTATATGTTAGTTAGCACCTGCTTCCTTGTCAATAACCACCACTAGTAAAATATTTTTTGTTTAGCACCCTCAAAACCCTATACAAAATCAATGAACTAGACCAAGTACATCACATGTTGTAGGTTTTCATAGAAGACTTGTCTACATGGAAAAATATAGGCAAATGTCTTTCATAGGCATCTTTGGTTTCCATACTCCTAGTTCAAATGATTTGAGAGACAAGATTATTAAATTTTTAGGCAAATATGTTGTGACTAGCAAAGATCACCTAAGGAAAAGATATAGCTATGCTAAATTATTATGAGGTAGAACATGAGGATGTAGTAATGAAATTGTGTGTTCATTCTCTTACTAAATATTCTAGGGTCTAGTTTAGAAGAATGCCCGATGACATTATTGGTGCATGGAATGACTTAGAGAATCTTTTCAAGGAATAATATGGTGACAACACAAATGCTAGTTTTGTGTTGAATAAATTTAACAACATAAAGAAGAACCCAAATGAATCTAGATATGATTTCAATGTGAGATTTCAAAAGGGGATATACAAGTTGTTTCAAGTGATGAGATTAGGGGAGGATGTATGTCTTACAACTTATTTTAATAATTTTTCTAGTAAGATGGCATATATTTTAACAGAAAGGATCCTAGAACTTTAAGCGATGCCTAAAAAGTGGGAGAAAAGAAAGAAGGTGAGAAATCTGTTACAACTAAGAAGCCTAAGAATGATACAATGGGCCAAGTTTTAAACCTGATAAAGAGCTTGAATCCATCAGAAAATCATGTCAATAAGCAAAGGATTGGTGATAAAACCCAATATAATACCCACTACAATAGGCATCCTAGGATATAGAACTATCCTCATACCACACAATGGAAAGATGAAAAACCTATTCTGAGTCTTGCTCAAGGCACTAAAGATAAAGGTACAACAAATACACTACAAATAAATTTTGTGAACATGATATATGATGTACCTTGGTGTATTGTGTGCTAGTCCCATCATTCACTTGACTATTGTGCATTTTCTTAGTCTTTTTTGGCAAACCAACATGCACCAAATGAAGAAGGAGAGGAAGAAAAGATTCATGAGGATGTAGGATGTAATATGATAAATTTGTGTGACAATGGTGAGGAATCTGACTTAGAAGACTTAGAAAATGATGTTGTAAACCAAAGAAATGTATATTAGCTATACCCTTAGGAAGTGATTTCAAATGATGAAGATCAAGATGAAGACAAGATATGCAATACATTGTAAGGTGTGAATCACATGAATTTGAGGAAACCATCAAATGAAGAGATTGATAGAATCACTTTAGAAATGATAGCCCAAGTACATAGTACTTACAATCTAAGAAACAAGACTGTTAACAATGTTGTAGGTAAGCCATCTAGTATTTTCATTAAAGACATTACTCATAAAATGAATGTTGAAAATAAAAAGGATAATCTACTAATAGTTAAGATCAAGAATAGTAAGAACAAAGAGTGGGATACAAAAAAGAAGGTATAGTTTCAAGGAGTTGAAATAATCAAGGTAAATGTACAAGAAAATAAACCAGAGTCTAATGTCATCAAGCAAGTGGAAGACCCTTCTATTCAAGCACTAGCAACTAGAGGTGATTTTGTTAAACCTATTATCCATGATGTTGTTGATATGATTGCAATGTTGTCACAAATCACTGTCAAAGTTCCCTTATCTGAGATGGTTAGGATAGAGGAACACAAAAATAAAGCTTTTTCTTGGTTAAGTGGGATAGGAAATAGTAATGTTGTTGAACAATAACCAACAGTCATGCAATAGACACATCTCATAATAAAATAAAAAGAAGACAAAGGAGTCATGTCCCAAATACTATAGATGTATTTGGAAAATTCATCTATAGCTTACATAGAAAACATTGATCCTTTCTTTCTCAGTCTAGTCATAAATGATAGAATTTTAAAAAATTGCAAGATTGACTCAGGAGCATCAAACACTATTATGCCTTTCAAAGTTAAGGAATCCCTTGGCTTGGAAGTAGATACAAAATAGGGTAGGTGTAGAGCAATGGATGCAAGGGAGGTTCCTATCATAGCTACAATCAATGCCTTACCTTTTAGACTAACTAGCTACCCTAATGTTGAGTTGACTATGACTATCATAGTAGTTAATATTCCTCCGCATTATGAAATGTTACTCTCTAGAAAATGGAGTGCTTCAATGGGAGGTAGCCTATAGTGTGACTTGTCTTATGATACTTTTCACATAGAATATAAAGCTATCAAAGTTGATAGAGAACCAAGGGTCACTCATATGTTTGAAGAAAACATGGATAAAGTTGCTACATGTTTTCTAGATACAGAGGTCAAGGCCTTCAAAACTTATTGATGCAATGGAACCAGTAGTGGGTTAAAACAAGGTTCCTAGAATCCTCTTCACTAAAAGTATGAATACAATAAGTGTCCTTGCAAAGTCAATCTACCCCAAAACACCTATCACAATTGCTTACCAAAATGGTTATGGTTATCTCAACCTAAACCACTCCTACGAAATCCCAATCACAAGGAAAACCTATCACAAAGACAACTAATCACTAGTTGCTCTTATAGGGCACTAAAGACACTTTTGACACATTCACTCTCCAAAATCACATAAGTACTAGGGGTGACTTTAAGAAATACTCATAGTCTATGTAGGTCCTAAACAATATTAAACAATCATTGGAATCAAACTATGCAACATCTATCCAAATGTTGTGTCGCAAACCCAAGACAAGACTTGTAGCCCTTGAATTTTTAAAACTTGAATTAATTTCATAAAAATCAACACAACCAAAGGAATGAATCACTAATTAAAATACCATTTTGGGGTTTACATAACATGCTAAACCACTGGGATCTCAAGATGATAATGAAGCCAATAAAACTTATGATCTCACCTAGAAGGATTAGCCAATTAGGTCTCCATTTACAAAGGAAGTACCCTAACATCTAAAAAAAAATCCAATCCAATAATTGGGAAATGAGGGGGCTCACATGAAATAATTATAAATGAGATCCCAAGCCTTGAAACCTTATCTATAGCAAGTTGTGGGAGTTATTGCTATGTGTTCCTAACATGCACATGGATATTGCATGCCCAAGGCATCAAGTTTCTCCTTGTTGTCTACATATTTTTACATAAGACCAAAATTATCATAAAAAAAATTGTCCATACTTGGATTCAACCTAGGGCCATTAATCTCCCATGGTGGAATCTCAAGATATGAGCAAAAATGTGAGAAACCTTATGTAGTTGCAAGAAACTATGGCAGCAATCAATAATACAGAAATATCTAGACTTGGAAGCGAGTTAGGATCTCATTCCAAGTGAATTTGAAAGGTGATTAAACAAGACATCAAAAAATTTCACCAATCCATACTTATGTTTCAGAATGAGTCCATAGAATGAGTTGCAATATTAGATTTTGTAGAAAAACTTGATATTTTATTGATTTGAAAGAAAATTTACACATTTTATGCCTATGACCCACTTGAAAGGGCTATGTAGGATTTCCAAATGGTTACAAAAACCATTTAAACCAAATATGGTCTTTGGGAATTCAAACTAAGAGTTTTGCAAAATGTTTCTAAAAGTTGGCTGACAACTTTTTAGAAACTTTGCAACTCTGCGTAAAGTAACCAAAAGTGGTTTTAACCAATCCAACATGCACCAAAACTTTTTAAAACATGAAAAATAAATCTATCCTAAGATCCTAGAATATGTAACACATTTTACCATAGTTGACCAAGGGCTTTTAATGTGCCAATCTTGGAATTAGGTCTTACAAGTGGGTCAACATGAATAGTTGGTATTCCTAATCGAAACTTAGTGATTCAAAAGTCCTAAAAAACTCGTAACATTTTATTTTATTAGGGTGTCCCTGCACCATACTCCTCGTGAACTTTACAGCTCAATTTCCCAGTTGACTCAAGTTGATCAAGAGTAGTGCCATGTTGAAGGATATGTTCTTCGGTCATCTAGGTAGCATCAATGTCAGGTAATCCTTCCCATTTGACAAGGGACTGCATATAGTTTCAATTCTGATTTTCCTAAGGAATTTAAATTCCATTATTTTCTCCAATGTTACTAGTTGTATAGGAGGGAGATTTGTAACAAAATATGATGTATCAGCATGATCTGAACTTGTAGAGGTACCTACAATATCACAACCTACATCACCTTTGTAGAGAGTTAGGTCAGCTATATTAAAGATTGGAGAAATAGATAATGTAGAGGGAAAGGATATTTCATAAGAATTTTCTCCCATTTTGTGCAAAACTATGCATGGGAAAACCTTCTTCATGTGTAGCTTAGAAAACCTTCCCTTTGGTAACCTTTGTTTTCTGAGATATGCCCAAACTCTATCTCCAATTTGAAAAATGGACTACTCTTCACCTTTTATTTGCATGTTCTTTATACTGCTGAGTTGGTTTTTGCATTCTAGACTTTACTTCTTCTTGGACTTGGTTGATGATTTTTGCCAAGTCTTCTCCCTGAGCACTTACTTTAAATTTTGAAGGTAGGTCAATTAGATCCAATAGGCCTTTGGGATATAGACCAAACACTATTTGGAAAGGTGTCTTACTAGTGGACCTATTCAAGAAATCATTAAAAGAAAATTCTTTTTGAGGGAGTATAACATCCCATCTCTGATTATACTATCTAGTTAGGCACCTAGGAAGATTTCCAAGTGATCTATTCACCACTTTTGAGTGGCCATCAATTTTTGGGTGATAAGAAAAGTTATAGGTTAGATTTTTGCCTAATTTCTTGTGAAGTTTACACCAAAAATGTACTTGGAACTTTACATCCCTGTCTGAAATAATAGTTTTTGGTAAGCAATGAATTCTTACAATTTCTTTGAAGAAAAGGTGAGTAATGTGTGAGGCATCATTAGTACTTTTGTATGGCACAAAATGCACCATTTTGTTGAACTTTTCTACAACAACCAACAATTTTCTAATCCATGTTTGCTTCTAGGAATCCCCATTACAAAATCCATTGAAATGGACTCCCAAGGTGTAGTATGTATTGGAAAGGGTTGGTATAACCCTTAGCTTGTTGACATATAGTGCCACCTTCCATAAATTTCTTGATGTCATTAGACATTCTAGGCCAATAGAAACTCATCTTGATTTGTTTAGATATTTTATCAATGCCAAATTGGTCACCCATGCCACCATAGTGCTTCTCCTTAATGATTTTCAGTCTCATAGAACATCTTGGTATACAAAGTTGAGAACCTTTGAATAAAAGATCATTTTGAATAATGTATTTAGAAAAGTTAGTGTGATATTTTCCTATTAGTTCAAAATGAACCTGAAATTCTTCTCCAAATTTTGGATCACCTACATAGAGATGTTTGAGAGCAACAATCCTAATGCTCTGTAATTCATCATCTTCAATTAGGAAAACTCTTCTACTGAGGAAATGAACCACTTTTTTTGCTTTACCTTTCTTGTGCTTCAATGTGAAAGTGTATGCCTACATTTGCTCCATCCATTTGATATGCTTCACACTTAACTTTTCTTTAGAATTCAAAAAATTTAGAGCATGGTTGTCAGTGTAAACAATAAACTCCTTTGGAAAAAGGTAACTTTTCTACTTTTTGAGAGCCTGTACTACTGCATACAATATAAGGTCATAAGTTGAGTATCTTTTCTTAACATCATTTAATTTATCAAAGAAGAAAACAATAGGGTTTCCTTCCTAACTTATGATAGCACCAATGGCTAGATTGCTAGCATCTATTTAAACAATGAACACCTTATCAAAATTAGGCAAGGTCAAGATAGGATATTGAGCCACTCTATTCTTCAAATATTCAAAAGAATTGTTTTCCTCATTAGTCATCTTGTATGGTGCTTTGTTTGGCAATGAGGATCCAGGTATTGGGTCAATCTGATGTGTAATATCTCTAAGAGTAGGGAGGGAAAGGGGCATGTTACTTGCCATGACATCATTATATTTCTCTAGTAGTCCTTTGACTTCTACTAGTACAAATGTTTTCTTATCAGATTTCTAACCATCCTTAAGCTTCATAATTAGTATTAAACCTCCCTCTTCTGATTCCTTTATTTATTTTATCATTTATTTTTCCCCTATTACAATCCATGTGGTTTCCTTTTCTGATTTCTATTTAGGTAATGGTTTCATGGTGAAATTTTTTCCATCTTTGATGATGGTGTATGTGTTTTTCCTACTACTATAGGTGGCATTCATATCATAGTTCTGTGGCCTCCCTATAAGGAGATGTCAAGAATCCATTTCAACAATGTCACAAAAGACTTTGTCTTTGAAATCCCCTAGAGAGAATTCTATTGTAGTTTGTTCAGTAACTAAGGTTTGTTTTCCTTCTATAAGCCATGATACATTATAAGGGAAAGGGTGTGATGTTTTCTTTAATCCTAATTTCAACACCATCTCTTTAGAAACCAAATTCTTTGTAGAACTAGAATCTATAAGAAAGTTGGATACCTTTCCTTGGTTCTTAACCCTTGTTCTAAATAGGTTCCTTCATTGGGGTGGCTCCTAAGTATGTGTGACATGTAAGGAATTATTCCTCATCATCAGGATTATTCCTTCTTTAGCTTCAAGTTCTAAACTATCTTCTTGGACCAATTGTGCTCTTCTTTCACCTTGGTTGTTGTTTCTTTTCTTTGGACACTTGTTTACATAATGTACCAATCGGTTGTAGTTATAGCATTTGATAGGGCCATTGCCTCTACCACCTCTACCTCTATTAAATGTCTTGCCTCCTCTATAATTCCTTTTGGAACTTGACTCAGTTTGATCCTTGTCCTTTAGATTCTAATCAATATTCTTGTTGTTGCTATATTTCCACTTGTTCCATGGATTGTTCTTTCCTTTGAAGTATTTATTGTCATTTCCTTTTCTTTTATTTTGATTTTGTTTCCTCTTCCATTTCTCCTCTACTTTTATTGCCAACTAGTAGCACTTATTTACTGATGAAGGGGTATGCAAACTCAAGTCTTCTTGAATGGGTACTTTCAAGACATTCATATATCTAGCAAGTTTCTCCTCTTCATCTTTTATTGCATTTGTTTTCATGCCGAGTTTTAAAAATTCCTTAGTATAAGAACTTACATCTAATTCCTTTTGTTTCAAACTTTTCTTCCTTTTATGGAGTTGAATGCCATAGTCATTAGGTACATAAGTCTCCCTAACCAATGCCACCATTCTATCCCAAGATGAAATCATGTTTCTTCCTCTCTTCACCCTCTCAGTCTAGATGAAATTACACAAAGTTAGGGTTGTTCCCTTAAACATGGATTTTTCCATATTTTCCCTCTACTTCTCTAGGATGTCTTCACACTCAAAGAAACTAGTCAGGGCTTCTATCTAATCTAATGCTATATCAACATTAACTTTTCCATTAAAAGTTAGCGATTCCAACTTCCCCTCTATGGTTTTTTTCTCCATGTATTTGAGAGCATTCAAGAGAAGTGTTTGTTCAGTAGGTACTTCACCATCTTCTTCAAGATCTTTAGCCTCATCATCTAGATCCTCTTTAGATTGTGTCCCTTTCTCTTTATTCAACTTGCCTTCAAGTTCCTTCAACCTCTTTGTAAGAGAAACATTTGTTGCCCTTTGTTCTCTCATTAACTTTTATAGTTCAAAATTAGTTACTCTAGTAGGGATTTCTTCATATTCTTTAGTAAGTGCCATGCTCTAATACCAATTGATGCAATGGAACTACTCGTGGATTAAAACAAGGTTCCTAGAATCCTCTTCACTAAAGGAATGAATGCAATAAGTGTCCTTACAAAGCCAGTCTACCCCAAAGCACCTATCACAAGTGCTTAACAAGATGGTCATCGTTATCTCAGCCTAAACCACTCCTAGGAAATCCCTATCACAAGGAAAACCTATCACAAAGACCACTAATCACTAGTTGCTCTTATAGGGCACTAAAAGGCACTTTTGACACATTCACTCCCCAAACAAGGCTTGTAGCCCTTGAATTATGAAAACTTGAGTTAGTTTCATAAAACTCCATAGAACCAAAGGAATGAATCACTGATTAAAATACCCTTTTTGGTTTACATAACATGCTAAAGCACTAGGATCTTAAGATGAGAATGAAGCAAGTAAAACTTATGATCTCACCTAGAAGGATTAGTTAATTAGGCCTCCATTTACAAAGGAAGTACCCTAACCTCTAAAAACTCTAATCTAACAATTGGAACATTAGGAGCCTCACATAAAATACTTATAAATGAAATCCCAAGCCTTGAAGCCTTTTCTATAGTAATTTGTGGGAGTTTCTGCTATGAACTCTAATCTAACAATTGGAACATGAGGAGCCTCACATAAAATACTTATAAATGAAATCCCAAGATTGAAGACTTTTCTATAGTGAGTTGTGGGAGTTGCTGCTATGTGTTCCTAACATGCAAATGGATCTTGCATGCCTAGGGCATCAAGTTTCTCCTTATTGTCTACATAATTTTACATGAGACCAAAAGAATCATAAATGATATTTTCCACATTTAGATACCACCCAAGGCCAATAATTTCCCATGGTGGAATCTCAAGATATGAGCAGAAATGTGAGAACCCTAGGTAGTTGCAAGAAACTATGGTAGCAATCAATAAAATAGAGATATCTAGAGTTAGGGAGAGAGTTAGGATCTCATTCCAAGTGAATTTGAAAGTTGATTCACAAATATATCTAAAAGTGTCACCAATCTATAGCTATGTGTCAGAATGAGTTTGTACACTGAGTTGCAGTAACAAATTTTGCAAAAAAAACTTTATATTTTATTGATTTGAAAGAAAATTTACACATTCTATGCCTACCACCCACCTGAAAGGGTTATGTAGGATTTTACAATGGTTATAAAAACTATTTAACCAAATATGGTCATTGGGAATTCAAATTACAAGTTTTGCAAAAAGTTGCAAAAAGTTGCTTGACAACTTTTTAGCAACTTTGCAACTTTTAGTGCAACTTTTCCTAAGGTAGCCAAAAGTTCTTTTAACCAATCCAACATGGAAAATAAATCTATCCTAAGATAATAGGTTATGTGACACCTTTAATCATAGTTGACCAAGGGCTTATAATGTGTCAATCTTGGAAATGGTCTTACAAGTGGGTCAACATGAATAGCCAACATTCCTAATCAAAACCTAATGATTCAAAAGACTTCAAAAGATTCCTAACATTGTATTTTATTGGGGTGCACCTGCACCACTTATGGACTATATACTTTGATGGAGAAAATTTTAGAGAAGGATTAGGTGCTAGAGTAGTTTTTATATCTCCAAATAAGAACACTTTTAGGTATTCATTTACCTTAAATTTTACATGTACTAATAACATTGTAGAATATGAAGCACTTTTATTTAGATTAAAAGTGGCATCAAGTCATGGAATTAAGAAACTAAATGTTATTGGTGACTCAGAGATACTTGTATCTTAGGTTAAGGAGACATATGCTTCCAAGAATAAAAGGCTAAAATAGTATAGGAATGTTGTTTGGGACCAAATGGAAGCATTTGATTCCTTTGACATTTCTTGGATGGATAGAAGCAACAAAAAGATGGCTAACCTATTGGCTAATGTAGCAATCAAGCTAGATAACATATCATTTTTTGGTCATGTGTCTAAAATTGAGATATAGAATAGGCCATCTATTCTTGATAATGTAGAAAGTTGACAAGTATTTGAAGATGACAAAGACATCTTGAATTTCCTTCTAAATAAGTATAATAGCCAAGAGTTGGACTATAGTTTTTTGGTTGAAATAACAGATGGAAAGGAAACCATTTTTAGCTAGGAAATCCTACAATTAAAGACAAATAATGTACCTATAGAACTCATGGTTTTAGAAAGTTTTTTTGACAACCACAATAGGATGCATTCAAACGTTAGAGATCAAAAGCCATAGGAACTTGAAGAGATCAATCTTGGCACTACTAAATCTCCTAAAAAAGGTATTTATTGGTAAGAATTTTTCCCTTGCAATTAGGAATTCTTTGATTGATTTGTTGATAAAATTTAGACTTTTTTTTTGCATGGTCATATGATGACCTTAAGGCTTATAGGGAGGATTTTTTTAAGCATGTAATACCTCTAAAAGAGAATGTTAAGCCATTTAGAAAACAAAAAAATACATTTAAATCCTACTCTAGCCCCTAGAATGTAGGAAGAACTCATGAAACTAGGGGATGGGGGGATAATTAAACCAATCAGAAATTCTTCATGGGTGTCAAACCTAGTACTAGTCATAAAAGGAACAGTGATATCAGGCTATGTGTTGACTTTAGGAACCTAAATATTGCATCTTTGAAAGACAATTATGGATTGCCTAATATGGAGGCTATGTTGCAGCAAGGTAGTGGTTCAGATTTGATGTTAGTGATGGATGGTTTCTTAGGATATAACTAGCTCCTTTTTGATGAAAAAGAACATTTCAAAAATACTTTTACAACTCCTCAGGTGACCTATGTGTATGTCAGGATGCCCTTTGGCCTGATAAATGTAGGAGCAACATTTTAGAGGGCCATGGATGTAGAATTTAAGGAATATATTGATAAATTCATAGTTGTATATCAAGATGATCTCACAACATTCTCAAAAAGGCTAAAGACCATTGTAGGCATTGGGAAAGGATTTTCATCAATGCTTTAGAATATGGGGTTTATTTAAACCCAAAGAAGTGTTCCTTTGGAGTGACAGAAGGGAAATTTATTTGTCACATAGTATCTAAAGAAGGAGTTAAGATTGACCCTGAAAGACTGGTAGCAACTGATAAAGTCCCTAAGCTCAAGAATATCAAAGAAATTCAGTATTTCTTTGGACAATTAGATTTCTTGAGGAAATTTGTCACTAATTTTGTTTAGATCAGCAGACCAATCTCCAAGATGCTTAAGAAAGGAGAAACTATCAATTTGGAAGGTGAACATAATGTTGCTTTCTAGGAGATCAAAAGTGCAATAAAAAATACAACATTCCTCAAAACACCAAACTATGAGAAGCTAATTCTAGTTCTCAAGACAGTAAACTATTAGGAATTTTAGTTTGATTTGCATGCCAATTTTAAATAATATAGAAGGAGAACAAAAATTTAAATTTGTTTAAACAATATAAGTTAATGAAGCCTTTTAACTTCTTAAGAAGAAAGTAGCTCAGCAACCAATCCTCACATTTCCTAATTTTAGAAAAGGCTTTCAAATAGAATGTGATGGAAGAAACATAGCAATATGAGGTGTACTTAATCAAGAGGGTAAACCTATAACCTTCTTTAGTGAGAAACTCAATGAAGCTAAAAATAAATATTCCTCATCTGATTTGGAAATGTACACCCTTCTCAAATCGCTTAAGAAATGAAGATGTTGTTTGTTGCCTAAAGAATTCATTGTATACATAGATAACTAGGACCTTAGTTTCATAAATAGTCAAGAGAAACTAAATCATAGACATATGAAATGGGTGTAGGTATTGCAAGCTTTTATTTTTTTTAATAAAGAA
Source organism: Cupressus sempervirens (assembly GCA_028749045.1). NCBI lineage: Eukaryota > Viridiplantae > Streptophyta > Pinopsida > Cupressales > Cupressaceae > Cupressus > Cupressus sempervirens. The sequence continues at coordinate 182,749,888 of CM053791.1, read as the reverse complement.
CAAAAAGGGAGTTACAAATAAGGTTGTTGATGCTTTAAGTAGAAGAGCTTTGACTACATCACAAATTTAGTTGAAAACTATAGGAGTTTTGAATTTAAAACATATGTCTGCTAATGATGTTTATTTCAAAGAGATTTATGAAGCATGTACTAGTCTAGATGACAAGTACAATCATGAGTATGCATATTTTCTAATTCAAGAAGGGTTACTATTCAAAGGAGGACAACTTTGCATACCAAAATGCTCAATGAGAGATTACATCATACAAGAGGAACATAATGGAGCAATATCAAGTCACTTTGATATAGATAAGACTTTAGAGATGACTTGTAGGCATTACTTTTGGCCAAAGTTACATAAAGATGTGCAAAAATTTGTAGAAGAATGCACTGTTTGTTAGAAAAGCAAAAAGAAAAGTACTAATGTTGGATTATATCAGCCCCTACCCATTCCTTCAAGACCATGGGAAAGCATCAGTATGGATTTTGTTATGGGATTACCAAAATATCAAAAGGGATATGATAGTGGTTTTGTTGTTGTGGATAGATTTAGTAAAATGGCACACTTCATACCATTCAAATCTACTAAAGATACTTCATACATACTAGCTCTTTTCTTTGAAGAGATAGTTTGTATTCATGGATTACCATTGAATATTGTATTAGATAGAGATGATAGATTTGTAAGTCATTTTTTGAGTAGCCTTTGGAAGAAACTTGACACAAACTTGTCTTTCTAATCTACATATCATCCACAAATCGATGGCCAAACAAAAGTTGTCAATAGATCTTTAGGAAAATTGTTAAGCTGCCTTACAAAAAACATAGCAAAAAATGGAATTCTATACTTGCTTAAGATGAATTTTCATACAATGATATAGTGAATAGAAGTACAAGAAAATCTCCATTTCAGATTGTGTATGGTATGCACCCAAGATGAATGATTGAACTTAGAGAACTTCCAAACACTTTTCCTTGTAGCTCACATGGTGAAGAATTTGCTAAAGCTATTAAGGAGGTCCAAGATCAAGTCAAGTTGTAGCTACATAATTCAAATTAAAAATAAAAAGAATTTTTGTATCAGAAAAGAAGAGAAGTGTAGTTCAATGTTGGTGATTTAGTGTGGGTATATCTAAAGACGAAAAGACTACTTCAAACCAAGCACACTAAATTATTACCTAAGAAGGTTGGTCCTTGTCAAATCTTAGCAATATATGGACATAATGCATACAAGATTCAGTTACCTCTACTAATTGGTATTTCACCCATATTTAATGTTTGTGATCTCACACCATACAAAAGTTCAAAAACACAACCAGCACATAAAGATTCAGTAAAAGAAGATTTGCACTAAATACCTAAACCAACACCACCTCAATAGGAGAAGATACTTGATCCAAAAAGAAAGAAGACTCGAAGGAGACACTATACTCAGTATTTAGTTAAATGTAAAAACAAACCTACAATAGAAGCAATTTGGATATATGAGAAAGAAATCAAGGAGAAGACTAGATATATTATGCTATAGGAACTAACATGGTGAAATATGCTACAGGAACAAACAAGGATGAAATAATACTTTAGTTTTGTGTGATAGGAAGACATAAGAAAGATGATGCTACAGGAAGTGTAGAAACTATGAAGGAAGTTAATGTCATGTTTTAGTGTGTTTTAAATTTTGATGTTTGTAATAAAATCCTATGATGTGGTGGCATAAATAGAATAGTGATTCTATAAGATCCCCAATTATAGCCACTTAAGACAAAGTCAATTTTTATTTTAGTTTTGTTTTAGTTTTATTTTTAAGTCTGTTTGAGAGTGTTTGCAATAATTAGGCTAGCTATGTAATGAATGGCTAAAGGAAGTTTCAAATAGCTGGAAAAGTTGGTGGTAGATTCTAATGCTTGACTATCTCCCTCATGATTTGAAAATAGTTTTAGCTTTCTTATTTTTGGTGATGACATTTCATCTTCCCAATCTTAGAAATTAGAAACTACTTAAAAAGGTAGATTCTATAACTGAAAAGGGGGATGGAATATAGTAGAAGGAATAATTTTTTTAAGGGTTTTTTTTTTTTTTTTAAATCATATTTTTTTTTGAATTGAATGTGTGATTTATTGTTTTCTTTCTAGAATTCAAAAGTCTAAATGCTGATAATATGTTGATAGCCTAATTGTTGCATGATAGAACATTAATCTAGTTTTCTTGAATCTAAACTAAGCTTGCAGATTTCACAATTTCTTACAGGAAATTCAATTTTGTGAATCGTGAATGTAAGTACTTAATGTTTTGTGGGTCATGACTATATATTGGAGTCTTTTAGACTCTCTATGATCTATTTTCTAGGGTCATAGAGGGTTATGTATTATAATTTTTTGTTTTCCTTTATATTTTCATTTTGGGTTGTTTCTATTTGTCTCTGCATGAAAGATAGTTCACGTTTATGTTGAATATCTTCATGTATTCATTGGTATATTAAAATCACATGGTTTTTATGTGATATTGGTAAATGATGGTCCATTTATGAGATTCATAGATGTTGTTCATGACTGTGGATTTCATGGTCATCAGTCAGTCTATTATCAATCTCTAAACCTACACATGTATAAAGGTGTTATAGATCAAAATATGAATTAATATTGGTTGAGAGGAAACTTGTATTTAGTGGTTCTCATTTTTATATTCAAAGTTGATCGATGTTGCCCATTTATTTCAATTTCAATAAAGAAGAATTGGTCATTTTAAGTTAAGTCTATGTAGGAGAGTCAATGTTGCTAGAGGAAGTTGAATAGATGTCAATCTGAGTTAAAAGAAATAATTGATCCTAGATATTCATGAAACCCTTGATGCAAATTTAGTTGAGTGATTTATCTCCTTTTAATTCTACATCATTTTTATTGAATGATACATGGTGATGGATACCTTTGGAAGCTAGATTTTTCCCTCAATGAGAGTTTCCTAGGGTGTATCTTGTGTCACATTTTTGTGGGTATGTTGTGTGTTCTCTTGCATGTGGATTTTCAATTACATATTTATTTCATATCTATTATGGGTTATTTGGAAATGGTTATATTCTTTGTTGCAATTTTCCTTACAAGCAGCAGGATTTTTGCATGCAACATAAATTATTTGTTGAGAAAACCAAAGTAAACCTATGTGAAATCTTGATAATTCAATTGGTAGACAATCTAGAGAGAATAAAGAAGACAAAGAATAGACAGCTTAGATTTCAATATTTGATAGCTTGCATGTTTTTTCACCTTTTGAGGAGATTTCCATCCATTCCCATAGTTGATTGGAATAATGGTAAGTTTATAATGGAAGAAATAAAAATCATTTATATTTTAGATAGAGAGCAACACAATAGTTACTTTGGCAATATTGAGAGCAACACAACAATTACTTTGGCAATATTTTAGATAGAGATGAAACAAAACAAGAATCCCTAAATGGATGGTTGAGAAATATAAATATGAGATATACTTTATGATGGATACTAATTTAACTTATGCAGAAGAAATCATACCTAGAGTACTATATGTTGACCTGCTTGGTCATGGTTGTAGAAGAGGCAATTAAAGGTTATGTACAAATAGATTTAAAATCATAATCAAATCTAAATAGTAAAAATATTTGGGACTTTTGAGGAAAATAAGCAGTTGCATATCAAGATAAAATTGAGAAGTTTGCAAGGAAGAAGGTAGATAGTATAGTGAAGAAAATCATGGAAGAAGCACAAATTGTTGGAATACTTTAGAATAACTATGAGGTCTTTGAATTATTTATCCAAGGTCCATATGTACAAATAAAAAATTTCAGTACTTAATAGATTAATATCCATAAAAAGATATCATGCATGCATCTATTAGAACATCCAATACCTTAACTTAGTAGGTCACTATCCTAGGTTAAGCTAACTTTGAAGAAATGTAAACATGAAGTACCAAAAACTCATTCACACAATTTGACACTACGATTTTATGTGGAAACCCAATTTGGGAAAAACCACTAGTAACACACTATCCATTCATTCTTTTGTAGTGATGCTCTCTTAAAGGCCAACCCTATTAAAGGTTATAGTACACACTGTTAAATGTGACTTAACTAAAGGATTTCTATTTGCCTATTAGGAGTGAGTCTTGTTAGAAGATTTTAGAATATTCCATTAGAATTATCACACAATTCAAGGATTTACAAATGATTGTTAGGTAAATCTTAATCCCGAGGATTTATCTAGGCTGATATAATTGTTAAAAAGTAACATTAGGACTTGATAAGATAAAAAAATATAACTCACTTGCATATTACATATCTTTGGTTCAATCCTCTAGATCTTTGGTCAAATTCATCAAATCTTCAATTAAACTCTTTTTTATTATCACTTGACATCCACATTGTTCACACGGCAATAATAGTCTTCTGATGCTTGGCCAACACTGGGTTATTCGGCATCAACAAAGTTTTCCTTGCTTAGTCACTACTATTATTTCCCTTATGCTTGGTACAAACTATATTTTTTTGACACTCAACACTTACTAGCATTCTGATGCTTGACACTTACTAACTTTTTGATGCCCAACACAATTTGTTTTGGCTTGGTCTAGGTTTTTTTGGCTTACACTATTTGCTCAACCAGGCTTGGCAGACACTTTTTATGAAAACTCTTCTTCTAGGCTTATCTTAAGTAACCATTCACCTTAGCCCTAAGTAGATCAACAATACATAATATCATCAATGCATTAGTTGGTCTTAGTGTTCCTTTTGTACACCAAATAACTCAACCTTTCTCTAGGTTCTCTTATTATCTTATCTTTTCAAATCCTCTTCATCAATCAAACAAATGATAACATTCAGACCAAAACTCAATTATCTCACCAACAAGTAGTAGGTTTGACACCATTGATAGGTTCCACACTTCAAACAATATCTTTTCAAAAATCTCCCTCTTGGCATTGAAAATAAACCAATACCAACAATAACACCAAAAAGAAAATTAATATCTTTTAAATCTCTCCCTTTATCAATATATGTGCCTCTTTCTTTTTCCTTCTTTGATCTAGTCTCTCTAATATCTCCCTCAATAAATTCTTTAGGTTTTAGGTACAACAATTTTTTATATTTCCCTTAACCTTATATCTCCTTCTTTGAACTATCTCTACTATCTCCCTCTTTCTTATATCTCCCTCTTTGACAACAATGCAAAAGACTTTTCATCTATTCATGCAGATATAATTAATTCAAATTCTCCCTCTATCACCTTGCATGTGACTATAAATCTTCTAATTCAACTCCTTCATTACTTTAGATAGATCCTAAAGTAAGATCCATTGCATCAAATTTTAAAATATGACATTCTACTTAGTTGATGTAGGGACCTATTCTTTCTTCTTAAGTAGCTTTGGCTAAGGGCATCACTCCTAGTTTACCTCTAAGATATTCATGTGCATCCTTAGGTAAAGATTTTGTAAATATATTAGCTATTTGTTCTTTTGTATTCACATATTCCATTCTCACTTATTTGTCAAGTGAACCAACTCTTTCAAGTGGTAATATTTGATTGTAATGTGCTTTGTCTTTGTGTGCATCACAAAGTTCTATGATATGTTTATAGCACTTGTATTGTCACAATAAAGTGTCATACATTCAGTAATTTATTCCTTCATTCCTTTGAGTAATTGTTTAATCCATACCACATTTTTACAATTCACTATAGTAGAAATATTCAGCTTCAGTAGTATCTTGTGATATACAATTTTGTTTGTTACTGGTCTAGATGACCAATCTCTTTCCTAATAAAAATGCTCCACCACTTGTATTTTTTCTATCATCAATACTTCCAGCCCAATCAACATTTGCATAGGATCTTAATTCAAACTTATTGTTCTTCTTGTAGTATAGGCCATAGCCTTTTGTTCCTTTCAAGTATCGCATGATTCTTTTAACAACCATCAAATGATTCTCCTTAGGATTTGTAGAAAATCTTACAAAAATCCTAATAGCTAATGCAATGTTAGGTTTGATATGAACTACATATTGTAATTTTCCAATTATAGACCTATACAATATTTGATTTACTTTAGCAGAATCATCAGTTTTGGATAGTTTATGTCTTGTCACTAGAGGAGTACTAACATGTTTTGAATCCTTGATATCAAAAGTTTTCAATATTTCTTTTACATACTTGGACTGAGTGATGTAAATATCATATTTCATTTGATATACATGCAAACCAACAAAGAACTTTATCTCTCCAAACATACACATCTCAAATTCTTTCTTCATTCCATTTGCAAATGTCTTATACAATGCATTTTTTCCTCCAAATATGATATCATCAACAAATATTTTAGCTAGTAAAATCCCTTTAGCTCTTTCTATCTTCAAGTATAGATTGAACTATTATTATTAGTCTTGTCAAAACAAATCCTTATAAGATAGTTTTGAAGCCTCTCATACCATGCTCTTAGAGCTTTCTTTAAACCATTTAAAGTTTTTTGTAATCCACATTCCATGTTCCTATAGTTTGTATCAACAAATCCTTCCAATTGTTGAATGTAAACCTCGTCTTCTAGTATACCACTCAGAAATATTGACTTCACATCCACTTGGTAAACCTTGAAACCTTTGTATGTAGAGTAAGCAAGAAGAGCTCTTACTTCTTCCAATCTTGCAAGTGAGGAAAATGTCTCTCCATAGTCAATTCCCTCTTCTTGTGCATATCCCTTGAAAACTAATATTGCCTTATTCCTTGTGACTTCACCATTCTCATCTAGTTTGTTTCTATACATCTACTTGGTTCCAATCACATTCTTGTTCTCTGGTCTAAGTACTAGATTCCATGTTTTGTTCTTCTCAATCTGATCAATCTCTTCTTTTGTGGATTTACTCCAGTCTTTATTCTCTAATGCATCCTTTACTATATTAGGCTCAAGCATGATTAAGAAACATGTATCACTTATCAACCTATTTCTTTTCATTGTCTCACTTCTTTATCTCCAATAATTTTCCTAGCATGGTGATGTCTTCTAACATATTTTGACAATCTTGGTTCTACTCTTCTTTCTTCAATGGGTCTGTCAACTTTAGAGTCACTTTGCACTTCTGTATTAGGTATCTCAACATTCCTTTCATGCACACTGATCTTAGTATTAGAATGTACCTCAACTTCTATTTGCATCTGGCTCTTGAATGCAACTTAGTATCCATTATATGTGACTTAGTAGTCACTAATACTTGTTATTGTTGATTTACAACTTGGTTCATAGCTTCATCAATATTCATGTCTTCATAGTAGTGTATGAAGGTCTTTTACTCTTCAGGTTCTTTCTTAGGTTCAGCTTCATATATCTTTGTATAATCATCAAATTTCACATTTGCAATTTCCACAACTTTGTTAGTGTTAGTATTCAAACACTTATAAGCTTTACTTCTTTAAAATAGACTAGGAATATACCTTCTTCACTTTTAGCATCGATTTTACCATTCCTATTGTGCTTAAGAATGTAACATTTTCTTCCAAATACCTTAAAATATTTTACATTGGGTGAGTATCCATACCATAGTTCAAAAGGCATGGAATTTGTACCTTTCTTGACTTGTACTTGACTCAAGGTATAAAGAGTTGTGCTTATAGATTCTCTCTAGTATTTCAAAGAAACATTCTTCTCCATCACCAATGTTCTAAAATAGTTCATTATAGATATGTTCCTCCTTTCAACAATCCCATTTTGTGGAGGGGTCCTACGTGCAGAATTCCATCTTTTAATTCCTTTTTCATTACAGAATATCTCAAGCTCTTTTGATATAAATTCTCCACCTCTGTCAAATCTCAGACATTTCAATCTTTTTGTGGTCTCCTTTTGAACTCTTTCCAAATACCATGTAAACATCTAAAAAGCATCATATTTTTGTTTCAAAAACATAACTGTCATCATCCTAGAATAATCATCATCAAATAAGATAATGTAATTGTCACCTTTGTATCTTTGCACATCAATTAGTCGACACAAATCAGTATGAATTAATTTTATAATTTCTTTTGAGGAATGAATATTACTAATAAAACTATATTTTATTATCTTGCCAAACTAACATTGTTTGGAAATCACATTATCAGGTTTCTACAATTTTGGCAAACCTCCAACTCTTTTCATGTTACTAATACTAACTAAGTTATCAAAGTCAACATTACATAACCTCTTGTTCTATAGCCACACATCATCAAATTATACAACAAGACAAGAAACATCTTTCATGTCAGGATAAAATAGATTACCTCTAGTTTGATCTCCATTTACAATTAGTTTTCCCTTAATGTTGTAGATATTAGCCTTCTTTTTATCAAATTCAACTTTACAACCTACAAGTTATAGTTAACTCCTTCTACATAGTAAGTATTGTCACATGTGGTCTTTTCTATCAATTTTATTGATCCTTTAATTTTTATTAGACAAGGTGCATCATTACCAAATCTAACACTATTTCCATTGTAATACTCAAGGGTAATCAAATTACTGTTGTTTCTAGTCATGTGATGTGAACATCCACTATCAATGATCCATCTATCACTTTTGTTCACATAAGATATCAACACAATTGTCTCATCTTCATTAGAATCATCTTTCATAGAAACATACACAGCGTCACCATCATTGTCATTAGATCCATCATTTTGATTCCTCTTTTAAAATGTAGCAAGAGTTCTTTCCTTTGTCTTTATAGTCTTTGTTGTTTTCATCTCTTTTACCTCTATATTTATGTCCACTTCTATTGTTCTTCTTCTATAGACACCTAGTTGCAATATGACCAACCTCATTGTAATTGAAACACATGATAGGTAGCATACCTTTGTATTTCACCTTTCCTCTATGAAATCTCCTAGACAACAATGCTTCAAGCTCTTCCATATCATCTTCATTTATATCACTATCACTAGAAACATGTTTGACATTTTTCTTCTTCTTATCTTTAGGTTCTTTTAGTGCTAGTTTAGCTTTGAAAGTAGATTCAACATTTTCAATCTTGAAATTATCAAAATTAAAAAGTTCAAAAGAAGTGAGTCTACCCATCAATCCTTCAAGGGTTATATTACTACCAAGAACACACCTTAGTTCTGGTATGGAAAAGACTCTAATAGAATAAATATGTAGCATGGTTCTCAATACTTTGTTGATCATAGTCTCATCTTCAATAACACCATTTTCTTCTCTGATAGCATTCACGACATCTTTGATTCTTGTACAATACTAGACTATAATCTCATCTTCTTGCATTCTCATGTCATCAAACTTTCATCTTAGATTTTCAACTTTGTCTCTTAGAACATTCTTCTCTCTTCCATAGATTGCCTCTATAGCATCCCACATCTTAGCAGAATTACATCTTTTCATGTCATCAAACTTTGAGTAGCTTATGGTAGATGCAAGATCTAACATTTTCTAATTGTATTCTTTCTTTTTTTTCAGATCATCAACATTAAGGGTTCTAGTGGTCCATCAACATGCTTAGTGTTAATGGTAGATTGTGCATGATCTCCAAGTCCTCCTAGATGTAGCTTCATTAGAATTTTCCAAGTAGGAAAGTTTTTCTTGTTGAGTTTGGGCACCTCCTTTCTATACATCTTGATCTTTAGCTTTAGTACCTTCAAACTATTTCCTTATAAACACCAATGACTCTAATACCAATTATTGGAATAATTTAGAATAATTGAGAGGGGGACTGTGAATCAATTATCCAAGGTCCAAATATACAAATAAAACTTTTTAGTACTTAATAGATTCATATCCATAAAACCATATCATGCATGCATCTACTAGAACATCCAATACCTTAACTTAGTAGGTTATTGTCCTAGGTCAAAATGAATTTGCATAAATGTATGCATGAAATATAACAAACTCATTCACACAACTTGACACAACGATTTTATGTGGAAACCCAATTTGGGAAAAACCACTAGTAACATGCTACTCCTTTTCACTCTTCTAAAGTGATGCCCTATTAAAGACCCATTGGTGTTTGAAACTACTGAGCAACAAAAATGCTCAATACCAAAATGATAGTACTCAAATAATCTAAAGATTAGCCAATTCTTATAACCAATTATACAAGTAGATCATTTCGACCCAACATCAACGAAACCAAGGATGGTTTCCTACTCTTCAGGTTCTAATAAACTAAGGTACGTATACCTAGGGATGGTTCAAATGCAAACTGATATATAACAACTATCTTAGTTTCATTCTAATTCTCATCTTCTATCCTCACATACATACATAGTTTACTAATTTCTTTAAATCTCACAAATTGATATGCATCCCCTCTAAGCAGATCTGGTCATAAATCTCCTATAGTTTACAAGTATTCCTAGAATTAGCAGCTATCTAAGGCTTAGAAAACTATATGTAAATGAGTGGTGACCAGCATTATAACCTTGAACAAAATTGAATACAAATGATTTTGAATTAATAATAGTTTTAACATGTAGCAACATAATTTACTCTCTAACAAGTCTAATTTATATGACCAGCACTTTATCAATAAGGGCAAAGAGTCAACTAATAATAGGAGATCTTGTTCAATTAACTTGTAATTGAATGCATCAACTGTAATCACCTTTTTTCATTCTTATGAGGTATCCTTTTCATAAACTCATGAATTCTATGTATCTACTAAAGCATTTACAAAATCCTTTGAATTGAAAGCAACAATAAACAATATACAATCCATCCAGATTGCATTCAAACAAATGAACTATATTCAAATGATCTCAAAATTAATAAACTCATGAACCGAAGATAGAAACTAGTGATACAGATCTAGTGTAAATACCCTTTTGTATTATCTTTTTGTTGATTAATACAAAAACCAATAGAGACTCAATGAAGAACCCATGAACTCATGTTGATACTATCATTTCTATTCTACATCAAAAAAGTGCATAACATGAGGTAAACTCAAAAATAGCTACAAATGACTGGACTGATTGTACTATTTTTTTAAATTCCCAAAAATACATCAAAATTTGGACCCAACATATTGCCTTGAAAACTCACTTATATAGACATGAGTCACAACAAGAAAAGGGTAAATGTGGCTGACATGTGTCCTTCCAAACTAGAAACATAATACAATCAATAAGAGATAAAACCATGCATAACAAAATGCCAAGTGCATCAATATATTCTTTGGTAGGCCCATTTCTATTACTATCGTAAATCATTGACTTTTGATTCTTTGCCTACTCTTCTAGATCTTCAGAATATGTGGCTACCAAACTAGCCAATGAAGGATTATCATGTGGTGCCTCTAAGTCAATTTTTTCCCTTGGATTTTCACTGTCTTCATCTTGAACAGGCAATATTACTTTTACATCTGATTTCTCCTCTATCATGTCCACATCTTGAGCTTATTTTCCTAGAGCTGGAACTAACTAGTGACTTTCACTTTCTTCCTCTCTCAAAACTAGTGCTGATGTGTCAACAATCTACACCTCCTCATCTTGCAATTCATCTTCATTTGATTCAACTTCCTGAATTCACTCATCAAAAACAAGATCTACCATCCATATGTAAAACACTGTATCATCTAGCCAATTGAAATGCAAAATATCTCTTTGCCTTTTTAACACATACTCAGCCACATTATCAATGGTAAAAAAATCTTGTTTCAAAGAATCAATGAATAATTGCACCTTTACCATCTCTTCAGTTGAATTGGCCCACCAAGCGTGTCCCTTTTTATTTATGATCCTATTTATTCTTATATAGAATAGATCATCTAACTTCTTAGCCCACTCATCTTTGCTTTTCAATCTATTCTTTTTGTCAATAGCATGAGGAAACAAGTAAAATTTTTGGCTCTTATATTTCGTTAAATAGCCAATTATTATTTTTTGCAGATATATCCTTCTTTCATCAAATTTTGGCAAACCAGTAGCAATGTCATAAATCTTTTCAATTTGCTGATGGGATGACATTATTGTATATGTGAAAATGCGGCCTATGCTAGCAGACACACTTCAACACGGTCCTTATTTGCGGATTCATCGCGGAATGAACATTGAATTTTTCATCCAAAATTTGCCCTACAAAGTGACCTGTTGCCTTCTATCTAAAGGGATTTTTCTTGTTAATATCCTCAGAATCGAGGTGCAGGCAACCCAACCCTCTAAGAACGAAGGATTTGACAATGGAATTAAGCTAAGAATGAGTATATAGATTAATCTAAAAAATGAAAGATGCAATGTAATCTAAGAACAAATGAAGCAAACTAGATTAAGCATATGCATGATTAAACTAAAATGGGATTAAACTAAGAATGATAATGTATGCAAGGAATGTAAGTAAATATTAGCATGAATTTCAACAGCAATTCGATAGCAAATCAATTCATCCTCCTAAAATGAAGAGATGAGGGTCTCTTAAATAGAGCCTCTTGGAATCCATCAACGGTTGAGATCGATTCAGATCAACGGTCAGGATTGAAGATGAGTTTCAGTCATAAAGGGAGATTCCCAAATTAAAGGGAGTTAGCAGACTTAATTTGAGTAAAATAAGGAGTTAACTATTTTAATTTGAGTAGAAAAAGGAGTTAACTGAGTTATCTCATTTTTGATCAATAGTGAACTGGAAATTCCCCTTTTTGAACTGAAGAGAGATTTTGTTGAGATATTTAATTTAATAAAATGAAATATGCTCTGATAATTACTTTTTCTATTTAATTAAATAATCTTTAATTAATTAGAGACACTTTTGTTTAATTAAATAACTTCATTTAATTAATTAGGAATGTCTTCCCATTTAATTAAATAACTTTGTTTAATTATTTATAAGTAAGTACTCCATTTAATTAAATAATTTCTTTTAATCAATTAGAAATACTTTCCCCATGTAATTAAATAATTACATTTAAATAATTAAGATAGGCGTATTTATTAAATTAAATAAATTTAATTCCATAGTACATTAGCCTTAGGATATAATTATAATTTAATTAAAGCATAAATACTTAATAATTAAATTAAATATTAATCAATAGGTTTAATGTGACTAATACGAGTAAATACTATAGGAATTAAATAATAAGCATGATGAATGCAGATTTAGGTTTTCTGCATCTGACAATTAAGTCAAGTAGCGAATAGCATAATGAGAATTGCCTATTAGAATAGGACTTTGAAATTATCAGGAATAGAACAGAATTGGTATAATGGCAATGAGCCAATTTTGGGGTATTACATTTTGCCCCTCTTTGAATGAATGTGCGAGCAACACGTTTAATTCAAAGAAAATCAGAAAGCATGATGCAAAGATGAGATTGGTTCTGAAGTTGATGACATGGAGACCAATTGATAAGTTTTAAAGGACCATCTCTAGAACAGAGCTTAATCCTAAGGGATCCAAGTAGAACACTTAGATACCTAATAGTGATAGCATTTAAAAGACTACCTCCAGAATGAAGCGTAATCTTTGAGGATCCAAACAGAACGTCTAGATACCTGAAATTGATAGCATTTAGAAGATTATCTCCATAACAAAGTTTAATCTTCAAGGATCCAGATAGAACACCTAGATACCTAAGATTGATAAGCATTTAGAAGATTATCTCCAGAATAGAGCTTAACCTTCAAGGATCCAAATAGAACACCTAGATACCTAAGAGTAATAGCATTTAGAAGATTATCTCCAGAACAGGGCTTAACCTTCAAGGATCTAGATAAAACACCTAGATATATAAAATTGATAGCATTTAGAAGATTATCTCTAGAACGAAGCTTAACCTTCAAGGATCCAGATAGAACACCTAGATACCTGAAATTGATAAAAGATAACAAGGTCCCATCATGAGTCATAGAATCATCCCCAGAACGAGGCTTGATCCTCAGGAGTCGGGGTTTAGAATGTCCCAATACCTGTCCATCGTACTCTGAGAAGAGTTGTTATAAGGTTGATCAATTGATGAAAAGATAAGATAGATGGCCGAGATGTCAAATAGAAGGGAACAAAAAGCCCCAAGTGATGAGATGCCCCAAGTGACTAGGACATAAGATGGGAACTAGATGCCCTGAGCAATAAGTATTTAATGATGTAATCATCTTGCCCCCTCGGGAGCAAAATCGAAAGATGACACACCAAAAATATGATTTGAAGCAGTATATCATGTCAGAAGAATCTAGAAGGGATCAGAACAATGTAAAGATTGGGTTGATTTGAAATGATTGCGAAGTCGCAAAAACCAAGTTTGACCAAAAGTTGACCAGAGTCAGCCATAGTTGACTTAAGTTGACTATTTTCAAAATGAATTTTGAAAATATGGAGAATGTAAAGTTGAAAGGATTCCAAGAATCATAAAGTATCAGAAAGATTTGGGCTGCATAAGCGTTCGATCACGTCGGTCCCCAAAATTTTAAAATGCATTTTAAGGCTCTTAGGTGTGTCAGATTTTGAATTTGATCCCAAAAATGGATCCAAAATGGTCCAATTAGCTAGGGGTGCGATCTTTGCGCAAATCTGAGCATTTTGAAAATTTTGGTCAACACCTATATAATGGCTCGAAGGGTCATTTTCAATTCATTTGTGCTTTTGTCTTGTAGTGATTTTGAGCTCTGATATAGACATGGCAGTGAACTTGAGATATCATCATTTTGAGCACTCCAGACGACACAGCTGGCCAGCAGACTACGGACCACCGGTGAGTCATCGATCTTCCATCTTCATACTTTCATTTTCACACATTTCGAGTTCATTTATGCACATTTTTAGCATGTTTTAGGATGTTCAATTCTTTCTTCGCGCGAGACTAATCTCTTCTCGCGTGAAGATCTTCTTTCTTCACGCGAAGAAACAGGATGTGCTGTTTCTTCACGCTCGGCTGAAATATCTTTGCGCGGGGCAATTTTGGCTTCGTGCAAAGATGGAGATTCTTTGTGCTAGGCAATTCGTGTTTCGTGTGAGAACCTCTTTTCTCGCGCGAGATGATCTATCTTCGCACGAGGAGATCTTTTTTCGCGTGAAGGTGAGATTCTTCACGCAAAGAGAGAACTATTTTTTGCGAAGAGAGAACTATTTCGTGCAAAAATGTATGTCTTCACACGAGATTTCACCAATCTCGCACAAAATTCTGTGCCAGTTTTGTGATTTTCGCATTTAGAAATTGAATTTTATGTCATTTTGATGCTTCGATTCGACTTGATACTGATTGTTTGTTTGTCATTTTTTTTGTTTGGTGTGCAGGAGGTATTCGAAGATGTATCATTTAGATCTCATTATCTACCTTATGGAGAGTTATTGCAGAGTTTGGATGACGTAGATCGGGCACACATTGCCCGATTGGGTTTGTCTTCACTATGCCGGATTCCAGCCGTAATGGTGAATCACAGTTTACTGACTGCATTGGTAGAGCGTTTCCATTCGGAGATGAACACATTCATTTTCTGATGGGTGAGATGACCATCAACCCAGAGGAAATATGGAGGATCTTGAGGATCCCCTTTCACGGTGCCCAGGTCATGTATGATACAGTGCCTTGATTAGGGACAGAGGCACTATCCATTGTTTTTGAGAGAGAGCTACCGAGAGGCAGGGCCATCAGCTGGGATGAACTAATGCATACTTATGGACCCACACATAGGTTAGCATCTGTGTTGGGTATTTTCTTAAGCTACTTCCTATGTCCTAATAGGGGACAACATGGGTTGGAGTGTGGATGGGGTGTCATGCTCTGTAGGATGGTTGAGGCACCTGAGATCTTTGGGTGGGGTCAGTGCATGTTGGCCCATCTTTTTCATGAGATGTATGAGGTCATCTTGCATGAGAAGAAGACCATGGCAGCAGGTGTTTATGTGCTATAGATCTGGGCTTGGGAGCATCTCCCTGTATGTAGGCCAATTTTTGACGATTCTCGGGAGCCCATGGAGCCTTACATCTGTAGATATCGAGGGCATATTACCCAGGCCCACCTGGGTAAGACTGAGCATTGGCGGACACATCTCGATGACCTCGTGTCTATTATATGGTGACCCTGGAGAGAGACAGAGGATTGGAATGATGCCATGAGAGAGCTACCCTGGATGTTTAGTTCTCGACCACTGGCAGGGAGGACGACATCAGTCATAGAGAGATTTGTCATCTCACAAGTGTGGCGGCAGTATGGCCGACCATAGGATATTTCAACTGAGTACTATGCCTATACCAGGGTGCAGAAGGATATAGAGTGGGGATGGCCTCCACGGATGGATCCAAGATGATCCATGATAGATATACACAACCTAGTTGCAGTTCAGTGGGACTACCTGCCAGAGGTAGTAGATGTCAGGATGATGCCTACATATCAGGCATTCTTGATGAGCCATCCATTCCCATGCTTCACAGGTCCACTAGGGATGGCAGGGCAGGTACAGGGGCAGGGAAAAGTACCTTAGCAGCAGTAGGCATAGCCATAGGTGCCACTACAGGTCCAACACTGGGTACAGTAGATACCTATTCCCCCACGTCAAATGGGATCAGACCCAGGTGCTGGGGGCAGTGGAGAAGGACACAGTCGATGGAGGAGGCAAAGGATAGAGGAGCAGGCCCCTCAGTAGGAGGTCCCACAGTAGCAGGTGCCTCCACAGGCACAGGTACCTCCACCACAGCAGGCACCTCTACAGCAGCATGCACCAGAGATGGTCAATGAGGATATGCCAGATCAACCGGTAGGTGGGGTATATGATGTGGTATGGTGGTACCGATAGTGGGTTCATGTAGCCTCCCAATAGTTGGGAGAGTTATAGATTGCAGTGGCAGTCAGGGATGCGCAGCTGGTAGAGAGACAAAGAGAGACAGATCGTCAGAGAGAGCACGCAGAGGCTGCAGAGTGGAGGCTAGAGCTAGCACAGGATGAGATCCACTTCTAGTTTGCTTGAGCTTCATATTATTATGCTACATACACTAGTGCAATACCTAATGAGACATTGCAGGTGCAGAGATTCTACCAGTACGCATGAGAGTCTGGAGGTGCACGACCTCCTGTCAGGCTGGATATGCCACCACCGCCTTTGCCACCTGCTACCCCTGTTCCTCCTGCTCCTCCTGGAGGTGAGAGTTTGGGATAGAGTTAGACACTCTATGCCTAATTTTTATTTTGATCTATTGCTATGTATCGATTGGTGTGCCAGCACCAGATGTATCATTTTTGATCGATTATGCTCAAGTAGCGCCCATTTTTTGTACTGACCCATTCTTTGATATATATATATATGAGATTTTGAGTCGAGTATTCTTGTGTACATTTCATTGTCTATTTTGTGTTGCTCTGGTGTACATGAGATGTATGTTTAGATAGAACGCATATGTATGAACTTACATCTGACGTAGTGTTGTGTGTTTTTGTTTGACAGTCACAAGTATTCCATTGAGGAATGAGAACCGATGAACCAAATGCTTGTGCAGCCATGGAGGAATGTGATGCATGTGGAGTATGAATAGGACTACCATCGAATCGTGTGCTAATGCAAATGAAGTATGCAAGACTATGTTAAATGCAACCCTAGGTCTGGTTACCAAGCCTCAATGATTTATCATCATTGGATATAAAATAAAGCTCGTATGTTATACAATTTCCACTGACATTGCAATCATGAAAATATGAATATAACATATGTTATTGGGATGTCGGGATTAAATGTAAGCATTCAAAGCACAAGAAGCCAGAATGATCAGAACATTTGTCCCTTTTGATGTAGCAAGTTAACATAAGCATCAAAGCATGAATGCTAGGATGACTTGAATGTTGCTTTCATGATAGGCACACCAAACACACGAGAGATTCCTCTTATGCGAAGCATTCAGTATTCATGTTGTCCGCAATGACCCTTGCATTTGTAACCTGAGACAGAAGTGTGCTAGATATACTCGCAGTGACCCATATGTTCACTTAATAGGACGAGTATCAATATTTACTGTAGCATGAAGAGTTCACTCCAACAAACAAGAAGAAGAACCAATGTCATTGACGTATCTATATAAAAAGAGTTGACGTACACACGGCCATCCAATACGAGATGGAGGCTCTTATAGTGGACACCCCTCTTATAGGAATAGATCAACTTATTAGAACTAAACCGCAAATAGAAAGCAAAGAAAAAGATCATGCCCCCAATCATTACTTCTCTAGTCGAAGATGACATCATTGAGTTACTCGAGGAGACATGATAAAGCAAAACAAAGAAAACAAAGAAAATGCTCAGCATATCCAAACAAGTATATCATTGAGTTTAATGTTTTTGGGATGATGTCAAGTGTCAATGTCCAAAATATGTAAGAAAGAAATCTCTTTAGTAGGAAGACGCAGTCAGAACGATTGGTGACTGAGGTCAAAGGGGAATCTTCACAATGAAGAACCTAAGAAGGACTAAGTGACAGTAGACAGACATAGTCAGGATGACTGGTGACTGACGCAAAAGAGATCTTCCATAAATGAATCTTGAGACATGACTCGAGCAACAGTAGGTAGACACAATTGAAACAACTGGTGACCATTGTGAAAGAGATTCTATGAGGAGAATCTCAAAAAGAGTGACACTGGCGACAGTAGGTAGACGCAGTCAAAATGACTAGTGACTGTCACGTAGGAGATTCTATTAGGAGAATCTCGAAAAGAGTGACACTGGCGACAGTAGGCAGATGTAGTTAGAATGACTAGTGACTGTCACGTAGGAGATTCTATGAGGAGAATCTCAAAAAGAGTAACATTGGCGACAGTAGGCAGACACAGTCAGAACGACTGGTGACTGTCGCGTAGGAGATTCTATGATGAGAATCTCAAAAAGGAGTGACACTAAGGGGGGGATGCCCCCGAGCTATGACAAGACTCAATCCATGGATACATGAGTAGGAAAAGCAGGAAAGCAAAAGCATGAAAGTGACTAACAAGAGGCGTCTGTTTACCAAGTTTCCACCTTCTTGGCAGGATTTTTTTTTTTTTTTTTTTTTTTAGGACATTTTCTGATTTTTAGGATTTTTTTCAGGACATTTAGATATGTACAGAGTGCTTTCTAATATTGAATAAACTGTAAAACCGCTTCAGGTGGAGAGTTTTCATAGGCTCTTTAAACACTTCTCCTTCAGTTGTGGAAAGTTGATAGGCGCCAGATCCATATACTACAGTAATGATGTAAGGACCTAGCCAGTTTGGTTCAAACTTTCCCTTTTGCATTCGTTGTTGTTGATTCTTAGGGTTCTCCCTTAGGACAAGATCACCCAGCTGGAAGTCTCGTAGCCTAATTCTAATATTGTAGCTTCATGCCATTCTTTGTTGATATGCTCGTAGATGATCACAGGCCACTTGTCGTCATTCATCCAGCAACACAAGTTCTTGAAGCCGGGCTATCCTATAGTCATCATCAGTGATAAGGCCTTTCATAGAGATTCTCAAGGTAGGAATCTCGACCTCTATCGGAAGCATACCATCCACCCCATATACCAACGCAAAAGGAGTCGTGCCTGTTGGAGTTCTAATGCTTGTTCTATATGCCCACAGGGCTGGATTGATCTAGAGATGTCAGTCTCGCCCTGACTTACTGACTGTGTGATGAAGAATTTTGAGGATCGCCTTATTGGATGCCTCACCTTGGCCATTACCCTGGGGGTAATAAATGGAAGACCAATGTTGTGTAATTTTAAATTTCTTGCACAGTTCCTTAAGGTCTTTATTTTTGATTTGTCCTCCATTATCAGTAATGAGTGAGGATAGTATACCATATCTACAGATGATGCAGTTTGTGATAAAAAGTGCTACAGTTTTGCCATCAGCAATTGTGAGAGGGACTACCTCTACCCATTTTGTGAAATAATCTATAGTGGTGATAATGAACTTATGTCCATTAGAAGAAGTTGGGTGAATCTGTCCCACCAAGTCAAAGGCCCATTGTTGAAATGGCCATGTTTTAGTAGAGGAAATCAACTCTCTAGCTGGAGTGTGAATGAGATTCTCGTGTAGTTGACACTGTTTGCAAGACCTAGCATATTTAATAGCTTCTTGCTCCATTTTAGGCCAATAGTAACCAGCACGAAGGAGTTTGCGAGCTAGTTTTAGGCCATTGGAATGAGATCTACAAATGCCTTCATGAACGTCAATTAGTGCACGTTTGGACTCATCGGGTTCTAAACACCTAAGGAGTGTTCCGTCGAGACCTCTCCTATACAGATCGTCAGCAATAATGACATAATGTGAAGTGTTACGGATTAGGTAACGTTTCTCATTCTGGGTCAGACCTTTTGGAATGGTTTGATTACGAAGGTAGGAATAGATGTGATGGTAGTGGGATGATTCTTGTCCTATAATAGAACAGATCATCTCGGAATCAGGTGTGTCATAGGCTGGGTAGTGTAACGCTTACACCAAGAACTCGTGTCGGAGATCATTTTCTGGCATTTGTAGAAGGGAGGCCAGAGTGGCCATGGCATCAGCCACTTTATTATCTGCGCGTGGAACCTGTTGGAAGGTGATGTGTGCAAAATATTTTGTCAAGTCATTAACCATGCACTTGTGAGGAATTAGTTTTTCATCCTTTGTTTGATACACATCATTTACTTGGTTGATGACAAGCTGAGAGTCATCGAAGATATCCAATTGATCTACTCTCCATTCAGCTGCAATTTTCATACCATTGATCAAAGCTTCATATTCAGCAATGTTATTTGTACAAGGAAACAAAATCTTGTATGCTTTGGGCAATGAGTATCTCTGTGGTGTGATGAAAAGTAATCTAGCACCTGATCCTTGTTGTGTGAAGGATCCATCGAAGAACATAACCCATGTATGGTGAGTGAGTGTTAGAATTGACTCATCTAGAAAATCAATGTTTATTGGTAGAAGACTCTGTATGGGTGCCTCAGCCAGCTGGTCTGCAATTGCCTGTCCCTTTCTAGCTTTGCATTCAACATATTGGATGTCAAACTCACTTAGTATCATGACCCATTTAGCCAGTCTTCGCACGAAAATGAACAGTTTCGAGTGAAGATCCGAATCTGTACGGAACAGTACGGACAGAGAACAAAAAAATGATTAAAAAATACAGAAAGAGGCCAAAAAAATTGATTTTCGAGCCCCACAGTGGGTGCCAAAAATGTATATGTGAAAATGTGGCCTATGCTAACACACACACTTCAACATGGTCCTTATTTGCGGATTCATCACGGAATGAACATTGAATTGTTCATTCAAAATTTGCCCTGCAAAGTGACCTGTTGCCTTCTATCTAAAGGGATTTTGCCTGTTAATATCCTCAGAATCGAGGTGCAGGCAACCAGACCCTCTAAGAACGAAGGATTTGACAATGGAATTAAGCTAAGAATGAGTATACAGATTAATCTAAAAAATGAAAGATGCAATGTAATCTAAGAACAAATGAAGCAAACTAGATTAAGCACATCCATGATTAAACTAAAATGAGATTAAACTAAAATGAGATTAAACTAAGAATGAGAATCACAAAAATAGGAATGGGAAATAGCCATTTTATACTGATCCACAATTTTATAGAAAATGTCCCAACCCTCTTTTGTAATCACAAATTGATGTGCCATAGTACAAGTAGGAAAAATTAACTCTTCAACAAGTAAGTTTCCTCTAAACCTCCTAACTACCACAAAACCTTAGCCATTCCAACCTTCAGAGGTACTTGATAAGGCAACACATCAAGTGTGCCCTTGAAACCATAAATTCTAAACACAGTGGAAATAGAGTAAGGAATGATATCTCCCCAATTATGTGAGACCTTCAAATCATGGGGGTTATCCATAGGACTAATGAGATCCATTAGTGCCTTAGGGATTCTGGGATTATCTTTCAATACAAGGCATCTTAGCTTGGAGGCAAAATATCAATCAAATCTAACAAAGCTAGCATTATCAGCATCCCATGTCATATTGGCACTCCATTATTGGACTGGTAGTGCCACCCCATCCTGTTCCCTATTCAATTCCATCTATGTACTAAAATATGTTACCCCTTTGAACAGGAACATGTGCATTAACAAGGAATGATGTCTGAAGGTATTCTCTACTTTCGCTTTAGCAATCCCAAGCAAACCGACATAGATTTCTTTAGCTAAGTAAGTTGCAAAATCAAAAACAACATCCACCTTGAAAGAAGTAATCTGAATCATCATATACATGAAACTAATAGGCATGGCATTTTTCTCATCTTCACCAAAAACCTTGCACAAAGTTCTATATATTTTTATAGCACAAGAGGTAAAAAGGTCCTTTTTGAAAATCTCCCTAGAAGCAGTTGTAATCAAAGGCAGAGTCCCAATTGTACCAATGTGTGCCTGAAGTGCCCCTTCCCTAATTGTATCTCTCTTCACCCTATACTCATTTTCTAAGTCTTGCAAATTGATTGGCACATCAAAGTTAGTTAGAGGTTCCAAGCAACAAAAATTCTCTAATTTCTTCAAGGTCAATTTTAATTAGGTGCACACCATCTGTCCTCCTTACCACCCTAATAGCTTGGGCATAGTTAATGGAAATGGCTTCAAGTAAATCATAATCCATAAACACACTAGAAACCACTAACTTTCCCAAATTTGAATGTGGGGAGAAAAGATTTCTTTCTAAAAACCATTTCCTAAACAAAACAAGGCTAGAATAAGTAGTAATTGCATCCCTAACCCAATTTATTTTGTCACAGAGGTCATCTACAATCTTTAACCTAGGATTTAGGGAGGTTATCTTTTTAACTTGAACTGTCTTAGTAGTAGATTCAGGAAGTAATTCTAACAAATCGTCATAGATGTTTCTAGCCTAATAATCCTTTTTCCCTAAGAAAAATTTCTTTGGAGACATGTTCTGGTATATCTTAGAGGAATTTAAATTCTACAGATAGTGTCTTTTATAGAAATTTACCTGATCTTCAATCTGCTTGCTCTGTGATTCTACAATATTTTATGAACAATTGGAAAACTGCTACACCTTGACTCAAATTTCAGCACAATTACTCTTTATTATCTTCTTTTTCTCAGGGGGCTCAAAATCTTACTTGTGTAGTGTAAAGTATGGAATAATCTCTATGATATACCCTATTCCTACTTCACACGCGAAGCCTTCATATCTCATAAATGAATTGTAAAGGAAAAATAGGGTGCCACTTACTTCTGTATTTGAATTTAGGCCGTTGATTTCCAAAAATCCTATGATCTAGGATTTAAAATGGATCCAACTTAGATTCTTCTTCAATACACTGGCAGTCAAACCAATGAACATTCTCCATCTATAGCTTTCCTTCGTAGTTGGCACTTGAGATTGGACCCACTTTCCTCTAGGGACACATGTCATCATATCATTATCTCGTTGTGACTAAAGAACAAGCAACTCTCCCGTGCAAAATAGCGATGACCATTGATCTTACTTTGATCAAATGGGCAAGATTCAAAACACCAATTATCTGTAGCTAGTGGACCCATTATTCACTTGTCCTTTTGCCATGTTGCTACCCTTAACTATCTATCATCTTTCCATAGCGAACATGTGATGCCCGTAGATCCCGGTTGATCACACTGTGAAGAATTTGCACTGTAGTTGCATATAATATGGTTTTTCTCTTAGTCATCAAGTCATGTAGAACAAATAGCATGCAACTCCTCATAATGAATTTATGACATCCATTGATCACTTTGCATGGCACATGGAAATCACCTTAAACTTGATCTAGAAGTGGCTCCTTGTTTATGAAAACATGAGGAACTTACTTCCACTTGGTGGACATATCATTTATTAATACCTAGTTGTGGCAGCTATATTTAAAACTTTCCATATTTCATGATTTTCTACAAAATTGCTATCTAATTACCGGTGTACATGAGAAATTTCCTAGTTATGACATAGTGATCTCTGGTGGACAGACAACCGGAGTTGGGAAAAATTTCAAGCACTATTAACTTATCATTATTGACTGACTTAGGCCTTTAAAAGCACCTTTTCCAAAAAATCTTTCTCAGGGTTCACCAAAAATACCAGTCTTAATAACAGATCACTACCTCTTACCCTTTCTGGCCACTCACTAACACGTTGTGACAAATGGCCTTGCAACTTTTCATGATGAGTATGCAGCATCCATTGATCATTTCTGATCAAATGATGAAAGATTTTCATTAAAAAAAGAGGCACATAATAAGAAACTCATAGGGAGCGATAAAGGAATATTCAACCCTTTTAAAATTTTTGTGCTATGATGAAAATAGAAGGGAAAGTCTAAAATTTTACATAGGTTTTAAAAAGATTTGATTCATATAAAACTAAAACCCTAAACCCTAGGACCCAACAAAAGGATTAAGATCTAATTTTTAAACCATGATTTGAAGGAAACTTATTTTGCAAAAAATCAAACCAACAAGACCAACCCTATTAAAGGTTACAATACACACTATTAAGTGTTACCTAGTTTAAGGATTTCAATCACCCTATTAGGAGTGAGCCTTGTTAGAGGACTTTAGAATATTCCATTAGAATGTCATTCAATTAATGGATTTATAAATGAATGTTAGGTCAACCTTAATCCAAAGGATTTATATAGACTGATACAATTGTTATAAAGTAACAATAGGACTTGATCTTATAAAATACAACTCACTTGTAGATTATAGATCTCATGTTCAGTCCTTCATTCTAATTGGCATTCATACTCTTCATCTCTGACAGCTTGTTCACCCTACAAGAATTCATACTCTTAAGCCTTCCTGCTTTGTATGCTAAATGTAGACTCTTCTATTTGGCCACTATATGTAGCAACACCCTAGACTTCTTGTTTTCCTTACGTTCTCACACATGAAAACCTTTTCTTCTAGCCTACTATCCCTATAATAATAGAATTTAGGTCTTTTTTTGTTTAACCACAATCATCCATTTTAGGGTTAGGTAAGATTCAATGAATCTACCCACTTTTCCATTTTAGCCCCTTCTAGAAAATACTTCTACAATCCTCTTTGAATTAACCTCAAAATAGTTTATATTGAATTATGTGCCACTAGCTCATCATAGGAATCTTCTACATGCTTCACACAATTCAAGAAATCAACTTTGTCAGGTCAGATTCATCAAATCTTCAATTAAACTCTTTTTCATTGTCACTCAACATCCATATTGTTCACTTGGCAATAATAGCCTTTTGATGCTTGACCAACATTGGGTTACTTAGCATCAACTAAGTTTTCCTTGGTTGGTCACTACTATTACTTCCTTGTTGCTCAACACATACTATATTTTAATGACACTCAACACTTACTAAATTTTTGATACTCATCATTTACTGACTTTCTTATGCTCAATACATACTGAATTTTGCTCAGACTAAACTAGGTTTTCTCGGCTTGCAATATTTTCTCTGCTAGGCTTGGCAGACACTTTTTATGAAAACTCTTCTTCTAGGCTTAGCTTAAGTAACCATTTACTTTAGCCTTAGTAGATCAATAATACATAATATCATCAATGTCTTACTTGGTCTTAGTGCTCCTTTTATACACCAAACAAATCAACCTTTCTCTAGGTTCTCTTGTTATCTTATCTTTTCAAATCCTCTTCATCAATCAAACAAATGATAGCATTCAAACAAAAAAGAAGTTGTTTCACTAGAAAATAGTAGGTTTGACATCATTGACAAAATAATCATTGTTTCATGATAGGTTCTACACTTCAAACAATCTCTTTTCAACACACTTGACCGCATAAGAGTTTGCACCAATACAATAGATAGTATCATGAATGAAATTGATTGGATAGGAAGATATTTTATTTGTTCCACTTTTTTTAGTATAAGGCACTAGTTTTTCACGTGCACCTCAATTTCTTTCATCACCTACAGTTGTTCTAAATCAGCCCATAAAAGAGGAAGATGTAAGTATCACACATGTTCAATCATCAATGCCTACTAGCTTAAGAAGGTTTTCAAGGTTGGTAAAAGTGAAACAAGAGCCTGTAGAAGCCCCTAAGCCAAAGAGAATGAAATAAATGGCCACAAGACAAGAAAAAAGATAGAAATTTATTGCTACATATGAAGGCAGAAAAATGAGAGGATAAATTACAACTCCTGAAGTTCCACCACTACAAGAACAAGAAGAAGGAAGTAGTAAGAAGAATGCTTCATCGGGGATGAGAATTGAGAATCCAAATGCTTCTATATTGAATGAAATACATCTAAAAAAGTGCAAGAAATTCTATGACATATGTCCCCTGTATGAGAAAAAAAACTTAGATATAATAATAATTTAGTAGATGATAAAATTCAGGAAACCCCTTCTCACATTCATCATGAATTACCTTAAGAACTATATGATGGATTTAAATGATTAGAGGTTGAGGATAAAAAAAAAAGAAGAGACCTTGAGAGAATAATTAGTGAGAAAATAATACAATGTGAAAAATTATGCACAAATGAAAAGAACAATATATTTAGTGAATCCACATATGTGAGATAAGATGAGAATAATAAGGTTTATGGGAGGATAGAAAGAAGAAGTTCTTAAGGAGATAGAAAGGTTTATTGAGAAGACTTTAGAAGATAAGATGATATCTTATTTACCTAAGGCTAGAAAAGAAGAGGGAAACATAGTGTTAGGAGGAGAAATAGAATCTTCAGTTCCCATTTCCATATAATAGAGGCAAAGGCAAATGAAGACACTAAAATGACAGAAGTAAGAGGAATGAAGGAGGTAAAAGTAAATTTTGAAGAAATCAACATGCCACCACAAATTACTATGAATTTTCATAATATGAATATTGATAGAACACATATAACAACTAATGAGACCAAGGATCAAGAAAACATTATTGACAGTTTGATCATGGAGAATTTGGTTGACTATCTATTGACATTAAGGTCAATATGTCTATTAGTCACTCACACTTAGTCAATTGGTTATGTTACTATTGTGCTTCAAAACCTAAAGATAGTTTATGATGAGTGTCAGCAGTGTTTATCGGGTTGTTTAGTGCAAGTGATAGAAACTCTAGTGTTAACCGAGTTCCATAGTGTTAACCAAGTTTCATATTGTTAGTCAAGTTAACCATGTTCTCCACTATCTACCAAGCCAAAAATGTTAGCGATATTAATCTAGTGTTGACTGAGCCATGGAGTGTCAACTGAGTGATTCAATATTGGCTGATTTTCCTAGTTTTCACCAAGTCACATAGTGTTGACTGAGTTCAAGCTACTTGGAAGTGATCAGTATAAACCAGGCCTCTTCATCAACTAACTGCCAAATGAGGTTGAGTGTTGATAATGGTTGTCAAGTATCTAAACATCATTTATTTTGTCTTTAGAACTCAAGTTATAGTAGTTGGGTCGACTTTGTGGATTTTGGTGAAAATTGCATCGTAGCCAACTCTTGTAAGTTTTGATTTGGATTGGTATATATGTAATGCACTTTATCATATCCAAATAAGAAGTACAAACATATGATGAGAATATGTATGAATTAAAGAAGGATACAAGTAGTATAAGGGATAGAAAAGTATTATTAATCACAACAAGGTGACCATTAAAATTCAAGGAATCTCAACTAGAAAATCAAAGTTCGAGATTTGAGATCAGCCATTGGTTCATTAGTCAAATCCTTTAAAAGGGTAGATTTAATAGTCTTTGATAAATCTCTTTAACGAGTGCATATTTCATTGTATGTTTTGTAAGTCCTTTAACAAGGTGGACCTTATATCTTGATTGCTCCTAATAGTTAAGATCATCAAAAGTGATCAATTGTAAGCCTTAACAGGCTAGCTTTATACTGCACTACTAAAGCTTGTGGGTATCATCCCTAACCTAGTTTTACTTTCTCTTTGGAAGGTTTTTGGGTCACCATATCTTATGTCAAATTTCTATGAAAATTTATTTGTTTTCATTCTTTCATGCATGCAATTAGATCATAATATTATTTGAAGGATTAATTGGTGAAATAAGATTAAGTTTTATTGGTTCATAATTCACCCTCCCTCTTAGTAACCATGCCTACCCCATATTTCAAATGATTGGTATTAGAGATTTGTGGTTCTCAAAGAATAATTTTAACAACTTGAGAAAAGATCAGAGGCAATGGAGGTATATAGGCTAGATAAGGATATTGACAATGAAAAGTTAGAGCTTGTATTGGCTATTGGGAAATTGAAAAAAGAAAAGGAGCAACTCTCTCCATCATTAAAAAGAAGAAAAGATCTTGTAGTACAAATGAATGACAATCTCTACACTAAAGAAATAATTGAAGATATCTACCCAGAAAGAAACTCAAATGAAGCTAATGAAGCAATCAAAGACCTATTAGAAGAGAGTTATAATTTTCAAGAAGAAGTTAGAAAAATGAAAAGATAACAAGAAATCCAATCAATAAGATTATGTGAAGTCATGGAAGAAAAATACAAAGACAAACAAGAGATAAAAGAAAAGAACAATGAAATTCAACATCTATCCCTTTAGCAAGAAAAATTCATTGATCAACTCACTAATGTAAATAAAAAACTTATGAATCTAAGAAAATGAAAGAATGTAGAATGATCTAAACACTAAAAAGAAAACCAATGAAAGGATGTTGAAATATCAAGAAAGCATAATCATTTGAATGAGCAAAACCAATTTAAACACAAAGGCAAAGTAGGACTAGGATACACAAAAGAAGGTGAATCATCCAAGCAATGAGCTCAAAAGAATCAAAGGCCTACTTGCAATCATTGTGGTAAGATAGGTCATACAACAAACAAATGTTGGAGTAATAGTAAATAAAAATTCAATGGAAAGTGTTAGAACTGTTGACATTATAGTCATGTTTGTTATTATTGACACACACTTATTCAAATTGCAAGTATCTATCAAGTGTATTGTATAATTGATAGAGTTAACCAAGCATTTCAAACTCTATCAAGTTCTAGACTAGCTACCAAATCCAAGAGACAATATTCAGTTTGTGTCAAGCAATTTCTACCATGATGATGATTAGTAGTGTAAACTAAGCTTCATAAGGTTTATTGAGTTCCTTAGTGCAAACTGAGTTGTGCAGTACTTACCGATTTTGCAGTTACAGTGATGTGAATCCAGTGTTGACTGAGCTATGCGGTATGAATCAAGTGACTTAGTTTATGTGCCAATTTTCCTAGTATTTACCAAGTCACTTGTGTAAATTGAGTTTAGGCTACTTGAAAGTGATCAGTATGGATCGAGCTTCTACATCTACTGAGTGCATGATGATGTCAAGTATTGATAGTGGATGTCGAGTATTAGAACCTCACCGAGCTAGTCTTCGGAAACCAAGATCCTATAGTTGGGCCAACTTTGTGTATTTTGTGTAAACTTGTATTGTAGCCAACTTTGTTAATTTGTAAATTGGATTGGTATATATATAATGTATTGTATCACATCCAATATATAGAATAAAAGTAAGATAACAAGGGGAAAATAGTAGAAGTGTGAAATACAAGGCTACAACAATATGAGGAGTAGTAAATATTTATCTATCACAAAAAGGTGATCATAACACTCAAAGAAATCTCATTCAACAAACCAAGTTATAGATCAAAGATCAGCCGCTATTTCATCTTAATAGGTGGATCAGTTAAATCCTTTCACAAGGTAGACTTAATAGTCTTATGTAAATCTCTTTACCATGTGCATACTTTATTATATATTTGTAAATCCTTTTGCAAGGTAGACCTAGTAGTCCTTATTGCTCCTAATAGGGGAAATCATTCGAAGTGATCATTGCAAGCCTTAATAGGCTAACTTTATACTATAGTTCTAAAGCTTGTGGGTATCATCTACACCCCAATTTTACTTTCTATTTGGAAGGTTTTTGGGTCACCAAAGTTGTGTGTCAAGGTGTTATGAATTTTTTAATGCTTTTAGTTATTCATGCATGAAATTAGATCAAAATACATATGAAGAATTAATTGGTAAATAAGGATTATGTTTTATTAGTTATTGATTCACCCCTCCCCTGTCAGTAACATAGTCTATCATATATATTTCCAACAATTGGTATTAGAGCTTTGTGGTTCTTAGAGAAAATTTTAGTAGCTTGAGCAAAGATTAGAGGCTATGGATGTATTCAAACTTGATAAGGCTATTGACAATGACAAGCTAGATTTGAAATTGGTTATTAGAGAACTCCAGAAAGCAAAGAAGAAACTCTCTCAATCTTTGAAAAGAAGAAAAGATCTTTCCATACAGATGAATGACCAACTCTACATTGAAGAAAGAATTGAAGACATCTATTCAAGAAATTCAGATGAAGCTAATGAGGCAATCAAAGAACTATTGGAAAAGAATGGTACACTTCAAGAAGAAGTAAGAAACCTAAGAAGATAGCCAAAAATTTAGTCAGTAAGATTGTATGAAGTCATGGAATAGAAAAATAGGATAAAAGAAGAGATAGAATAAAAGAACAATGAAATTCAACATCTATCCCTTTAGCAAGCAGACTTCATTAATCAGTTCACCAATGCAAATGAAGAAATCATGAATCTAAGATCAGAGAATGAAAGATTGTAGAATGATCTAAACACAAAAAATAAAACCAATGAGAGCATGATGAAATATCTATTAGACATTAATCAATTGAATGAGAAAAGTCATTACAGACAAAAAGGAAAAGTAGGAATTGGATATATAGAAGAAGGTGAATCATCCAAGCAAGGAGTAAAAAAGAATAAAAGACCTACTTATAGC
This sequence comes from Cupressus sempervirens, assembly GCA_028749045.1. Lineage (NCBI taxonomy): Eukaryota > Viridiplantae > Streptophyta > Pinopsida > Cupressales > Cupressaceae > Cupressus > Cupressus sempervirens. Next base: position 182,719,211 of record CM053791.1, on the reverse strand, counting down.
CACTATGGTAAGACAAGACATACATCAAAAAAATGTTGAAGTAATGAGAAAGCTAAATTCAATGTAAAATGCTACAGTTGCAATCAGCATGGACATAAAGCTAATGAATGCATAGAGAAACCTAAGTTTGAAGGCAAATTTTACAAATGCAAGAAGCATGGGTGCAAATCCTCATAAATCAAAACTAAGATATTGGACCTAGTAGAATAGATTGTAAAAGCTATATTTGGTTGGGACTATAACACTTGGTGTAGATGTCATGACTATGGAGAATTTGGACACATTGGAATGAATTGTGCAAAACACCACATGAGGACAAGAGACACCACGAAAAGATGTTTTATTTGTACAGAACTTGGTCATCTTGCCAAGAACTGTATGAAAATTGGAAGAATTGAAGATGAAAAGAAAGCCAAGGTTGATAATATCATAACGTAGAAGAGACAACAATGGATTCCAAAATATTATGGGAATGCAAGTTTAAGAAATGATGTGCATGTCACTCAAGAATTGTGTGACTCCAACAATTCCAATTGATCTCTTGCAAGAAGAACTAGAACTAGGATTCTAAAGAAGATATCTCACATCAGTTCCACTCAATAGAATGAAAGATCCATATCAACATTCAAGATGCAACGGGATCACCAAGCAATAAAGAAGGTACCAGTCATCATTGAATGAGGTCAAGTTATAGTCCTTACCAAGCAAGGTTGGATTACAAGACCTTACTGAGCAAGGTTAGGAGTAACTAAGTTTTGTATGGTTACTGAGTCATGGATGACTCTGTCGAGCATTCAATGTAAGTGAAGTGGAGGCCAATCTTTCATTTGAGTGAACAATCATACTAGGCATTTATGGCAATCAAAATAAGAAATTTGATAAAAAGGATGAAATCAAATTCATTTATCACTGTGAATTTTTGAGAGCTATCTGTCTACAGTAATTTCTGAGCACTCAAGAAATTTGAGTGAATTACTATTGAATATTTCTATGTTCTCTCAAACCCTTTCAAGAAATATGGAATCCACTAGTAGAAAATCAAAAAAAGGATCTAATATGTTGGTGTAAAGCATTGAATGGAAGGTGCCAAACTTTAAGCTAAGTCTTGTTGTCATAAAAACCCTAGATCTGAACAGAGCTCAATCACAAATACCACTAAAGGTACTATTAATCAAAAAAATTCATTCACATTATCATTGTGCTATTCAAGATATTGGAACATTAGAAATGGATGAAACCCTAAAAAAGTTGTGTGGGAATTGTGTGTTAGAACTTGAGCATCAACACCTTGAAGCAAAGGGTTTGACTCATATTTTGCATATGCCACAAGATTTTTAGATCAAATTGGATACGATTTATACTTAGTTGTGTGCCTAATGGTTAGTTGTGGTTAGAAAAACCTATTTTGATAACCAAGAAGATGATCCATAGGATCACTAGTCTTCCTATGTTGGCTAAAGCTAAAATGACCAAAACCCAAATTCAGGTCGAGCTTCAAAAGAAAAACCTTATCAAGTTGGATGGAAGGGGAATGCAGATTAGTTGTGTTATAGATATGGAACTGAAATTTAGATAGATGTCATCATGCACAAGATATAAAGCTTGATCAGACTCAATAGTGTGTTGTGCAAAGTAGTGGATCTCGCATACAAAGTGGTCAAAAATAACATATCGCTTGACCTTCCTGAGTTGATGTTGAACTAGTTTAACAAGAACATGGAAAGTATAAGAACTTTGAAGAACAATCCTTGTAAATTCAGTTTACTATTAACTTGTCTATTTTTCTATTTGCAAAAGTTCTTCCCATCTAAAGGTACAGTCATATGTAGGAAGGATGTACCTATTTTTTTATCAAATTAATGAATATATAGCTAAAATGGGAGAAAACTATGAGTATTATGGACATACTTTGATGAATTCAAAGATAAGATGAATAATAGATCTAGGATCCCCAAGAAACTTGTTGATGATTAAAAAGATGATATTTGTTTCATGGTTGATAGTGACAATGTATATATTTAGGTAGTTAGACAAAGAATTGTATGGGTCAAACCTCTAGGTTATGAGGTAAACATAGATGAAACCAAGCACATTATTGAAGCATTGGTTAATGAGCCTATTGAACTTAAATGTTGCATTCTTTGGTATCTATGATGAAGCAAAGGAAAGAATTGAACTTGAAATTAAACTCCCTTAGGTAGTCAACAAAGGGAAGAATAGAATTGCAAAATTAAAAACCAACACCACTCTTCTATTAACAAAATTGCAAAATTCCAAAAGGAGATGATATTGAGGAAGATGGAGCAGAATATGAAGAGAAATTATAGGAAGAGGAGCCATTAAAGAAGAAAGGTAAGGTTATTGTAACCAAGCCTGCCAAAATGTGTTCACGAGGAGGGCATCTAGGAAGAAACTTGACAAAGAAGGAGGATATGTGATCTTTAGAAGACCTCCACTCACCTTTTAGGAAAGGTTGAAGGAAATAGAGTCATGATTAGGCATACCAAACTTCAAATCACTAAAGTATGAGACTAGGATAGCATATGAGTAGAAACAAATATAAGATGTAATTATGTCAAAAATGGGTAAGTGGAAGTATTCCCCGGACCAACTTGCTCAGCAGATTCTGAGTGATCTAATGGAGAAAATCAAGCCAAGATTGGAGAATAAAATGAAAATTGTTAAAGACATATATAAGTAGACCCTGAGGCAACCCATGCCAAGTTTGAATGATAAGCAAGTAAAGGAATCTCTGAAGAAGAATTAAGAAAAACTTACCTTGAGTTTCAGCACTTGTCTTACACTGATGCATGACATTGAACATGTGGTAAGGAATGATACCAAAACATGGAAGAAAATTTATGTCCATCACAAGAAAAGTCATTTTTTTGTCAATGTTAGTGATAAGGATGATGATGAACATGAAAAAGATGAGGAAATTGATTAATAAGAAGTTATAAATTATGACAATGTAGATGATGAGGAAGAGGAACAAGGACAAGAAGCTACTAAGGAAGATTTACTGGATGTTCAAAACATAGAGGAGACTAACCCAAAGAAAATTGTAGAAAAGGTCATAGCCTGACTTCCTCATTCTCTGAGCGAAGCACTTAAAACATTTAGCCCAGAGAAAGCTACTACAGGATTGATTATGTCAAACACTGTAAGTACAAGAACTTAATAAAATTTTGCACCTATTCAACTTAGTACTTCATTAATAGAAGTGACAAGAACTTTATCTATTCAGTATTCAGCACTTCCCCCTTTATCAGTCTTGGTTACACCAAGTATTTCAACAATAAGTGTAGTATCTACCTTTCTATCTAGTCCCACTATTTCTACCATTGTTTCCATTCCTAGTATGCAAATAATAAGTGCAAGGATAGTTGAGACCAAGCCTCAATCGAGTACAAATTTTTTGAATAAAGGAAAAGAGAAAGAAGAATAAATAGATCTTGATGAGGAGATTGTTATTCCAAATTGGGGCATTTATAATCTTAATCCTAATCAAATGCATATATTTGGAGAACTTCTTTAGAAGAAATCTAAGAAATAGAGGCTTAGTGAAGAAAGAAATAAAGAATTTCAAATAATTGAAGATGTAAAGAATATCCTAGCAGAGACATTAGATGCAGAGGTTGACACTTCTCAACCAATTTTGATTCAGCTAGCAGAGGCAATCCAAAAATTCAATGAAGATTTGAATGGAGAAGAGAAATTGTTGCAGTGAGCTGAGAAGAAATTTGAGAACAATGTTTTGGAACTTACTGCTCAAAAGATTTCTATTCATAAAGTAGATCTATCTATTATCCTAAGCTCACTTGAGACCTTTTGCAATAACGTGTCTTCATTATTTGGTAAACTTTGTGATATTTTAATTTTCACAAAAGAAATTAAAGAAAAACTTTCAAAGATTGATGAAGATCTGTAGCCAAGTGCACAATAGTTGTAACTTAACCTGAGTTACAGCACTACCCAATACACAAAGATTAGATTCTTAACTACTATGCAGGAAGAATTGCTAAGGGAAGAAGCTAGAATAAGAGCTACAATGATAGACATAGAGGGCATTATTCTCCTAAACATGGAGTCATTGCAAAAATATATTGCATATGCCAAAATGCTCATCCATGATAAAAACTTCTCAATTGCAAATCACATGATAGAACTTTCAATGGAAGTTTAAGTTGCATTGCACACATGCAAGGTGTTGCAAGAAAATTGGGACAAGACAATTGCACTAATTCTAAAAGTACATTCAGATTTCTTATGACATTTTGGCATTATTGTATAATATATAGCATACATCTTTGGCATTAATGTCAAAAAGGGGCAGAAGATGTATATTTTAGAGAAGATGTATATTGTAAAAGCGAAAAAGTATACAAAAAGGGGATAAAATGTATATATCAAATGTGAAAATATGTAAACTATATATATATATATATATATATATATATATATATATATGGGTCAGCATTATATATGTATAAATACTCAAAGATACATCTCTTACAAAACCAAATTTTGAAAATCTCAAAAATAGAGCACTCTACCAAGTTGGAGTCACAAGGTGATGAATAAAATGTGTTCTTGAACTTTTTGAATTTACTTTTGACTAATAAGTGGTTTTATCACTAATGACAAAGGGGAAGATTATTGACATTACAATCATGTTTGTTATTAGTGACACACGCTTATTCAGGTTCCAGGTATCTACCAAGCGTATTGTATAGTTGATAGAGTAAACCAACCATTTCAAACAATATCATGTTCTACAGTTGCTACCAAATCCAAGAGACTATATTTAGTTTGCACCAAGTAGTTTCTACCATGATGGTGATCAAGAGTGTAAATGGAGCTTCATAAGGTTTACTCAGTTCCTCAGTGCAAAATGAGTTGTGCAGTACTTATCAATTTTGTAGTTACAATGGTGTGAATCCAGTGTTGACTGGGCTATGAACTATGAATCAAGTGACTCAGTTTCTATGCCAAGTTTCATAGTATTCATTGAGTCACTAGAGAAAATAGAGTTTAGACTACTTGGAAATGATCAGTATGGACTGAGCTTCTATATCTACCAAGTGCATGCCAATGCCAAGCATTGACAATGGATGTCAAGTATCAAAACCTCATCGAGATAGTCTTCAAAACTTGAGTTCCTATAGTTGGGCTGACTTTGTGTATTTTCTTTAAACACTTATTTTAGCCAACTTTGTTAATTTTTAAATTGGATTGGTATATATGTAATGTATTGTATCACATCCAATATATAGAATAAAAGTAAGATGACAAGGAGAAAAGAGTAGAAGTACAAAATACAAGGCTATAGTAGTATAAGGAGCAGTAAAGATTTATCTATCATAGCAAGGTGATCATAACACTCAAAGGAATCTCATTCAACAAACCAAGTTATTGATTAGAGATCAACCACTATTTCATCCTAATAGGTGGATCAGTTAAATCCTTTCACAAGGTAGACTTAACAATCCTTTTGTAAATCTCTTTACCAAGTGCATATTTTATTGTATGTTTGTAAGTCCTTTTGCAAGGTGGACCTAGTAGTGCTTATTTCTCGTAATAGGGTAGATCATCAGAAGTGATCATTGTAAGCCTTAACTAGCCAAATTTATGCTATAGTACTAAAGCTTATGGGTATCATCCCCACCCTAATTTTACTCTCTATTTGGAAGGTTTCTGGGGTCACCACAATTGTGTGTAAAAGTGTTATGAATTTTTTAATGCTTTCAGTTATTCATTCATGCAATTAGATCATAATACACATGAAGGATTAATTGGTAAATAAGGATTGATTTTTATTAGTTACTGATTCACCCCTCCCCTCTTAGTAACTTAGCCTATCATATATATTTCCAACAATTGGTATCAGAGGTTTGTGGTTCTCAGAGAAAAGTTTAACAGCTTGAGCAAAGATCAGAGGCTATGGAGGTATTCAAACTTCACAAGGCTATATACACACTTAAGATGCACAAGGATCAGCGAGTGATCACAAAAATCATAGACCATACCAAGCAAGGTCGAGAGAAACTAAAGTACTTTATGTGGACTCCAAGTTGTCAAGAACCCTATTGAGTGATAATGATTTTGTCAAGCTATGAATGTCTACTAAGCATTAAAGTTGAACCAAGTGGAAGATAGCCTGTCATCAAGTGAACAAACATACCAAACATAAATGGTGATTGTAAAGAAGAAATTCATTAAAAGGAAGAAAGTGAATGCATTGTTTCACCATGAATTTCCAAAGCTAGTTGAAAAGACAAATTTTAGAGCTTAAGAATGATTTGAGTGTTTTCTATTGAAGAAAATTCAATTTTTTCAAAACCCTACCGAGCATGGAATCTTCTAGCAGCAAAACCAAAAGGGGTCTAAAATGTTAGTTCAAGGAGTCGATTACAAGGAACCAAACTTCAAATTGAGTCTAGCAATTGTAGAAGTGCTAGACCGTACTAGTGCATAATCACAAATTCCATCCAAGGTATTTCTCATACATGACATTCATTCAAGCATTCAAAAAGCTATGTGTAAATGATGTTCTAAAACCTAAGCATCAATATCTAGAAGCCAAGGGCTTAAAGCATATTTCACATATGCCAAGGAACTTTTAGTCAAAATAGATAAGATTTATCCTGAGTCAAGTTCACAATAGAAAGTTATTATTAGACCAACCCATTGTAATGACAAGAAAATTGATTCATAGAATTAGTGATCTTCTAATGTTGGACAAAGTAAAATCAACCAAAACCCTAGGTTGGTTGCAACTAGAGAAGAAAACCCTTGCCAAGTGGGATGGAAAAGGAATGAAGATTAGAAATGTAATTGACATGAAATTGAAATTTGGTATCCACATCATTGCTCACAAAATCTACATCTCAAGTCATCTCAATAGTGTATCTTGTGAAGTAGTTGATTTGGCTCTCAAAGTAGTGAAGAATAACATGTCATTTGACCTTGTCGAGTTGTTATTGAATTAGTTCAATAAAAACATAGAGAACATCAAAGGTTCCAAGAACAATATATCTAAGTTTGGTTCAATCTTGACTTGTTTATTTTTTATTGTGAAAAAATTCTTCCCTTGTAAAGGATCAATAGTGTGGAGAAAAGATGTCCCTATTTTATATCAAATAAATGAGTATATAGTAGAAAAGGTGGAAAACTTTGATAGCATCATGGAAAATTACTTTGAAACATTCTAAGAGAATATGTATAATAGATATAGGATACCTATGAAACATGTAGACGAATGCAAGGATTATATTTGTTTTATGTTAGATTGTGATAAGGTATATGTTGAGGTAGTCAGACCTAGAATAGCATGCATTAAGGCTCTAGTGTATGAAGTTAACATAGATGAAATCGGAGATATCATTAAGGCTCTATTGAATGAGCCTGTGGATCCTAAGGCACCATATTTTGGGACTTATGAAGAATCCAAGGCAAGAATATCAGTTGAAATTAAGCTTCCTCAAGCAGTTGTCAAAGGAAGAAATAGTATAGCAAAAATGAAGCAAGCAAGTTCTACTCTCCTGCTAATAGAAGGAAAATGTGACGATGTGGAAGAAAAAAATACAGAGGATGAAGATGAGGAATCCAAATTTGAGGAAGAAGAGCCTATAAGAAAAAAAGGTATTTTTATCATAACCAAACCTACCAAGACATATACTATTGTATTCACAAGAAAGGCAACAAAATCTAGGAATAAATTGAAGTTAGGTGAGGGAGATGCTAAGAAAATTATCCTCAAAAGAGATCCACCTATACTTCAAGATAAGCTAAAGAAAATGGAACAAAGAGATGGTATGGTAAATTTAAAATCTCTCTAATATGAGACTAGGGATACAGATTAGAAAAAGTAGATTAGAACATTCTTATGTCAAAATTGGGTAAATGGAAGTACTCACTAGATGAACTTGTTCAACAAATTCCTAATGAGCTTATGAAAGTAATTAAGCCAAGATGGGAAAATGTGAAAAATATTGTCATGGACATCTATGATGGGACCTTGAGGCAATTAATGCCAAGTCTTAGTAATAAGGAGGTGAAGGAATCATTGAAGAAAAATCAAGAGAAGTTGACTCTTAAATTCAACACATGTATGATATTGATGAAAGACATTGAATATATGATGAATACAGTTAAAAACACATGGAAGAACATTTACAACTTACATGAACCTAGTGAATTTTTGTTCATGTTAATGTCAAAGATGATGATGATGAGGAAGAGGATTTGGAAATAAAAGATGATGAACTAGATGATGTAAATTTGGATGATGAAGAGGAAGAATAGAAGCTACTGAAGGAAGTCTTCCAAATATTCAAAACATTGAGGAAACTAATGTAGAAAATATTGTAGCACCTTTTATGGCTTCATTTCCTCATTCTTTGAGAAAATATTGAGTGCAATCTAGCTTCAAGTAAGCTTCTACCAAGTTGGTTGTGACTACCACTACAACATCATGCACCCAACCAAGCTTAGGACCTATTCAGTTAGGTATTCCATCAACTAAAGTGGCCAACACTTCATTTACTGAGCAAAAAGTATCTCCTTCATCAAGTTTTATCATGCAACAACAAGGTATTTATACTATCAGTTCCATATATACATTTTTTGCTAGCCCCTCTAGTTCTACTATAGTTTCTATTCCACATAAAACTAGTACAATGAAAGTCGAGAACAAGTCTCAACTGAGTATTGAAGTTTTAAAATAAGGATAAAGGAAAAGAAGATAATGATCTAGATGAGGATATAATTATTCTAAATTGGGATATCTCTACTCTAAATCCTAATCAAATGTACACCATGGATGAATTATTTCAAAAGAGAGCTAAGCAACAAAAGCTTAGAGAAGAGAAGAGAGAGAAAACCCAAGTTCTTGAAGATGTAAAGAACATATTTGTGAGTGCACAAAGCATTGAGGTTGATAGTACACAACCTATTTTGAATCAATTGGCAAAAGTTCTCTCAAAATTCAATGAAGAATTAAATGGATAGGATAAATTTCTACAAAGGGCAAAATAAAAATTTGAAAATTGCAATAAACAAAGTAGAATTGTCTACTACTCTTGTTTCGTTGGAGACATCTATAAATAATGTCACTTCATTATTTGTTAAGTTTTGTGACACATCTATCTTCACACAAGACATTAAAAATAAACAATCCAAGATAGATGAAGACATAAAGGAAAGTGCACACCAATTGTCACTTGACCCAAGCTATAGTTCCACTCATTATTCAAAGATCAAAATTTTGACAAACTTGCAAGCACAATTACTAAAGGAAGAAGCCAAGATTAGGGCCACACTTGCCAAAATCCAAGGAATTATTCTTCCAAACGTAGATGCACTATGGACACACATTGCACATGCTATGACACTCATCGATGACAATGATTTCTTGATAGCTGATCACATGATGGAGCTATCAGTAGAATTTCATATTGCATTACATGCAAGCAAGTTGTTACAAGAAAATTGGGACAAGACAATAGAATTAATCCTGAAGGTACACTATGAATTCTTGTCACATTTTGGTATTAACATATAATATACACCTTTGGCATTTATGTCACAAAGGGGGAGAAGTATATGTAAAGATATGTAAGGAATGCATGTATAAGGGAGTAGTATTCTAGGTATATGTATGGGAGAACAATATTGTATTAAACAGATAAGAGGAAAACATCTCTACAAAAGCAATTTTGGAAAGTCTAAAAAATAGAGTATGTTACCAAGTTGTAGACACAGAACGCAAATAAAAAGAATTTTTTGACTTATAATTTTGAGTATTCAGTTTTAAGATGATAAGTGTTTTTGTCACTAAAGACAAAGGGGGAGATTTTTGATAATAAGGTCAATTTTTCCATTAGTGATTCACACTTTGTCAATTAGTTACATTAGTACTAAGCTATATAGTTGCTACTGAGCTTCAAAACTTATGTATAGTTTATGTCAAGTGTAGTAGTGTTTATTGAGTTGTTTAGTGCAAGTGATGGAAACTCTAGTGTTAACCAAGTTAACCATGTTCTCTAGTGTCTACCGATCTGGAAATGTTAGCAATATGAATCTAGTGTTGACCAAGCCATGGAGTGTCAATCGAGTAATTCAGTATATGTTGGGTTTCTTAATGTTCACTAAGTCACACAATGCTAACCGAGTTCAAGCTACTTAGAAGTGATTGGTATGAACTAAGCCTCATCATCAATCGAGTGCTAGATGATGTTGATTGTTGATAGTAGTTTCCAAGTATCATAAAATCATCGAGTTTTTCTTCAAAACCCAAGTTATAGTAGTTGGGTCAACTTTGTGGATTTTGGTGAAACTTGTGTAGTAGTCGACTCCAATAAGTTGTGATTTGGATTGGTATATATGTAATGTACTATATCATATCCAAATAAGAAGTGCAAGAATATGATGAGAAGAAGTGAAAATTAAAGAAGGCTACAAGAAATATAAGAGACAAAAAAGCATTTTCTATCATAACAAGGTGATCATTACAATTCAAGGAATCTCAACCAGCAAATCAGAGTTGCAGATTAGAGACTAGCCATTGGTTCATCCTAACAAGTGTATCATTCAAATCCTTTAACAAGGTAAACTTAGCAATCTTTGATAAATCTCTTTACCAAGTGCATACTTCATGGTATGTTTTGTAAATCCTTTAACAAGGTGGACCTTAATATCCTTATTTCTCCTTATAAGGCAGATCAATAAAAGTGATCAATTATAAGCCTTAACAAGGAAACTTTATACTATAGTACTAAAGCTTGTGGGTATCATCCCCACCCAAGTTTACTTTCTATTTGGAAAGTTTTTAGCTCACCATATCTTGTGTCAAATCTCTATGAATGTTTATTTTCTTTCATTCTTTCATGCATGCAATTAAATCAAAATATTGTTTGAAGAATTAATTGGTGAAATAAGATTGAGTTTTATTGGTTCCTGATTCATCCCCTACCCCTCTCAGTAACTTTTCCTACCCATATTTCCAACACTATCAAAGTTTTGATGTTGAGGAAAAGGAAGAAAAGGATAATAAGGATGAATAAAATCTAGCCACATTGGCTAAAGTTATTAAAAGTATAGATCCAAAATTACAATTTGGTTGGAAAATCGTAGTACAAGAAAATTCTCATTTTACACCTCATCTGAAACACACTGAAAAAGAGAAGGAAATATTTGTCGTTCAATAAATAGGGGAATCTAAAATGCAAAAAGATGTTATAAATTATCATCCCTTTTAGCAAACAAAGAAAGAAGATGATAGTCAGACAACTAAAATATAGATGGTTGCACCTATCAAAGATACAAGTAGAGAATCACCTAACTCATCTAAATCGCCATTAGAATCATTAATTACAAGCATGATGAGTGGTACACCATTGGTAGAAGCAAAGGATCTTGAAATTGAAATCCTTAGTCAATTATCCACATTGGCTATCAACATAATTATAGAAAAGAGAAAAGGAATCAAAAGAAATCAAGAGATTCTTGAGAAGATGACAAGAATAATGGAAATCTTTTATGAATATTTAGATTAATGAGACCAGTCCATAGAAGAAGGTAGCTAAATCACTAAAAGAATTTGACACTCATTTTAAAATTTTAGTTGAAGTTGCTACAATTATAGGATAAGCTAAGCATGATGAAAATTTCTTTAGAAATGTGTGGAAGAATGTAAAATATCACTTAGAAAACTAGGATACTTGCATTAAAGAGTTGTGGATATGTGTTCATGAAGGAAAGTAACTATATGAGAAATGTGTGCTAGCACATGATATATGAACACCTTCACATCAAAAATTAAGGGAAAGGAAGATAGATTGAATAATGTAATCAACAAGATGAAAAGTGCAAATGCTCAAGTTATTCACTTAGAGAAGAGGATAAGGATCCATGATGAGAGAAGAATGTTGGATGTCAAGAAGGAGAAAACATTGTAGAGGTTCTCTTTATTAAGAGATCACTTATCTTTGAAGATTGACCCAGTAACAATTGGATGATTGCTTGGAGGTGGAGATATCTTATGAGTAATTTAGATATTTAGACTTCTAAGAGACATAGTTAGCATCTTATGGACTATGCACACTTCTCATAGTCTTAGATTCAACCAAAGGAGCATGTAATGAAGGATTGATAAGCTTGTGATGTAAGGAGGGATGAAAAGATTGGCCGAGAGGCACACCTAACTATCTAATCACCTTACTGAGTCAAAAAAATGGAACCACACAAAAGAGAGAACAACATCAAGGAAGAAGAAACATAAATCACTTTATTAATTCATCCAATCATCCACATACATGCCCATATATTAGGCCTTTCATATTATGGGCAACAAGATTTATGAAATCTTAGACTTAGAATTTTTAGGGATCATTAATTCATATATCTAGCTCCCTCAACTTTGCACTCTCTCCCTTGGCATACCTAACCTAACCTAAACAACCCTTTTTATACTTTCCAAAATGACTTACATAAGATTCTGTATTATTACATGATATAAGGCTAACTCCAAAATAGTATGCATACATCCCAAGACAAGATCCTTACATTAAATTCATGACCCAAATTAAATACATAAATCAGCTCAAACTAAGAACCAATCATAGAAAAACTAAATAAAGGAGGAACTGAGCATTAGTAATATCAAGTTCAGTCAACACATGAAAGAAAGCTTGGCCACTAAATCACTTAGTCAACACTAAACAACTCAATAGAAAATGTAGCTCGACAACCCTTGGAACTTAACACTAACAGATAGAATGAACAAAGATGAGCAAGACAAGACAACCCAGGATGCTCCTACATCAACTTAAAGAGAAATTTTCTAATTGTATTGCATTGCTAAATAATTCATCAACATAGAAGAAGAAAGTTATTCAAAATTTTATCTAGAATATAGATTTTTTATTCAGCTTTGTCATTTATTTGAAGGGGGGGTGATGTATGGAAAATTTTATATGTAAAATGAATTGTATATGTAAAAGGATGTATAAGTTAGAGTATATTAAAAGAGGGAGTGGTATACATATTTTAATATGGAGATATTAGAGGATTTAAAAGGGGGAGTGGTATACATATTTTAGAGGATTTAATCACCCTATTAGGAGTGGCCTTGTTAGAGGTCTTTAGACAATTCAATAGAACTTCCACCTTGTTAGAGGATTTACAAATAGATGTTAAGCCAACTCTATTAGGAGATTTGGATCACTACTACAATGGTTAGAGAGTAACAATAACATGACCTAATTTGAATGCAGCTAAGTTGCTAACTATAGATCTCAATTCTGACTTGTACTTGATTGTTCCTAATCAAATTTATTTTTTAGCTTCCTCTTTGCATCACTAGATCTTCAAAGTTTCCATGCATCCACACACACTTCACATATTCTAGCCCACAACTTGACCTTTCATTTATCTCTTTCATTTTGTCAAGTCAGCTCAAATACAACTTAGAATAATTAATATTCATCTTCTTAGTCAGCTAGAATAATTAGATAAATCCATTGAACTTAATATGCCAAAATAAGAAAATCCTTTGGTAGTCGACCCTACTCGGTAGACACTAACTAGAAGCAATTTTCCTATGTTAACCAAGTGAACTCGGTTAACACTGCATGCTTGATAACTAAGTGAGCTCAGTTAGCATTGGTTCCATCCAACATTCCTTCATTAATTGAGTGAGCTCAGTTAACACTCATTTTCCCAAACTTCCCTTTGGCGCCCAAGTGAACTTGGTAGACACTTCCTTCTGAACTAGGCAAACCCTGGATTTCTCAGTAGACATAGAAAACTGTCTCCAATGCTCAAGTGAGCTTGGCATGCACTTGATAATGATATGACATTTGTGTAACATCAAAGATAGTACACAATTAATCAATTGTATCCAACAAAATCTAGGTGAGAAAAGTATAGTTTTGCATTTTGGGACATGTGTGAAGTCATGAAGGAAAAAATAACAAAATAACTTGGTATAAAGGTCAAAGTTTTGGTTGTGAATTTTGGTGATGTCTATCACACAATAATGTTATTATATTGTGATGAAAAGTTGATGTTAGAGAAGATAAATATCAGAGTATGCAAAGATATGTATAATGAGCTTCAAAAGAAAAATCAGACATGGAAGATATCAACATTGTTAAAATGTTTATGTATCTATTCCTTTTGCACAACATATCAAATTTTGTAATTGTATGTTTGGGCAGTGGGTTCATCTTGCACAATTTTTGTAATTGTAATGAAAAATCCTAACAAGGTTGAGGCTTCTAACAAGGCCTAGTCCTCTAACAAGGATTGAGACACTATACAAATATAATAGACTCCTAATAGGGTCAATATATTTTACAAGATACTTTTGATGAGGGGATCTTTTTTGTGGATAGCATCCCCACCAGGATTTTCCCTTGGCCAAGATTTCCCTAGTTCAAAAATAATGGTGTTATCAATTGCATTGTGTTAATGATATGTTTAATTTTTAGTATATTGATGTTGAATGTGCATGTTATAAGTTTGTTAATGATATCTGTAGTTGTGAAAAAAGTTGTGAAATACTGATTCACCCCACCTCCCCACACACACACACACACTCCCTCTCAATATTTCCTATTTCTAACAATTATTTCTAGCAAACAAAAGAGCATGACCATGTTATCCCATCTTTTGAATGCGTACATAACCTTTTCTATATCTCTTGGGGGATATCTTAGTAGTAACAATAGTCTCATTAGTAGTGTCCTCTTCTTTATAATAGATTCAATTTATAATGGTATTTTCCTCATTTTAATCCCCTAATGGTATAGATGCTTGAAATAAATTTCCATAAAAGCTTCACCATTTTAGAAGGTCAACCATATGAGTATGCAGAGATAGGAAGGGTTGCTATGGAGTCCAATCTATATTTACCCATACTTATATATAGCATCTAAAATTTCTTCTCATATTTGACAAGATTGACTTCTTATGTGGCTCTATTGTGAGGTATGAATGCTTCAACAATGACAACACTAATTGATAAAGTATTATCTCTACAAATAGATATCTCAATGTTGCTAAAATGAAATATTATGCAATGATGATAGGTGGATGGAACAACTGGTATGTCATGAATTAATGGTCTTCCAAGAGAAATATTATGCATAAGTATACCTATAGCAAGGACTTGAAAAACATCCTCGTATACCAAAACGCACATGAATAAGTAAGACAACCAATCCTTTGGAGCACCGATCTTCTTCATCATAGGATTTGATAGTAATATTATTTCTAGATTTAATGACATATTTTAAGAAACCCAACTATTAGAGGAGATTAAGTGAATAATTTTTTATCACAACACCTCTATCTATCAACACACACCTAACATGAGTCTTATGGATCATGAATTCTATATGAAATGCCAAGTAATGAGGATGGCTTAGAGGTTCATAATTTTCTTCTAAAAAAGAAAGGTAATGAGGTGTGGCAATATGGTTAACTATAGTCTTAAATTCGTCCACATCAACATCTTTGGGGAAACTAACCACATGTAAAAGCTCCTCTAGGATCCTCTTATGCATAGGAGATAACTCGAGAAAATCAAACATAGGTATATGTGTATGTGTTCTTTGCAACTAGTCTAGAAGGTTATAACTTTACTTGCTAGAAGAGGGTACTTATTAAGAAGAATCTTGTTTAGATGCATTTTTCTTAGTCTTAGGTTGTTGAGGGGTATTAGGACCCCTAAGCATGATTTTTATTTGTTAACTTCTAGTAAATGTATTTCAACTCTCAAAAGAAGGTGAATTAATACCTCTAAGGATAAGAAAGGGTTTGTCTTCCTCACAACTTCTA
Organism: Cupressus sempervirens; assembly: GCA_028749045.1. Taxonomy (NCBI): domain Eukaryota; kingdom Viridiplantae; phylum Streptophyta; class Pinopsida; order Cupressales; family Cupressaceae; genus Cupressus; species Cupressus sempervirens. The sequence goes on along the minus strand of CM053791.1, from coordinate 182,703,365 downwards.
GATCTAAGGATCACCCTAGATGGTTCATCAAAATCTGGTTCATAATTAGTGTTATGTCCCTTTCTTTGAATAGTGTTAACATTTTGTTCAACTTTAGGTTCAAGAATATTTATCACATTGTCAGCATTAGTGTAGGTGTAACTGACCTTTACATCCCATTCTTAGGTTTAGATGATTCACCTTGTCCATAGTTATGCAAAGGTCCTTTAAAAGCCTTTTGATCAATATTTGTATCCATCCATCTAAACCAACCTATTTTTCTCTCAATGAGGTCTTGTATGGTATGTTTTAGCTTGACACAATTATCAATAGCATGACCATTTTTTTGATGGTGTCTACAATAGTAATCTTCTCTCCACCATGGAGGCATTACATTAGGTCTATAAGGATGTGATTTGTTAGGTAATTTAATGATCTTGTTTTCAAGAAAGGTTTTTACAATCACATCATAAGAGTCTCCTAGGATAGTAAAATTGCACTTTGGCTTAGAATTCCATTAGGATATATATTTAGAGTCATTAGGCTTGTTTTTGTTGCTAGTAGATTTTGAAGAAGGTTCTTGAACTTTCATGGCTTGAATACCACTTGATAAGTTAAAGACGCACTCTGTAGTCTTATAAGTATCAACCACTCCATCATTGACAACACATTTATTTTTGTTCCAATAAGCGTTCTTTCTCTTATCCTTGTTGAGAGTGAGTAACCATTTCTTTACTAAGACATCTTTAATGTGAAAAATACTCTCTATCATGTCATTGAATGTCTAAGATAATTGTTTCTAATATTGCAATGCAACCCAAGAACAATATTATTCACAACAATGATAATTATTTTTTTCAAGGATTAATCATGGATATCAAGTTTGGATGAGCATGGATTCATAGTTTTCCAAACAATGGAAAAGAAGATGAGATAGTAGTTTGAAAAGGTCACATTAGAAAGGAGAATGACACGTAGTTCCTAATCTTCAAGCATTGTATATCTTAAGGGTATCTAGTCAATAGACTAGCCTAGAAGGGGATTGGTTTTCAAAACCTTCTCATAAATCTTGAACCCATTCAAATAAAGGGGACTTTTGTGGTGAGAAGTATTTGGAAATCCAAGGATTCCCTCAAACTTTGGCTTCACTAGGCTAAATATGGCTTTAGAGAGGACTTTTCTCTAAACCAACACAACAATTGGTGGTACACCTTATTTTCTATTAAAGGAATCCCATTGACTAAGGTTAAGGGGCCAGTGCTCAATATTTTTTCAAATGTGATATCAAAACTCCTAAAGACATTTTTTCAAGGGCCACCATGAGTCTTCTCTCATGGAAGGGCATGCAAGTCTAATTTTGGCTCAACTCTCCAGATTGTTAGACATGTGACATTCTAGTTTCTATGATGCCTCCTTATATGCTACACAAACTTGGGGTTTAGTTAGTGAAAATATGGTTGAAGGATTGTAAGTGGTACTCGTCCACTCCTATGACCAGATACAAACCAAAAATGGGTTATCTCTAGATGGTTCCTCAACTGCCTATGGTTGATGTGTTCAATTAAAGATATAATTATAGTCTTCTCAAAAGAAATAGAGATTTAGATTCAACACTATCTAGAATGTTATCACTAAGCCAAATATTTCACACTTTTCCCAGTGTGTTCTTTTCTAGGGTTTTCCTCTAGGCCCTCAACTCAAGCATTTGGGAGTCATAGATCTAAGGTGCTCTTTCTATAGACAACATAAAAAAATTATTAACATCTTCTAGTTCTGTTGAAGAGCTTGACAATATTATCTCTAGATTCATCATTTTTTCAAAACCTTCTACCTAGAGCCCTTTTCTTGGCATATGATCCTATTGGGAGATTCTCCTCGAATTCCCCTCAAGTATTTTTATATTTGGAATTCTTTTATATTGAATATTTTATTTACTCTATGGAAGGATAAACATATTGTTTTGTTCACTCATAGTTTTTTGGATATAAATGTCTCCATATACACTAAGGATTGTATATGTAATGATGGAATGATGCAAATTCAAGTACAAACTAACAAGGTTGTGTCGGAGGTGGCCTACCTGTAGGAATTGTTGAACCATTAGAGTAACACACCATGTGTGGTTTCCAAAGTGAGACTGGATGTTTCTTCCAAGGATCACACTCCCCGTCATGGCCACTTGTGGGGTCATAATTCCTTTTCTCATTGCACCAAAATTCCATGTTTCCAAGCTCCCCATCTCTCTTCTAGTAGTGGATTTGTTGCTTGTTGTTGTCTCTTTGTCTCTCTAGGGGAGGGTTCTAGCTAGTCCCTAATTTTTGTTATTGCTTCTACTGATTCTGGTTGGCCCTCCTCAGTAGGGACCTAAAGTGGTCATTCCTCCACCTAGATTTGGTGATTTTTTTTTCCAAAGTAGAGGGAGAGAAAGATGATAATTTTGATGTTGCTAATGATAGGTGGGCTCCTCCTGAGAACCCACTAATCCCACTATATTTGGGGTCCCGATGATTGACATAATCCTCCTCCCTTGGATAGCACTACTTTGGCCACTTGAGGGATATTTATCTATTTTTTTATGAATAGTTGTTAAGCTTTATGGACTTAGGGTGAGTGAACTCTCACAAGATGATGTTTGTATCCCTTGACCCTTTTTTATGAATATATAACTTTAATATTTTACTTAATAGAGAGGGACTATTCATGAAAAAATACTCTTGATGTCCAAAGTAGATGAGTAGAAATCTCACTAGTCAAAAAACTAAAAGAGAAGTCAAAAGAGTGAGATATTAGCAAAGATAGACATATTAGAAATAGGAAATACTAAGATCATTGTGAATCAATATTTCACAACTTTTTTTCTAACTATGGATAGCATTAACAACCTTATAACATGCAAATATGAATATACAAAAAATTAAACATAGCAATAACATAGTGCAACTCATTACACCATTATTTATTATCTAGGGAAACCCTAACCAAGGGAAAACCCTAGTAGGGATGGTACTCACAAAATGATCCACTAATCAAAACTATCTTGTGAAAGATATTAACCCTGTTAGGAGTCTATTAGATCTGTATAGTGTCTTGATTGACTCTACCTTGTTAGAATCCTCAACCCTATTAAGATTTGTTATGATACAATACAAAAAGTATGGAGTACAATCCCACTGATCAAACATGCAATTACAATGATATTTTGTACACAAAGGTATAGATACAAAAACCTTCAATAATATTGATATCTTCTATATCTTATTTGTCCCTTGAAGCTCACTATACATATCTTCACATACTTTGATCTTTCTCTACTCTAACACCAATTTCACATTTTAAAAAAATAACATTTCAATGTCATAGATTTTAGAAATAGGAAATACTAAGGTGGGATGAATCAAAATTTTACAAACTTTAGCCCAAAATTGGATATTATTAGCAATCTAATAACTTGCATATGAAAGTAAACTAACTATGTTGGACAATAAACATAACTATGAAATAAGAGAAATCATAACACCATATTTGGCTAACTATGGAAACCCTAGCCAAGGGTAAACCTAGGTCTAGATGGTACCCACAAAATGATCCACTAATCAAAAGTATTCAGTTAAAGATATTGACCCTTTTAGGAGTCGGTTACATCCATATAGTATCTTAGTTGTTCATAGAGGATTAGGCCTTGTTAGATGTCTCAACCTTGTTAGGATTTTTTATATCAAATATAAATTGTATGCAAGATGAGCTTACTTCCCAAACGTGCAATATAAAATGTAGTTACTTAATACAAAGAGATACACAAAAACTTCTTTTACACTATTGCTAATATCACGAATATCTAATATTGTCTTTCTTGCTCAACACAAAACTTTATCTCAGTTCACATTCATCTAATTATAGATCAAAATTATCATATCATATATCACATATATCCAATATTAAATTTAGCATTCATAATCATTCACTTCTACCTTTCTAATTTACAAATTAGTATCGAGTCATCCTTCATGCATTATTATACTTTACAAAATACAAAGTTAACTTTTGCTAACTTAGGGTTAACATCTAGGATGTCATTCCTAATTATTTAAGTAATTATTCTATAAACTAAATTATTTCTTAACCAAAAATATCTAATTATCTATTACACTATGTTCTGCCTATATACTAATGTGATTGGTAATCTTGTTACAAGCTAGGATTGGGGCTGCACCAAAAGATCAACATGTCAATGCCCGATACAACCACTAGACTTATAGAATAGAAGAGGTGGTTAAGCCATGTCATGAATCCTAAAGGGGAATGTTGGTAGTTAGTTGAACAATCCCCCCCTCAACATTACTCAAAGATATTCAAACCTATGACCAATCTCTTATACCACTTGTTACAATCTAGGACTATCGTTGCACCAAAAGATCGACCTATTAATGCTTGATACAACCACTACACTTATATAACATAGGAGGAAGTTAAGCCATGCCACAAATCTTAAAGGGGAATGTTGTTGGTTAGTTCAACAAATATACCCGTAACCCTATTTGTACTAAAATGTTCTCTTTCATATATCATCACCATAGTGTATGCTACCTTTCCTCAAGTGTGCACATGCCAATATGACTTATGTGAAGCATGCCAACAAAAACTCTATCTATTCTACCAAATAAACCTAATGATTCTTAGACAATTCTCTAAGTATGAATATCATAACTTAATCCTCAAGGTTTTCCTTCTTCATATGGAAGATATGTTTCCATAAATGACAACATCCATTGTCTACCTTAGCCAAACTATCTACAATAGACACACAAATTTGCATCCAAATTTCTACCCTTCATACCAAGTATTTATGTTCTATCAGCCTTCATGTCTTCACAAATCTCCCAAAATACAAAACTATACTTTCTCACATAGGGTTAATATCTAGGATGTCATCCATAATTGATTAAGTAATTGTTTTACTATAAAAACAACTCTTTAACTTCAAATACCATTTTCCTTATCTCTTCCATGTTCTTCCTGTATATACCTTCAACTACTAAATCATTAATATCTTCATTTGTACTAATTGTAATGACTTGCTCTCTTGTATGTAGGATCATCATAACTTGATCTTTCTTCCCTTAAGTGTGCATGTGCCAATTCATTGTCTATCATCATCACAAATTAAAAAAAGGTGCATGTGCTGATAGATAAAATCTATGATACTTAGATAATTTTCTAAGTTATCAAACCAAACATGTATCTCCATGATGTGTTGTATTAATATAGATGATATGTTTTCATTAATGGCAACCTCAATGAATTTCCATAATCTCCTCTTAGCCAAGTTTCCAGCAAGACGTGACACAAAATGCCCAAGTTGTGGGTAAATACCCTATGTATGAGATTTGTGGGTCAGGAAAAGCTAGGCTAAGAAAAATATAAAGTAAACAAAAATAGATATGAAAAATATGTTTGGAAAAGTAATAAATTCCATTAATTAAGAGTGTAATCAAAGCATCTAAGTGATCTTACCAGCTGAAAGAAAACTCTATTAACATTTATGATGTTGTCCCTAGTTGGTTAAGTAATTGTTTTACTAAAAAAAAAAATCTTTAACTTCAAATACCACTTTCCTTATCTCTTCCATGTTCTTTCTATATATACCTTCAACTGCTAAATCATTAATATCTTCATTCATACTAATTAGAATGACTTTCTCTCTTGTACGTAGGATCACCATAACTTAATCTTTCTTCCCTTAAGAGTGCATGTGCCAATTCATTGTCTATCAACATTGCAAATAAAAAATGGTGCATGTGTTGACAGATAAAATTTATGATACTTAGACAATTTTCAAAGTTATCAAACCAAACCTAGATCTCCATGATGCGTTATATTAATATAGATAATATGTTATCATTAATGACAACCTCAATACATTTCCATAATCTCCTCTTAGCCAAGTTTCCAACAAGATGTGACACAAAATTCAAGTTGTGGGTAAATACCCTATGTACGACAATTGTGGGTCAAGAAAAGATGGGCTAAGATAAAATATAAAGTGAACAAAAAGAGATGAAAAATATGTTTGGAAAAGCAAGAAATTCCACTAATAAAGAGTATAATCAAAGAATCTAAGTGACCTTACTAGCTGAAAACAAACTCTATCTTATTGGTTTCAAACCAAAGAACCAAGAAAAGTCACATACAATAGCCTTCATTAGTTAAGACAAGTTTCTAATATGGAAGACATAAGATGAGAATCTACGTAAAATTTTACACTAGTCTAGACAACATTTTGACATACAAAATAATAATTTACAAAGATGCCAGTGGATACATCTGTAGAAAATGACATAGTGGACAACAAGCATGTGATAGACCTTAGTAAAAGTAAGTGATATATGTTTTAATAGTTAGTTGACACTTTTGAGTATTGCACAAGATTTCTCACTCCTACAGATAGTAGTAAGACAATAGAGACCTAATTTTGACTCAAAAACTCAATTTAAAGATTATTTTGGAAAATTTGACAATGTGGACTGTTATGACAACAATTTTATGCAATTTTTGACAAAAAATTGTGGCACAATGAATTATCTTCAAACAATCAAACAATGGAAAAACTAACATTGCTGATACAAACACTTGCAAAGTCCAAAGGGGAAAACCCCGAGAAACAACAATATGTGTATGTCCATAAAATTTCCACAGGTCTAAGAACAAATTGAAGACATGCCAAGCATATTATACCTAAAGGTCATGGCTCGTTACTCAATACAATGGCCCACAACTTGAATCTCCCTCGCCTTACACATTTAAGTGGTTGCCCATAATACATATTGACTTTGTCATAGAGTGGATACCCACATCTGGAGGAATGTATATGATGATTTAAACCTTGGGGTGATCTAGGTAGTCCACTTGGATTAATCCTTTCACCAAGATATTGAGCGGCTAAATAAAAATGGCTTCTAAACCTAGGAGTCTAGTAAGTATTTTTTTCATAGCATCCCTCTTGCATCCAATACGAAATAGGAGCCTTAATGCCACAAGAATTTCAATCTAGTAATTTCCCCATGGTCTCTATCCCATGAGAGGCCTCACTAGTATGAACAAAGATTCTATTGTTGGAAATATAGATGGAGTAAGTGAGAGGGGGGGGTGAATCAGTTACCACAAAAATAAATCCATAGATCCCTTAGATGTCTTAAATAACTAGTTACTGTTATTGCTTGGTAGCCACACAGAAAAATCTATAACTCGGTAGATGAATTGTGTATTAACTTATTATTGATCTTGAAGCATTCAGAATTATTAACATGCATGCAAAATAAATAACATGAACAAAAGAGACACCAGATTTAACGTGGAAACCCGATATGGTAAAAAGCACCAAGTAACTAGCTACCAATTTTCACTCTTCTAAAGTGAGCTCTATTAGGAGCCAACCCTATTAAAGGTTACAAAACACACTATTAGGTGTGAACCTATTAGAGGATTTAATTACCCTATTAGGAGTGGCCTTGCTAGAGGACTTCAGAATAATTCAATAGGACTATCCACCTTGTTAGAGGATTTACAAAAATGGTTGCTAAACCAACTCTGTTAAGAGATTTAAAATTCACTGCTACAATTGTGAGAAAGTAATAATGAGTGACCTGAATGAGATGCAACTGAAATTTGTTGTTACATATCTTTGTTCTACTTCAATAGATCCTCATTGATCAAATACACCTTTGCTGCTCCTCAAGGATATCTGATCCTTTTTCAAAATTTTCTCACACCTTCTTCTTCACACAATTTGCATACTTTCTCATTCATACATCCATTCATTCATACTTTAGAATTCACAACTTGACCTTTTATTTATACATTACAAGTTGTCAAGTTAGCTCATTTACAAGTTACATTTACCAATAAACAATACATCAATTGACTACAGACATTACATGAAATAATTAAAATTTATTTCCCAAATCAATGAAATCCTTCATTGGCTAACATTTCTCGATAAAAAGTGCTCCAAAAATGATTTTCAATGTTAACCAAGTGAAGCTCGATGAACACTACAAACTCTACAAAAATCCTTTGGAGACTTGAGTGAACTCAGTAAGAACTGATTTTCCTTCATTGACCTTGTGAGCTTGGTAGAAACTAACTTTACTTTGTTAACCTTGGGAGCTCAGTTAACACTAACCTCTATCTCAAAATCTTTTGATGCTCGAGTGAGCTCGGTAGAAAGTGTTCAAGAATGCTTGGTAGACTATGTAATTCACTTTGCTAACCATCTGAGCTCGATAAAATTTTTATTTTTCTTTGTTGACCAACTAGGCTCAATAGACGATGTCTGATAACTGATATGAGATTTGTGTAACATCAAAGACAACACATAATTGATCAATTGTATCCAATAATCACCCTCTTTGTAATTGATGGCAACTCAACATGTCATAGCAAAATGAAATTTGAAGACAAGTCTTTTTCTAAACATTTCTCCCTCTTAGATAATATTCCACAAACTTCTCAAATATAGAAATCTCCCTTTATGAATGAATTACATAAACAACAAATTCAAATTTTAGAAAGATATGACAATGTACTCTCCCTCTTTGACAACACATGCCAAAGACAACACAAACCAAATGAGTAGAAATGTACCTTAAGTACTGATTCATATGAAATTTTTCCATGACTATGTTGCATCAACTGAAAGATCTTCAATTTGATATTTGTTGGTGCATCATTAAAACTTCATTTTAGTGAGCTTCAGATAGGGGAATGACCCCTAACTTACCTCTTAGCTACAAGAATGCATCCTTAGGTAAAGGCTTGGTGAATATGTCAACAATTTTTTCCTTTGTATGGACATATTCTAATCTAATCTCCTTATCCTACACCAATTCTCTGACAAAGTGATACTTTATTGCAATGTGCTTGGTTTTTTAATGCATCACTAGATTTTTAGATATATTAATTGCACTTGTATTGTCACAAAACATAACAACAATTTCTTTGATTCCCACCTTCATGCCTTCCAATAATTTCTTGAACCAAACAATATTAGAATAGTTTACTTCTACTACAACATACTCTACTTCTACTGTATATTGGGATATGCAATTTTTCTTTTTACTTGTCCAAGAAACCAACCTCTTTCCAAGAAAGAAAGCTCCTCCACTTATACTCTTTCTATCATCAATGTTTCCTATCCAATCTGCATCAATAACACTTTCAAATCCATATTACCTCCAAATTTTTTCCATAATCCATAATCTTCGGTGCCTTTCAAGTATCTCATGATCCTTTTGATTGCCATCATGTGATTTTCTCTTGGTTTTTCTGAAAATCTTGCTACAATAGCAACTACAAGAGAAATATCTAGCCTTGTATGAACTACATACTACAACTTTCCAATCATAGATCTATATAATGTCTGATCTACCTCCTTTGATTCATCATCCTTGGTAAAATTTAGACCAGTGCACATAATAGTTCCAACTAGTTTGCAATCCTCCATACCAAACTTTTTCAATATCTTCTTGATGTATTTTGACTAAGTAATGTAGATACCATTCTTACTTTGCTAAATTTGAAGACCAACAATGAATTTGATCTCACCAAACATTGAAATCTCAAATTCCTTGTTCATTTACTCTAAAAATTCTTTGAAAAGATCATCATTTCCTATGAACAAAGTGTCATCCACAAATAATTCTGCCAAAACAATCTTGTTATCTGGTCCTTCCTTGATATACAAGCTACTGTTATCATTAGTTCTCTGAAAAATAATCTGAATAAGATAGTTATGCAATCTTTCATACCATGCTCTAGGGGCTTATTTCAGACCATACAGTGCTTTGTGTAATTTACAAACCATGTCCTTCTTGTCTGGATCAAAAAACCTTCAGGCTACTCAATGTAGACTTCTTCTTTTAGTATACCATTTAGAAATGCAGATTTGACATCCATTTGATAAACCTTAAATCCTTTGTAACCAGCATATGCAACTAGGGTCTTGACACATTCTAATCTTGCAATAGGAGCAAAAGTTTCTCCATAGTATATTCCTTCTTCTTGAGAGTATCATTTGCATACTAGTCTAGCTTTGTTTCTTGACACCTTACCATCTTCATTCAACTTATTTCTAAATACCCACTTACATTTTTATCTTTAGGCTTGGGTAAAAGAGTCCATGTTTTTTTTTTCTCTATCTGCTCTATCTCTTCATTCATAGCCTCAATCCAACTTTCATTTTCTAATCCATCTTTGACACTTCTAGGTTCAAAATCAGCAAGTAAACAAGTACTTTTCAACTTACTTCTTGTCATAGTACCTTCAAATTTGTCTCCAATGATCTGATATGGCACATGATATCTCCTAACATACTTGGCTAATACAAGTTCCTTACCTTTTGAACGCATTGCATTCTCATCCTCTTGCACTTCAACTTTAGGTTTTGGTTGTTCTGTCTATTACTTGGGTCCTTCAAACTCAGTAGGCATTGGCTTGGTAGCATCAGAATGTGACTCAAGTTCCTATAGCTCAGTTTAAACTTCCTGCAACTCGGTTACTAAAGACTTGGGAGTAGAAGATTCCCAATTGATAGATGTATCTGGCACTATATCAAGTTCAATGAAAACAAATCTCCTATAGTCTTCTGGTTCCTTTTTGCAAACTCATCAACTTTCACATGTGCACTTTCTATGACTTTGTGAGTAGACAAATTCAAACATCTATATGCTTTACTCTTGCAAGAACATCCCAAGAATATTCCTTCATCACCTTTCACATCAAATTTACCTTTTCTAGATTCTTCCAAAATGTAACATTTGTGTCTAAATACTTTTAGGTAACTTACATTGGGTTTATAGCCATACCATAACTCATAAGGGGTTTTGAATGAGTTATTCTTTAGCTATACTCAGTTCAAGGTATGAACTCCAATGTTGATAGCTTCCTTCCAGTATTTGATAGCAATGCTCTTTTCAATCATTAAAGTTCTTGCACAGTCCATGATAGATCTATTCCTTCTTTTAGCTATTCTATTTTGCTTGAGAGTTCTTGGTGTTGATACCTATCTTTTGATTCCCCTTTCAATGCAAAAGTTATTGAACTCATGGGAGATGAATTCATGATGGGGACACAACCCAAGAACAAAATGGGCACAATAGAAAAGGGAAATTATATTAACTGAGAAAATAAGCTAGTACAAATAGTACAAAGAAAATAAACTTCAGAACATGCCCTAAGGGCTTACAATAGCATAAATCTGGAGAATATTTCTCCTTTTAGCACCTCCTCTCAAACTCCACTCCGAACTGCCTTTTACAATGCCAGAAATCTCATTAAATAGACCCCAGAGGGTTAAGGACTAGGAGTGCATTTTAGAAAGTGCTAGTAGGCATCCACCGACGAAATAGAAGGTTCTGAAAGCTACGTTAGAAGTCGGTGCAAATCTAGAAGAATCCAAAAATGGTAACCGAACTTCTGAGAGGCATAACTTTTGAACCGTAGCTCTGATTGATGAACCGTTTACATTTTTGGAAATCTCTCGAAGCGCTCTATAGCCCTATGGACCAGCTTTGCTTGTCCCCCATTTTTTGACCCTTTTCAAGGTCATTTAATGACCCAAACCTAACTTTGAAGCATTCTTAGGAGGTCTCCAAAACTCGAAAAACTGCAATAACTTTCAAACCGTGGGGCCTATTGACCTGATTCTTTTTTTGGAATGCTCTAAATCATGATTACAGTCATCTGGCCAATTCACACCTTCTAGTTTACCAAAATGATGGCCCAAATACATGCTCCTATTTTTTCAAGATTTTCAAATGCACTAATAGTTGAACTATGAGAGTTGGAACCTTTATTTGAGCCAAATGGGTATCCAAAAATTTAAAGACATGAAACAAAAACTAAGTCTAGGTACATTTTTTTGGATGACACAGGATTGCCCTTATACCTCTGGATGATCCTACATCAGACACCCAGGGTAGATTGAAAAGTGACCCTGTCACTTTATGGATGGTAGAGGAAATTCCAAATGGGAAACCTCAGCTGCTGAAATCCAAGTTGAGTCCTTGATCGGGCGTCCTTTCCATTTGACCAATAACTCTTCATACTGCCTGTTTCTGGTACTCCTACCCACAAGATGATCTAGAATGTCTTCTATCTCCTCGTTCTTAGAAGTAGGAATTGGACATGGCTCTAAAACCAGCTCCTCATCTGCACCATCATCATGATACTCTGTTAAATCTGCAATGTTGAAAATTGGAGAAACGTGAATACCATCTGGCAGCTCCACCTCATATGCATTTCCTGAGTCATGTTTCTTCAAAACTTTGCAGGGGCCAAATTTCTTCATTTTCAGCTTGTTGTAAGTACCAATTGGAAATCTTTCTTTTTGTAAGTGCACCATGACTAGATCCCCTACTTCGAATTCCTTATGTCTTCTCCTTTGATCAACCCTAGCTTTATACTCTTGATTCATCTTGATAATGTGTGCTTGAACCTCCTCATGTAGACGCTTGATGTGTTCAACAAATTTCTCAGCTTCAGCACTTGTCCTCTCCCCTTGTTCTATCTTCCTCAATTTTGGTGCATTCCTTGGGCTATTCTCATATACAATTTGAAATGGTGATTTTCTAGTACTCCTATTTATAGAGTTATTATAAGCAAACTCTGCCTATGGTAGAATCAAATCCCATCCCTTGGGCTTATCTCCAACTAAACATCTCAGCAAATTGCCCAGACTTCTATTTACCACTTCTGTTTGGCCATAAGTCTATGGGTGATGCGTGGAACTGAATTTCAAGTCTGTTCTCAACTTCTTCCACAATGTCCTCCAGAAATACCCCACAAATTTAGTATCTCTATCAGAAACTATACTCCTTGGAAGACCATGTAGTCTTACCACCTCTCTGAAAAACAAGTCTGCAATATGGACAGCATCATGAGTTTTGTGGCATGGAATGAAATGTGCCATTTTGGAGAACCTATCAACCACCACGAATATTGAGTCATTACCCCTTTGTGTCCTTGGCAATCCAAGAACAAAATCCATACTTATGTCCTCCCATGGCCTTGATGGAACAGGCAATGGCTGATATAGACCAGTATTTTGACTAAACCCCTTGGCAACTTGACAAACCTGGCAACTCTGTATAAACTTCTTCACATCCTGTGTAATTTGAGGCCAAAAATAATGTTCTCTAAGAATGGCAATGGTCTTATCCCGACCAAAATGTCCTTCCATCCCTCCACTGTGTTTCTCCTTAATCAGATTTTCCCTCATGCAAATCCTTGGAATGCACAATTGGCTACCTTTGAACAACATGCCATCCTGAATCAAATAGTCTAACCACTTGGTTCTATCTACAGCAACAGGTTCTTTACAAGCTTTCCATGCTTAAGCAAAATCAGGATCCTCGTGGTACAAATTCTTGAGTTCATCAAACCCAACTACTTCAACCTACATTGTTGTAAGCAACAACTGTCTCCTACTTAGTGCATCTGCAACCTTGTTAGATTTTCCACTTCTATGCTTCAACACAAATGTATAACTTTGCAAGAATTCTACCTACTTCATATGCCTCTTATTCAATTTACCTTGGCTATTTAGGTAATGTAATGCATGATGATCAGTATACAAAAAAAATTTCTTTAAGGCCTGAACTATTGCATAGAACTCTTGATCATAAACAGAATACTTCTTCTTTGCATCATTCAATTTTTCACTAAAATATGCAATAGGCTTACCTTCTTGGCTTAATATAGCCCCAATAGCACTACCACTAGCATCACAATCCACCTGGAATACTTTTCTAAAATCTGGAAGTGCCAACACGGGTTGTTCAGTCACCTTCTTCTTCAGCAATTCAAAACTTCTCGCAGCTGCTGCAGTCCATTTGAACTCTTTTCTATCCCCTCTTATTGTATCAGTTAGGGGTGCACATATGCCACTGAAATTCTTAATAAACTTCCTGTAAAAACTAACCAGACCATGAAATGATCTTACCTCAGTAGCAGACCTTGGAGTAGGCCATTCCAAGATGGCTTTTACCTTCTCTAGATCCATTTTGAGACCTTCAGGTGATATAACAAACCCCAAATAGACAAATTCCCTTTTTGCAAAGACACACTTCTTTAGATTAATTAACAGTTTTTCTTCCCTTAGCCTTTCAAGGACACTACGAATATGCAATAAATGTTCTTCCAAAGTCTTGCTAAAAATTAAAATATCATCCAAATAGACAGTAACAAATTTTCCCAAGAACTTCTTAAGTACCTCATTCATGAGCCGCATGAAGGTGCTTGGGGCGTTCGTCAATCCAAAGGGCATGACTAACCACTCATAAAGACCCTCCTTGGTCTTGAAGGCTATTTTCCACTCATCTCCTTCTCGAATCTGTATCTGATGATAGCCACTCTTTAGATCTATCTTTGTGAAGTACTGAACTCCACTCAAGCAGTCCATAAGATCATCCATCCTTGGAAAAGGAAATCGGTACTTGATGGTTATCCTATTTATAGCTCGGGAATCTATACACATCCTCCACTCTCCATCCTTCTTTGGTGCGAGTAATGCAAGTATTGCACATGGACTCAGGCTCTCTCGAATCAAGCCCTTCCTCAACAGCTCCTGAACCTGTCTATTTAGCTCCTCTGTTTTAGTAGGAGTCATCCTATGAGCAGCCTTGTTAGGCAAACTAGCTCCTGGAATCATATCTATCTGATGACTAATTTCCCTTATTGGTGGCAATCCATCTGGAACATTATCAAAGATAATATCTCCAAATTCCCCTAGTAAATCTGAAACTTCAAATGGTATTTCACTACTACCTTCTTTATCTTTCCTAGGAATCAAAGCATAGCACATATGCTGATGTTTCATGCCATCTAAAAACTTCCTTCCATCAACAAGACAAATCCTAGCACTGCTACATACGTTTTCACCTTCCTTTTTCATGGGCTTCAATTTGTGGCGAACTCCATCCTTTGTCAGAGAGTATGTGTTTGTATGTCCATCATGCACTACATGTCTATCAAATTGCCATGGTCTACCTAATAATAGATGGCAAACATCCATCGAAATAACATCATAGAGAACTTCATCATGGTAACTCCCAATTTTGAATTTTACTAAACATTGTTCACTTACCAGGACCTTATGATCATCTTTTACCCAGGAAATTCGATAGGGTTGGGGATGTTTCTCCCTCTTGAGCTTTAGCTTAGAGACCATCTCTTCTGATACCAGGTTATCAGTGCTACCACCATCAATGATCACGTCACAACATTTATCCTCACACTTGCATCTGGTACGAAACAAACTCCTTCGTTTTCCTGGTTCATTCTCACCACTTAGTAGGACTCTTTCATTTACCAAGGTCTCTCCTCTTTCTGCATCCTCTGAATGTGATTATTGTGCATCCTCATCCACATGAGCAACCCTAGCTTGGCCCTAAGCTCTCCTATATGTCCTTCCTTGTCATTGAGGGCATTCAAAGGCATGATGACCTTCTTCATTGCAATGGAAAAAGGTACCACGGAAGCCTCCTCTTCCTTGTCCACGTCCTCTACCTCTTCCTCTTTGATTTCCAAAGTCTTGATCATGGGAGCGGTTGAAAACCTCATTCCTCTAGTTTCTGTTAGTACCCACATCTTCATTTTTCTTTTGGGTTTCATTGCGGCCTCCATATGATCTACCGCTTCCCCTTCCTCCTTGACCGCACCCTCTTTGTCTTCCTTCAAACCTTTTATTGAGCTTCTCTTCAACTCGTATGTCAAACTGGTATGCCTCTTCAATGCTGGTCATTCTTACTAGACTTAATTCCTCCTGGATGCTAGGTTGCAACCCACTGATATAACGAGAAACCTTCTCCTTATTTGCTTTTGCATGCCCTGCTCTAATCAAGAGTCAGTAAAACTCCTCTGTATATTCTTGGACTAATCTTCCTGCTTGCTTTAACGCATGCATCTTCTTAAATAGATCAAGCTTGTAGTCCACAGTAATGAACTGCTTCTTCAATTTGTCCACCATGCGATCCCATCTTGTGATCTTCTCCTTTCCTCTTCTAAGTCTTTCCAGTTGAATCTCTTGCCACCAAATTTTGGCATGGCCTTTCAGTTTGGCCTTTGCAAACTTAACCCTATCTGGGTCCCTTATTCCTCATACTCAAAGTATTCTTCCAGTTCATTGATCCAATCGATCAACTCATCTAGTTTCAGATTTCCTGAAAATATACCCACTTCAATTGTAGGTCTTTTCCCAAACTTAGTAATGGCCCTAAAAAGCCTTTCCTCTATAGTACTCAGAACTTCCCTGTCAACTTCCTCTTCTGGTCCCATTACTTCCTCTTCATTGTCATCCTCACTATTGTCACCTGCGGCAACATTTGCTCCTCTACGAAGCTCCTCTTGCAATGCTTGTACCAGCCTCTAGAGGGCTCTAACCTCCTCAGGATAAATAGCCTTGGCCCTTCTGCCATGCTCTCTTCGTGGAGGCATCTTCTAACTCGAACCCACAACCACACAGTCCTGGTGCAAAGTGCCTCACAGTCGACGCTTTGTCTACACACTCAGGAAAACCCGCTCTGATACCACTTGATGGGGACACAACCCAAGAACAGAATGGGCACAATAGAAAAGGGAAATTATATTAACTGAGAAAATAAGCTAGTACAAATAGTACAGAGAAAATAAACTTCAGAACATGCCCTAAGGGCTTACAATAGCATAAATCTGGAGAATATTTCTCCTTTTAGCACCTCCTCTCAAACTCCACTCCGAACTGCCTTTTACAATGCTAGAAATCTCCTTAAATAGACCCCAGAGGGTTAAGGACTAGGAGTACATTCTAGAAAGTGCTAGTTGGCATCCACCGACAAAATAGAAGGTTTCAGAAGCTGCGTTAGAAGTTGGTGCGAATCTAGAAGAATCCAGAAATGGTAACCGAACTTTCGAGAGGCATAACTTTTGAACCGTAGCTTCGATTGACGAACCGTTTACATTTTTGGAAAGCTATTGAAGCGCTCTATAGCCCTGTGGACAAGCTTTTCTCGTCCCCCATTTTTTGACCCTTTTCAAGGTCATTTAATGCCCGAAACCTAACTTTGAATCATTCTTAGGAGGTCTCCAAAACCCAAAAAATTGCAATAACTTTCAAACCATGGGGCCTATTGACCTGATTCTTTTTCTAGAATGCTCTAAATCATGATTAAATTCATCTGGCCAATTCACACCTTCTATTTTACCGAAATGATGGCCCAAATACATGCTCCTATTTTTTTGGGATTTTCAAACTCACTGATAGTTGAAGTTGGAACCTTTATTTGAGCCAAATGGGTATCCAAAAATGTAAATACATGAAATAGAAACTAAGTCTAAGTACATTTTTTTGGGTGACACAGGATTGCCCTTATACCTCTAGATGCTCCTGCATCAATTCACCACCTCTGTCTAAACTCAAGCATTTTAGTCTTTTGTCTATTTCCTTTTCTACTCTGGCCAAATACCACTTGAACTTTTCAAATGCTTCTTATTTCTCTCTTAGATACATGATAGCCATCATTCTTTAGTAATCATCAACAAAAAGATTGAAGAACTTTTCTCTAGTATAGCTTTCAATTCCAATAGGTCCACACAAATTAGTATGCACAATTTCTAAAACTTCTTCAGACTGATAGTTCTTACTTTTAAAGCTCATATTTCCCATTTTACCAATCTGACAATTCTTCCATAGACCAACCTTTGGTTTCTTTATACTAGGAACACCTCTAACTTTCTGGAATTTACTTATTTTCACCAAGTTATCAAAGTTCACATGACACAACCTTCTATTCCATAACCAAATTTCATCAATTTGAGCAATAAAGCATGAACATTCACCAAGTTCAAGATAGAACAAGTTACCTTTTGTTTGAATTCTAGATCCAGTTAGGTTTCCTTTGTCATCTAGCAGTCTTGCTTTTCCATGCATGAATTCCACTTTGAATCCATTATTGAGTAGCTGTGCCACACTCAATAGATTGTGTTTTAGTCCTTCTACCCACTATTCATTAGCACATACAAGCTCTTTGGTTAGTGAGATTTGTCCTCTTCCTTTTATACAACAAGGTTCATTATTACCAAACCTCGCACTACCACCATCATAGTCTTCAAAATGTTCAAACTTAGTTTTATCACCAGTCATATGATGGGAGCAACCACTATCTATGATCCATGTATCATTTTTGCTCACATGAGAGATAAGTGCCATTTAATTTCCTCATCATTGTCAGATTCATCTTTCATAGCAATGTAAACAGTTTCATCTATTTCTTCATCAGAATCATTGGAATCCTTAGCCATGAAACATGTTCGCTTACCTTTGTCCTTGAAGGATTTGAAATCCTTCTTGCCATTGCACTTGTGACCTTTCTTCTCATCCTTGTTCTACTTATTTGGGCACCTACCAGTAATATGTCTAATTTGCTCACATGAAAAATAGATTAGAGGAACCTTACCTTTGTATTTTCCTCTACCTCTAGAATATTTGTTGTAATATCTTATTGGAAAGAAAGCTTCTAAGAGGGGGGGTGTGTGAATCAGAAGTACTAGCTTTTGACCTATTTTAAATCCTTAATAACATATCTTTGAAATGAACATGCATGCATATAAACATTAAGCAATCATGAGAAACAAATATGCATCACCACATAACACTTGAGATTTTGGTAACCCAAAAAACACTCCAGGAATAAGAAGGTAAAATTGGGGTGGGGATGATACCCACAAAATCACTGCACTAATAAGGTTTGACAACTTTTGATGATTTTCCTTATTAAAGGCTTTACATTGTATCAATAGTGACCTGGTTCAAGAATTTACAAACACTTTTCATGAAGTGTTAGCCTATCAAAGGATTTAATCACCTATTTAAAGGATCTACAAAATAGTTGTTAAGCCAACCTATCATCATAGGATTTCCTTTCTAATACAATGGCTAAAGAGTATTAGGTATAATAAACCTGATAGCTTATAATCCTTGATTGTTGAATACAGGCACTTGATCTACTTTCTTCTAACCTTGATCCTCTGAGATCTGATACTCATTTGTATCCCCTACAATGTTCTGATTAACTGGATATTTTACTGCTGATCTCTTCCTTTAAGTCTTTTTATTCTTCACTCTGAACTCCACTAGAGTTTTCATTTTTCTCCTTCATCCATCTACATGATTCAATGAGATTTTGTCTTCCTTATAAAGAAATTCAAATACTTAGGGTTAGACATGGATCTATGATCTATATTGAATCTGTGATTCTCGCTCATTCCTTGCACTTTTATCATTGGGTGCATGCCTTCTCCATTTTCCTTATTGGCTGCATGTAGATTGCATAGGAAATATAAATGATTTGATCTTATCACTTAAATCCTTCGACATTCATCATATGTCAGCCATGAAAATGGTATACATCTAAATTTGTGAATTTACAAACTCATATGTTGATTCTGAGTTACTCGGCACTTACTACTTCCTGATGCTTGACACCTTCTGTAACTTGGCTCTTGTATCATTCCTATCAAGCTTGACATCGTTTATGACTAGCAACCTAAATATTGCTCGGCACCTGTAGTCACTCGGCACCTGTAGTCACTCGGCACCTGAATATTGCTCAGCACCTAAAGATCACTCAACATCTGATGGCTTTCCCGACTCAACACAAGCTGTGGCTCAACATACATAGTGTACTTGGCTTTAATGTAGAAAGTAGTTAAGTGTGTTGGCACTCAAGTGTCAAAACCATTCTTAGACTAATAATCTCCCCCTTTGACATGAGTGTCAAAAACACTTAACTAAGCATTATTTATCTGATCTTATGAGTACGTTCAATGATCTGCTTGGTATATATACAAAGGTTTTAAAAACTTTGATCAAAATGTTGTAACTTACAATATATACCTCAAAATTATTATAACTCCCCTTGAGTTGATCATGCCTTGTCATGTCATGAATTCTGATGTCTTGTGCCATTATGCCTAATGTTCTCTTTAATATATCTTCACAATATTCACAATATTATCTCCCCCTTAGAATATTATCTCCCCCTTTTTGATATGGATGTCAAAGGGTCCTAAATAGTAATGCCATGCTTGGTCAAAAATGTCTTATTTACCTCAAGGAGTATTTGGAGAGTTGCATCCCAGTTATTAAAGGAAATATCCAATGACTTTTGTTGGATTGCAAGCTCTGCTACTAGATCAACCAGTCCTTCATGTGTAGAAATATTTGGATCCTTCTTCAGAACTATTTCTGCACCCATTTGCTCCTTGTGTAATACTTCCAAGTGAGGAGTGATGGAGGCTTGGATTTGCATCAGCTTTTCTTTGATAGTGGCCTCTTCTACTGATAATGTAGCTAATTCCCTCTGAGTGTGAAGTGTTTGAGAAAATTGCTTCACTTTGTGCAGGATCTAAGGGTAGTTACATGTTGGAGAGCTTTAATTTACTCTCAAGGTTCAAAATTTTTGGATTTATTTCTTGTGTGAACCTAAAAAAATCACACAATTTTCTATAAAGGGAAAATATGTTCCCTAATACACTCTTTACATTTTCCAATTTCTTAGCTAGGTCAACTTGTCCCAAAATTATGTTATTATCTATTTGCTGGGTGACTTTGCCTACAAACTTCTTTTCTAACTATTCCATTACTTTAACATTAGTATCATGGTCTTCATTATTAACTTGGTCAACTATATCAAATAGTTTCTCAAGTATTGGCCTGTTTGCATCTGGAGGTTGAAGGCTGAAAGCATCCATGAATATATCTTTTATCTCATTCATTGTCTTCTTGTATTTTTAGTCTTTCCTCATTACCTCTTGCCTCCTTCTCTTATCCAATGCACTCTATATTTCATTCATCTTTTCCTCATTTAGAGTGCTTGAATCATAATAGGGTATTTTAATTTCTTCATCAAGCTTAGGAATACCATAATGAATGGTCTTGGCTACCCTAGTAGAACTTGAACTTGGTGTATTGACATGTAAGGTCATCGTTTCAGTACTCAGCTTATGACTGGGTTTGGTTGGAGTTCCTATTTTTGGTAATTCAACCAAAGTTTGTATTGCAGACTCCTCTCTATCTTGTGTTTCTTCTTTGTCCTCTTCTTCTTGCTTGGCTTCTTCTTGTGTCACTGTTGTTGGAGATATACTCGTTGTCTGAACTATTATCCCTGTGACTACCTCTGTTGTTGCACTCAGCTTCTGATGAGCTTGAATGGCTATTCTTGGTGGTGATGGAGGTGGTATAAATGTAAGCCTAGTAGTTTGAATGGTTTGAGGTGGTTCTTGTGGTGACACCTTGGCTTCTTTGAGTTTGTCTACTGACTTTTAGGAGATTATCCACACTAACCAATATAGGACTTGTACACAATTGTGCCTGTAGAGTTGTTTGGTCAAGGATCTTAGTAAGATCCTTTGCAGTTAATGGATTGGTGTTTTGACATGTGGTGTCAACAACATCCTTAATCTTTATGATCTCTGCAAGTGTGGTAGTAGAGTGAGGTGCGCTAGGAGGTGAAAGTTGTGTGTCTCGCACACTTTGCTGTTCATTAGTACCTTTGTCTTCATCTTTTCCTTCCTCCTCTCTTTCTTTCTTGTTTTCCTCTTCTCTCCTCTTCCTTCTTTCCTCAGGTTTAGTAGTAGCTTCCTCTTTGTATTCCTCTTCAAGGACATCTTTAGTTGTCTTGTACAAGTTTTCCAAACTCTTGTAGTTCTCTGTACAAGTTCTTCAATTCTATTTTGTAGGGTGGAGAATGCCCTATATTTAAGTGTAAACCTTTTACTATGTCATTTGACTGCTTGAGTTACCTATTCTTTTGTTAAATCAGATGGTAGGTTTGCTAGGGTTGATTCCCTCATCTCTTTCTCCATCATTAGACAAAAATGCCATCTGTCTTCTATAGTTTTAGACAATTCCTTTGGCAATTGTCCATCTAGTTCAAGAGGTGTATACTTGAACTGTGCCATTAATGCATAGACTAATTCTTCTATGTTATTTTGTTCCTCTCTACTGAACTTATTGAAATCAATCTTTTTCATTTCACTTAAGTCTCCATTCCTAATATTCTCACACAATATATCAACTGAAGATTTAGAAGGATGACTTACCCTTTCAGTCTAATCTTCTTCATCAGTATCAGGTTGGGCCACATATCTTTTCCTTTTCTTTGGCTCTTCCTATGCCTTTTTTACTGTGTTCTTCTTCTTTGTGGCTTCCTCTTTGGCTTTTTGGGTGGAAGCCCTTGTTGTAGCTTTGGTTGTTGCCTTCTTGGGCATTTGCACGGTAGCTTTCTTTAGTGAAGGCTAAGAAGCAGGAGGTGTCCTTGTCTTCCTTTTGATGACTCTTCCTTTGATGGGTGCTTCCTTGGTTTTTTCTTCCTCGACACTCTCATCTTTGTCTTCATCTTGGTCTTGTGATAATTCAAGTGGCTCTTGTTCTAGCTCACCTTCTTCTTCTCCTTCACTAATATCTTCTCCTTCGCTTGCTGCACTTGATTTTTCAACACTGAATTTCTTCTTTATTTGCTTTACTAGCTTGTCCTTTTTCTTTACTATTGTGGCTATCTTGAGTTCTATAACAACTCTTGATTTGACAGTGTCAAATGTTCCAAATGCCTTGACAGATTTGTCCATTTCCTCTGCAAGTAATGTTGTGATGGCTGCAGAAGCTTTGTCAACATCAAGCTCATATCCCAATGGTCTAAGCCATCTTGTTCTTGGAAGAACTTATTGAATGTAAGTATAATCAATATCAACAAGAAAGTATATGTCATTTACATGCTTTTCTACTAGTGATACTGGTATTCTCATTCTTTTCTTCATTTCATTTTTGAAATCATCAAAATAGATAGACATTTGATCATCAAAGCTATCTCCCATTTGTGCAATGAAATCATTAATTTGATCAACAATGGCTCTATTCTGACTCTTGTTAATTTTTCCAAATGAAGGGAATTCCTTCATTACATAGAAGAACATACAAATCAACACTGAATCAAATTTACACTATGCTCCCTTGGACTTTCTAATAGCTCCAAGATTTTCATTGATCTGTTGCAACAAGAGCTCTGCAAGATCATAGGTGTGGTCTTTCTTTACAAGCTTATATGCCACATCCACTGCTATGCACGGTACACTATTTAACTTGCTAGATTGATAAAAATTATCTGATATAATCCTTATAGCAAAGTCTAGAAGGGGATCAGTTATGGTGTCTATAGTCATGCCTCTATTGTTCCACTTTGCTCCTATGTTCTTCTCTATTGTTTCCTTCTTTTCACTTCTTAATGTCTTGGGCCGATCTAGGGTTGGAAAACCTGTAACCCTATGAACCATTTTCTTGGTAATCTTGACTGGTCCTTGTTCTAACTAGAATGCTCCATCATGGATTCTACTGAGTATTATTAGCATCCAGTGTTAACCAAGTGAAGCTTAGTAAACACCTCAAACTCTACAAAAATCCTTTGGAGAGCGAGTGAACTCTATAAGAACTAATTTTCCTTCGCTAACCTTGTGAGCTCGGTAGAAACTAACTTTCCTTTGTTAACCTTGGGAGTTTAGTTAACACTAACCTCTGTCTATGAATCCTCTTACACTTGAGTGAGCTTGGTAGAAACTGTCTTCACATTGTAGTATTCAAGAACACTTGATAGACTCTGTAATTCACTTTGCTAACCATCTGAGCTTGGTAAACTCTGTCTTTTGCTTTTTTGACCAACTGAGCTCAGTAGACTCTATATGATAACTAATATGACATTTTTTTAACATCAAAGGCAACATAGAATTGATCAATTATATCCAACAACTATGTCCCCCAAGGTTTTACTTTTTTCTATGGTTTTATGACTATAGTGGGTTGGATTAGCTAAGTTCACTCATTCCAACTTGAGCAATTCCTATTGAGGCTTTATCCCAATAGAAGGTCCTCTAAAGGTAAAAGTCCTCACTATGAGATCTACTTAAAATGGATTAAAAAATGAAGATCATACTCTCCTACTCCAAGTTCTTCTCCCAAACCCACCAAAGAAAGATTAATTAAAGCCACTAAAGAGTCATGTATCCTCTCACTTTCTTGATCACAAAAGTAGGTCATGATTTTTAATTTCCCTAGAAGGACAAGAGCATACTGTCCTACCACTAATATAACCCTTACTAATGATTTATTAGGTGTCTATGAGATCAAAAGCTAATGCAACAAGCAGAATATTAAAAGACACTGAAATCTTTTTCTTTCACTTTTTTGTTTCCTTCAGGGCAACCCTATAAAACTACTTGTTAGTAGGCCCTTTTGATGAAATCTCCTTTAATAATAAAATCCCAACAAAACTAAAAGTTAGGAAATCTAACATATGTAAATTAAATTAAAACCCTACAAAACCACTTGTTAGGAGATGTTAGGAGATCACGAAATGCAAAATTAAATCAACCCAATGAAAACTAAACTACTAGAATCAGACTGTGCAGGAAAATAGAACTAAGTGACACTTCAAAAAATGATAAAAAGTCATATGATACACCCTAGAAAATATTTTAGGCCCAAGAGGCATAGTGTGCTAAACCAAAATGATATTCTTCTAGAAGCAAGTGATAGTTCTCAAACAGCCTAGGTGATAGTCCAAAAACTGGTAAGGATTGTTTGCCAGTTGCATGAAATTTTGTCCTCTGGTATTGAGAAATGTTGTATAATATTCCTACAAGCCAAAAAAAGAGATGAACCTATAACAACATAATGCAATAAAATTTTAAGAAAAAATTGGAGCTAAATCCTAGAGTGTAGCCCCATAGTGGGCACCAAAAATGTATGTGTAAACACACTTCTCTAAGATATTCTACCCAATGGATCCAATGAATTAGGAACCTTGAATGGTGACTTAGAGCTTCCTATCTATGGTGTACAAGAATATAAATAGTATGGTGGTGGTTCTCAAATGAACATAATATAGTAGACCCTTGCAAGGTGCACCATAGAATGGAAGATTCAAATGAAAATACAATGCAAAGATAAATTAAGATGAGGGTGCAATAAATAAGCTAGATGTAAATGAAAGTAAAAGGGAAGCTAATCAAACAAATATGAGTAGTAAAATACCCGTAGTGAAACTATATTTTCTAAACTAAATGCAAGTAAAAGAAATGCTAAACTAACATGCAAGTGGAAGATAAGTGCTCAAGTGCTAAAAAATGTAAGTAGACAAAATGGAATCATAACACTAGCATTAATAAGAGATATGAAAGAGTAAAAATAAATGGAGGGTAGGAGATAAAGAGGCAATATCTATGATGGGGAATAATCCTCATGTTAACTTTGGTGCACAAGATTCTTGAGAGGCAAAATCAATGGTAGTGATTAAGAGGAAAAAGAGATTCCACTACCTTAGAAAGTACACATTCAAGTGTAGATAAAAATTCCTTTTATTTTATTTTTAAATTGGGAAATATATTTTTCATGTGCACACATAGGATAAAGGGGATTTTAGTTACTTAAAAGGGACCAAGACTTAGCATAATGGGATCAAACTATAGGTTATAATAAAATTAATAATAAATTGATGTTTTGATCAAAGATTATATACATTATATAAATATGCTATATCGATTAAGCATAAGGTTTTTGTCATAGAAAGGGAGCTAATGTTCTCGAAAACCATTTTTGGGTGATTACGCCAACTTCCAAGAAAATATGGAATATTCCATCTCATCACCTACCATGTAGGATTCCACCTCACCAAGAGGTGCCACAAAGTGAATGAAAAATTAGGAAGATAATATTTTAAGGTTAATTAATTACTTAGATAATTCTATTAGATACAATTGATTAATTTAGTGTTGTCTTTGATGTTACATAAATGTCATAATCATTATCAGTTAGTATATGGCAAGCTCACTCAGGTAACGAAGATAGTTCTCAGTGTCTACCAAGTGTCCTATGTTTCCCTAGTTTAGAAGGCAGTATCTACCGAGTTCACTCAAGCATTGAAGGAAAAGTTGCAAAAAGCAATTGTTAACTGAGCTCACTTAGGTAACAAAGGAAAGTTGGATGGAACTCGTGATAACCAAGCTCACTTGGTTGCCAAAGGATTTTCACAAGTTTGTAGTATTAACCAATCTTTTGTTGGTTAATGAAGTAAATCACTTCAAAATTAGTTTCTACCAAACAGGGTCAACTAGCAAAGGATTTTATTATTTTGTTGTATTGAGATTAATTAATCTATCTATTGATTCCAAACAACTAAGGTGATGAATAATAATTATTGTAAGTTGTATTTAAGCTGACTTGACAAAGTGAAAGGTATAAGTATAAGGTCAAGTTGTGATTTCAAAGTGTACAAAAGGGTGCAAGTGTGAGTGCAAGAGAATGTGAAAATTATGGTGATGTGATTGAAATCTATTGGTAAGCTAAAGAAGAAAATTTGAAGGATAAGGAGAATATCCTTGTGGTGCAACAAAGTCATATTTGATCAAGAAGGATCAAGTACAAGCCAAAATAGAGATCTAAAATCAGCAATTAAGTTGCATTCAAATCAAGTCATTTCATTGTTACTCTCTAAACATTGTAGTAGTTATCTAAATCTCTTAACAGAGTTGGCTTAATAGCTATAATTTGCAAAATACTCTAACAAGGTGGCAATTCCATTGAATTGTTCTCAAGACCTCTAACTAGGCCACTCCTAATAGGGTGATCAAATCCTTTAACAGGGTCACACCTAACAGTGTGTTTTGTAACCTTTGACAAGGTTGACTCCTAATAGGACTCACTTTAGAAGAGTGAAAATTAGTAACTAGTTACTATTGGTGGTTTTTACCAAATTGGGTTTCCATGTTAAATCCTAGTCTCAAATGTGTTCATTCTATTTTATTTATGTGTTTGAAACTAAGTTAAAGTAATGGTAATCACAGATAAAATCTAATGGTTTATAAGTTAATATTTTATAAAGCTAGTCTAGTTACTACCAAGTTACAACACTTTGTGTATTTACTGAGCTTCAGTAGTGTTCACTTATTTGTTTGCATTTTTTACTAGCATCAAAAGGGATTTAGGATTTATTTTAGTAGTAACTGATTCACCCCTTGCCTCTTAGTTACTCCTCTTATATTTCCATCAAATTCAACATGTTAGGATTCTAAGGTTGAGACACCTCAATCTCAACATTCTCCCACTCATTGAAGACCTATCAAGAGTTTACAACATCAAATTCTAAAGAGTCAAACTACTAAAACTATACCACAATATCCATCCATGAAACTATACAATCTCAATGCATGCTCTCGAGCTCCATCTAGACACCTATCTAAACAACACAAGCATAAGATCCTTGTGATAAAAGGGCTAAAAAAATTCACCATCATTCCACTAAACTCATAAGCTATACAAAATAATCAAAAATCAACTTCTTAGCCCAACACAACTACAAAGTAATCCTCCAAAATAAGATAAAGCATTAGCTAGAACAACAACCAAATTCATTACTTCAATCCAATTGATAAAAGCATAAGCATGAATATACAATGCATAGAAAATAGTAACCCATTCAATCACCCATACCTCAAATGTATCCAACCTTAGGAAACTCATGCAAACAACATAACCTACCAGTAAACTACAATCTCAAGCTCCATTTGCAAACTAGACAATGAAGACCAAATACATACACAAACTCTAACTACATGGGTCATATCAAATGTTAAGGATAAAATGCATACTAATTTTACTAATAGAAATGCATAGAAAAGTGTAATCATGTAGTACCAACAATGATCCACAAAGATATGCAATTCCTATAAAATGATTTCTACAAGAAATATTCTAGCTTGTCCACTCTCCAAAACTCTCTAACATTCTCTACATCTAACAAATAAAAGAGGTAAATGAACAATCATTTCGTCACCAAAAAACAATCAAGTACAAGTGATAGCACATTTCCAAAAAAGAGTGATCAACATAGTTTCAACTAAGATCTTAAAAAACAATGTTATGCAAATCTAAACATCCAAGAAGGTAACCAAAAAGAAAGAGAGAAACTACAAATCATAATCATGCAATATGTCCTTATACAAACAAATCCAAATGTCATATATTCAAAGTATGATCTTCTTTACAACCCAAAGAGAAAATCCACAACAACATCCCAAACCATGCAACCTCAAGAGGTAAAATATAACATAATATCATGAATCTACATGGATGTAATCTTCTCAAAGAAGATGAAATGATTCCATTTCCCATTTCAAGAAATAATCTCACTACCATCTCCTACTATCATCATAAATGAAAATAAACCTTAAGGAGATAACCATGCTATTCATATCTCATAGTGAATCTTCTAGAAGCATCTAAGAAAATTTCAAGATCCATGGAAATGAAAGAAAAATATAAAGCACTTGAAAGTAACATTGGAAAATTCCTCTCAGTTGATAAGCTATCAATTATACAAAGAGAGGGGAATGAAAATTCCTCTCAAAGATATGAAAATCATCATGACTCATCCAAGAAAAATATGTTCATAGATATCTATTGAGCTCTTGTCCAAATAAGGTGTAAGATTTCTCAGAATTTATGTTGAAAACTCATTAAGAGTATCTATTTGAATAACACATCTCTTGTCTCAAGAGATGTTTAGCCTCACCCAAGTCTCCAAGTATCCATGAGATTTTCTAATCAATAAATACATGCCAAACTTTGAATGCAATACAAAACTATTGTAAAGTATTATGGAAATGATCAATGCATTTAATACATAGAAATTAAACCAAGATCAATGTTAAAGATCCAACCATGGAACTAGGAACATAAACATGACAACAAAATCTAAACCATCTCATCCAAAGAGATAAAATCCTCCATATGATCATATTAGATAACTATATCATGCCACAACTTTGAACCAGTAATCAAGAGAAAACCATGACATAAAAGCCACCATGATAAACATATCAATGGAAAGCATAAACCACACATCTACCAATTACCCTTTGGATCCTCAAGATTTCAACATTTTCAATAAAATTAAGATACCATCTCCAACTAGTGAACCAATAAATGTGAAAGACCCTTCAGTAGAAATAGGATCTGCGGCATCCTTCAATATCTAAAATACTAAAGAAGGTCATCCATCACTATGTGATGAATGGATAGTCATTTTTTAAACTCCCATTGAATCATGATATTGAGATTTCCAAGTATATGACACACCATCCCCCAAATCAGAAAATAATCCAAGCCTGCACATTACACCAAGTGAAACCGAGATTTATGAACTAAGGAAATTCACCATGCTATAGGACATCATAACCAATCATCCAAGTACTCACTTATCATCCATTTTCTCATTCAAAAGTAACCACACCAATGCACAAGTGACTATATACAAGGATAGCTAGAAAGTATGTATCAACATTGAAGAAAATCTTGTGGATAGAGACAAGCCACATCTAATTTATCCTAGTATAATTAAATGGGTGTCATACCCATTTGAATACATAATTTGTGGATCCCATCATTGCAATATGAAAATCCACTATTACATCAATGGCATGTAAAAATAAGATCTTAAAGAGAAAAATCATGAATATGACATTATAAGAACACAAATTTTTATTTATTTTCTTTACATATAGTTTGATTTTGATATCATGTTTTGAATAGATTTAGCTACTAGGAAAGTTTACTCTAATTTTAGGTTCTTGCAAAATTAATTGAAAAATATTTTTTCATTCTATAAGAATAGTTATTGTTGGTTTTCCATGGGTAGAATTAAATTTAATAAGTAGGTATCAAACAAAGACTCTGTGTGTGATGTGGCCTTGAAAGTTTAACCTATTAGAGTGACTTCTCAGGGCTGGCATGTAAACTAGGCATGAGAAATATTAATCTTATATTATATTAGCTAGAGATATCCCAGTGAGGAAGAGAATAGCCCAAGGAAGGAATGAAGTTAGACTGATATATATCAATGACATAATCTACAAGAGAAATTACCCCTATTGACTAAACATATAGTAATGAAATACATCAAAGTTACATATATTAGCACTACAGGGGAGTTCAACTTATGTCATATCTAATGAAAATATTGATGAAGACTATATTAATAATATTTTAAAGCATCAAAGAGTGCACATATCGATGAACAAGTTTGAGGAAAAGGGATAATGACATAGATATATCAAGATAACTTATAGTGATGATTTTCACTGGCATAACAAAATCCATCAATAAAAGATCATTTAATTTCCTCCAACCCTTAAAAATGATATTGATGAAACATATTTTGATAGAATAACCAAGGAGAAAGAGGTATATGTAAAACTAGCACTAATGGATTCCATTAGAGTAGTTAAAAGCATCCTAAAATGTACCGTGGAATTATGTTGATCCCTAATAACATTATCGAGATATCTTATGGTGATGAAGGGTGTTAAGAAAAAAATCACTATGATGAGATTAGAGTACGTTATAGCTATGAGGACATCACGAAAGCACATAATGATCAACTAATCAAAGAAACTTTACACACTGGAGGAACTAATTTTGAGTTATCTTGATACACAATAGGGTCATCAAGAAGACTTTCGCTAGTTGAAAGGAAAGGGGAAGGTGGTATATCCTATATTGATTAGAAAAGTAAATAAAGATACAAAGATATATCAAATAGAATTATACCAATATGGAAAATGGGTAAGAGAAAGTTATGTCAATAGAAATTCATCAGAGCAATATGTTACATTAGCTAAACAACTGAGAGCCAAGCCTTACAAATTGACCTTGACCGAAAGCCAAATAGTTTTTGCACTTCACATATCCTATAGTTTGAGGTTTAGAACCAAGTCTATTTGTTGATTGGAGTATCACAGTGGGAAAAATTTTAGATTCCATCATTTATTATCTTTCAAGCTAAGTACTTCATTTGCTTTTGTCAATTAAGTAATTTATGTTTCAGATTTTTTTTCTTAGTCTTAGAAGCAATTTACTTCCATACTTATTAGGATCTCAAGAGATCACACATCTTTTCATGTATCTCCATGACCATTAGGTATTGGCTTGAGTTAGTGCTCCTTTATTACTTGGATTGCATTAACATACTAAGATTAATAATCTTAGAAGATATATTAGAAGAGATCCATCCTCTTCTGTTATTGAGTTATGTGATATATTAAGAGCTATTTTGTTGCTTTATATTTCACCCTACACACCTCTAAAGAGACATTGTATCATCAAGGTGTAAGGTGATTTACCATCCAAATCCATTTTCTATTTCATCTTTCCTTATACAATTTTATTTCATTTTCAAGGTTGAATCCTAGGGGTTTTACTAAGGTAACTTTATTTTCTTAACCTTTTCCCTTAATTTTCTATGTAGGAATAGGTTACAAAGATACTAGTTGAAATGGGTGTTAGTAGAGACTCTTGTAAAGTTTTTAGCTAGAACATCTTGGAATAGATTGGTATTAATGACCTCTTCCTAGAATGGAACAACATTGGTGATCTATTCCTACCACTTTCAACTCAAATTTGGAAAAGAAATAGATTACTATATTTTGGGCTTAAATATATAGTTACAACTCCTAAATTTATGACAAACAAAAATTTAGATTTGAAATTTAGTTTCTCCTATTCCATTCCCAAGTGCATTAAAATGCTTATCCATTCTCCTGTACATTGGTGTACTCAATTATGTCAAATCAAATATGTATTTTTTTTAGTCTCTTATATCAACATTTTTCCTATTTATCTTAAATAATAAGAAACAAGGGGATCAAAACCGTACAAGAATAAATATTATTTTGGCATATTATCAAGTGGTTTTGATCATAATTGTCTTGAGGCAATTTTACATTCTAATGTATCTTATGAAGTGGGGGAATTAGCCTTTTTTACATGATCTCTATTTTATATTGTACAATATAAAACAAATTATCAATGATATAATATCATAGTCCAAACATGTCATGAACACATAATCATTAGAGACAATAACATAGAATAATGTGACCTCACCCAATAAAATAAAATAACCCACAAGTAGAGCATACATAAGATTATGTCATTAGAGTAATGAAAGATGTAAAGTAGTTGAAGTGTGTATCTCACAAGAAGTAATTAATTTTATCGAGAAAAAATATATTATGCATCATGCATAGAAGGAATATCATTTGTTTATATATAAAAAAGATGAGAATCCATCAAATTTTAACATATATGCATGAATATTAGGATTTAAAAAAAACCTAAAAGAACAATAGGGTAGAATATCCCATTGTAAGAGTATGTAATAAATATTCTATATCATTATGTAAACCAAAATATAATCATAATATATTTACACATAGTTATATCAAATCCTAATAAATCTTAAAAATGGAAAAAATAGAATAATATGTAATTTCTCTCTAAGTAGTGAAGATAAAATCGCTAGCCCAAAAAATCCTTGACTTTATAAGATAAGACAAGCCCCAAAAAATGCAAATTATGTTTTCCCTAAGGATACTCTAGGAAAATTAAATAAGATACATATAGCTCAACATGAACTAACCTAAATTAATAATGAAAAGTTAGAATAAGAATAGAAAGTAAGTGCAATATAGAGATACTTATCTTTTCAATTAGCTTATTATTGATCCAAGAGATGATTCTAAAATTTGTAATATCTGTGGATAATATATAAGACATGTGTTGGAAACTACAATTGGAACAATTGTTATGTTTTCATTATTGGTGACATACTTTTCTATATGATTTAAGCTTTAGATCTATTTGATTGATGACAAGGATTTGAGATTTTGATCGTAACAAAAGCACCTAGAGGAAAGGTTGAGTTATGAAGAGAGAACTAAAAATGGACACTTGATTTGTTAGACTTTATCAAGATAAAGTGATTGTTTAAATATAATAGATGAGAAGAAGATAGTTGTACTTAAATCTTGAACAAGTGATCAAAGATAGACCAAATGCATAGGCTTGACTAAGACACAGAAAAGAAGATTAAGGAACTTGCAATACATGTCAAGTGATGCTAGTGTCAACTGAGCCATAGTATGTTCTGAGAAGAAATATTGTTGATTGAGCATTAGTATTGACTAATTGACAGTGTATGTGTTGATCAAGAAATCTAGTAGTGATCGATTGATCCAGTGATGACCGAGGGTTAGAACATAGTGATGGTCAAGGGACAACATTTTAATAGTTTATGAGAAATCATAATTTCCATCCAACAAAGTTGATTTTTTGGGATATGGAAAGCATGTTGAAGATAAGGATGTACAAAATAGAAAATTTAAATCAAGGGAAACTTGTTGGATACAATTTTTCAATTATGTGTTGTCTTTGATGTCACAAAAATGTCATATCAGTCATCAGACAATGTCTACTGAGCTCAGAAGGTCAGCAAGGTAGAGGATAGTATCTATTGAGCTTAGAAGGTCAGCAAGGCAGAAGATAGTGTCTATCAAGCTTAGAAGGTCAACAACGCAGAGGACAGTGTCTACCGAGCTCAAAAGGTCAGCAAGGCAATAGACAGTGTCTACTGAGCCCAAAAGGCTAGTAAAGATAGCTTGCAGTGTTAATCAAGTAGATAGTTGGTTAATGAGCCTTCAAGGTAATCAAATAAATTTAGTTCTTACCAAGCTCACTCAGTAATCGAAGAGAATATGACAGAAACAGTTCTTATCGAGTTCACTCGATCATCAAAGGTAATTTGGTAGAAACAGTTCTTACCGAGTTCACTTGGTCATTAAAAGGTAATTTGGTAGAAATAGTTCTTACTGAGTTCACTCGTTCAACAAAGGTAATTTGGTAAAAGTAGCCACAGGATTTTAAGATATTGTAATGTTAACCAAGCCAAGAAGGTTAACTGTGGAAATTCTTGGAAGGAGTATTTACTGAGCAGGGTTGGCTAGTAAAAGACATTTTATTTGTTTAAGAATAATATCTATAGCTGACTAATGAATGGTTTATTGATAAATGTAACATGTAAATGAGCCGACTTGACAATTTGAATGGTATAAGTAAGAAGTCAAGTTGTGAATTCAAAGATATATATGTGTGGAGGTATGAGAAGTTAATATGATATGAAGACTGATTGTTATGGAAGTGAATTAGAAAGATGATCAAAGATCACTAAGGAGTAGCAGAGCCATATTCGATCAAGGAGGATCTAATGATGTTGAATAAAGACCTGTATCCAGCAAGTTCAGTTGCATCTTGTTCAGGTCAATTCATTGTTGCTTTCTAACCATTGTAGCAGTGATTCCAAATCTCTTAATAGAGTTGGTTTAACAACCATTTTGTAAATCCTCTAACAAGGTGATAGTTCAGTTGAATTGTTTTAAAAGACCTCTAGCAAGGCCACTCCTAACAGGGTGATTAAATCCTCTAACAAGGTCACACCTAACAGTGTGTATTGTAACCTTTAACAAGGTTGGTTCCTAACAGGGCTCACTTCAGAAGAGTGAAAAATTGGTGTCTAGTTACTTGGTGGTTTTTCCCATATTGGGTTTCCACGTTAAATTCGGTGTCTCTTGTGTTCATTCATTTTTGCATGCATATTAATAACTATGAATGCTAGATGATCAATAACTAGTTAATCTACTGAGTTACAATATTCCTGCACTGTTTATCAAGTATCAACAATAAGTAAGCATTATAGACATCTAAGGGATTTTTGGACTTGTTTTTTTTTTTTGGGATAACTAATTCACCCCCCCTCTCAGTTACTCCATCTATAATTCCAATAATTGGTATCAGAGCTTTTGGTGCTTGCAGGATAAGATTTCAAGGATCTAAGCCAAAGATTAGGATGTCTTATAAGAGGGAAATTCCAAGACTTAATAGGGAAAACTTCTCAACATGGAAAGGATTGATGAGACTTCATCTAGTTTCTATTGGAGATACAGGACTAAAATACCTTGATGAAAAATATGCAGAACTAGTTGGTACACTATCTGTCAATGATATTGCTGAAAAGAAGACCCACAACATTATGATGATAGATATAGCATCTGCTCCAAGTTATGAAGAATTTGATGACATCAAGGACTGCAAATCTACCTTTGAAATGTGGGAAAAGTTAAAAGAACAAGAATGGCATCTACATCACTCAATCTAAATACATCAAGGAGATATTGAAAAAGTTTGGTATGGAAGACTACAAACCAGTTGGGACTCCTATGTGTACTGGATTAAAACTCACCAAGGATGATGAATCAAAGGAAGTGGATCAAACATCGTGTAGATCTATGATTGAATAGTTGCAATATGTAGTGCACACGAGACTAGACATTGCTCTTGCAGTAGGAATTCTAGCAAGATTCTTAGCAAAATCAAAAGAAAATCACATGATGGAAATCAAAAGAATCATGAGATACTTAAAAGGAACTAAAGAATATGGATTATGGTATAAACTTGGAGGAAAATTGGATTTAAAGGTGTTCACTTATGTAGATTGGGTAGGAAATATTGATGACAGAAAGAGCACAAATGGAGGAGCTTTATTTCTTGAAAAAAAGGTTGGTTTTTTGGACAAGCAAAAAATATAATTGTACATCTCAATCCACATCAGAAGTTGAATATGTTGCAGCAGTAGTGAATTGTTCAAACATTGTGTGGTTTAAACAATTATTGAAAGGTATGAAGCAAGAATTCATAGAACCAGTTGTTATGTTTCGTAATAACACAAGTGCAATTAACATCTCCAAGAATCGAGTGATGCATTCTAAAACCAAGCACATTGCCATAAAGTATCACTTTGTTAGAGAATTGGTCCAAGAAAAAGAAATAAGATTGGAATATGTGCATACAAAGGAACAAATTGCTGACATATTCAAAAAGCCTTTACCTAAGGATGCATTCTT
This sequence comes from Cupressus sempervirens, assembly GCA_028749045.1. Classification (NCBI taxonomy): domain Eukaryota; kingdom Viridiplantae; phylum Streptophyta; class Pinopsida; order Cupressales; family Cupressaceae; genus Cupressus; species Cupressus sempervirens. Next base: position 182,667,518 of record CM053791.1, on the reverse strand, counting down.
GTATCTCAGAGGTAAGTTAGGGGTCATTCCCCTATCTGAAGCTCACTAAAATACAGTTTTAGTGATGCATCAACAGAAATAGAATTAAAGATCTATCAGTTGATGTAGCTAATCAATGAAGACATTGCATATGAATTAGTACATTAGGTACAATAGTATCTAGTTGTTTTAAGTTGTGTTTGGCATGTGTTGTCAAAGAGGGAGAATTTACTCTCATATCTTTCTGAAATTTGCATAATAAGAATTTATATAAGAGGGAGAGATTATTATGAAAGAGGGAGTCATTAAAAGACTTGTTTTCAAATTTTATTCTGCTATGACATGTTGTGTTGCCATCAATGCCAAAGAGGGAGAATGTTGGATACAATTGTTCAATTGTGTGTTGTCTTTGATGTCACACAAATGTCATATCAATCATTAGACAGTGTGTACCGAGGTCAGAAGGTCAGCAAGGTAGAGGACAATGTCTATCGAGCTCAAAAAGTTAGCAAGGCAAAAAATAGTGTCTACCGAGCTTAGAAGGTCAGCAAGGCAGAGGACAGTGTCTACCGAGCTCAAAAGGTCAACAAGGCAATAGACAGTGTCTACCAAGCTCAAAAGGTCAACAAGGCAATAGACAGTGTCTACCAAGCCCAAAAAGCTAGTAAAGATAGCTTGCAGTGTCAAGCAAGTAGATAGTTGGTTACCGAGCCTTCAAGGTAATCAAATAAATTTAGTTCTTACCGAGCTCACTCGATAATTGAAGAAAATATGATAGAAATAGTTCTTACCAAGTTCACTCGGTCATCAAAGGTAATTTGGTAGAAATAGTTCTTACCAAGTTCACTTGATCATCAAAGGTGATTTGGTAGAAATAGTTCTTACCGAGTTCATTGGGTCAACAAAGGTAATTTGGTAAAAGCAACAAAAGGATTTTAAGATATTGTAATGTTTACCAAGCCAAGAAGGTTAACTCTAGAAATTCTGGGAAGCAGTATTTACCGAGTAGGGTTGGCTAGTAAAAGACATTTTATTTGTTTAAGAATAATATTTGTAGCCGACTGATGAATGGTTTATTGATAAATGTAACATGTAAATGAGCTGACCTTACAATCTGAATGGTATAAGTAAGAAGTCAAGTTGCAAATTCAAAGATATATATGTGTGGAGTTATGAGAAGTTAATATGATATGAAGACTAATTATTATGGAAGTGAATTAGAAAGATGATCAAAGATCACTAAGGAGCAGCAAAGCCATATTCGATCAAGGAGGATCTAATGATGATGAACAGAGACCTGTATCCAGCAAATTCAGTTGCATCTTTTTCAGGTCAATTCATTGTTGCTTTCTAACCATTGTAGTAGTGATTCCAAATCTCTTAACAGAGTTGGCTTAACAACCATTTTGTAAATCCTCTAACAAGGTGACAATTCAGTTGAATTGTTCTAAAAGACCTCTAGCAGGGCCACTCCAAATAGGGTGATTAAATCCTCTAACAAGGTCACACCTAATAGTGTGTATTTTAATCTTTAACAGGGTTAGCTCCTAACACGGCTCACTTCAAAAGAGTGAAAAATTGGTGACTAGTTACTCGGTGGTTTTTCTCATATTGTGTTTTCACATTAAATTTGGTGTCTCTTGTGTTCATTTATTTTTGCATGCATATTAATAACTATGAATGCTAGATGATTAGTAACTAGTTAATCTACTGAGTTATAGTATTCTTGCACTGTTTACAGAGTATCAACAGTAAGTGAGCATTATAGACATCTAAGGGATTTTTGGAATTGGTTTTTTTTTTTGGATAACTGATTCACCTCCCCTCTCAGTTACTCCATCTATAAATCCAACAAAACTATGTTTGCACATTTCTTTGCAAGAATTCAAGGAGAATTTTTGATAAGTTTCTATAACATAAAGATGAAATGAAATGTTGGAAGGATTCAATGAATCAAACCTAAACCTAAGATCTGCAGTGATGTTTAAGTGGCAAAAGATCACAATTACCTATTTAAGGAGGAACAAGGGCTAACTTTCAATGTTGCTGAAGGTTGAAATATTGTTGATGCTATTGACTAGTGAACTTAAGAAGAAGGATGAAAAGAGTTGAGAAGAGGTGAAGAGTGATTTCTTGAAGAGTTGCCAAGAAAATTAGAGACTGAGATGGAAATGAAGGTCAGTTAGTAAATAATTATTTGAGCTAAACTAAGATCTATAATTGCAAAGTGATTTGTGTTTGTCAGATCAAAACCCATTTATACTTTCTAACCATTGTATCAGTATTAAAATCCTTTAATCAAACTTGACCTAATAGTCATATGTAAATCCTTTAGTCAAGGTGGCATTCTAATAGAATGTTCTAAATTCCTCTAACAAAGCCACTACTAATAGGGTGATTAAATCCTTTAATAAGGTCACATTTAATAGGGTTAGCTCCTAATAGAGTTCACTTCACAAGAGTGAAAACATTGGTGACATGTTATAGGAGTGTTTTTTCAAATTGGGTTTACACATTAAATCCTAGAGTCAAACTTGTGTGAATGTTATATGTGATGATTTATTGTTGATGTTTATATTCTTCAAGTTTATTATATTTAGGATAGTGGACTTCTAGTTAATGTTACTGAAAGTATACTATAGAGGTCAAGCTAATGAATGATAAGATCTAAAGTTGTTTAAGTGTTCATCTATGCAATTGGTACATGTAGACCTTGGATAACTAATTTACCCCCCTCCCCCACTCCCTCTCAATTATTCTAAACATTCTAAAAATTGGTATCAGAAAATTGGTACTTATAGTAAGAAATATGAAGGTACTTGAAGCTAAAGACCATGATGTACAAAAAGGAAGAACAAAGGTTGAACAAAGAGAAATTTCCTGAATGATAGAGTTTAATGAGGCTACATCTAGTAGGAATTGGTGATGGTGCAATACATTTTGTGGATAATGCATATGTGGAGATTATAAGAGTTCTTCTGACACCCCAACAACTAAAAGAGAAATAAGAACACAATTAAGCTATGTTGGAGATTGTATCAGCCCTAAGCTATGTTGAGTTTGATGCCATCAAAAATTTAAAAAATGCTAAAGAAATGTGGGACACACTAAAGAACATATATGGAGGAGACAAGAATGTTAGAGAGAAAAATATGAAAGCCTACGAGGTAAGTTTGATGAAATGAGAATAATAGGAGGTGAGAATATAGTCCAATATTTGTGCAAGAATCAAAGAGTTCATTAATGCTATAAGAGTAGCAGATGAAAAGATTAATGATAAAACTATAATTGGTAAGGTATTGAGAACTCTACTTCCTATCTATGCAAGAACTAAGATATACTCCAGGTAATGACCTAACTCTAGAAGGTGTGATTGGAAGAATTATTGGTTTTGAGATGTCAAAGTTTGATAACTTCACTCCTACCACTATTGGATTTTCTTTTAAATCACAATTTACTCTAAGAAAGGAAAAGGAAAATTGAAAAGTGATAATGATACTTTTGATGAAGAACTTGATGATCTTGAAGAATTGATAGCTAGAAGACTTCCAATAGGAAAAAAAATAGAAAGGTAAACTTCCTATAATTTATTTTTCATGTAACAAAGTTGGTCATATTGGTGCAAGATTTCCTAACAGAGAAAAAAAAGATGAAAGAAAGGAGAGGAAGTAAAAAGGAAGAACAGATTGTTGGCATTATATTTGTCATTAGTGACAACACTTACTCAATTCTGAATGATTATCGAGTTCATCACTCAGTCTATAGTGTATACCAAGGATTCAGTGGTTACCTTGTAGGTTCATCACTTAAGTAGTTCACACCGAGCATTCCTAAAGCTACCGAGTGAATGTGTAGTCCAGCAGTATCTACCGAGTCTACAGTGTTCACTGAGCTTCACAATTTCTATTGAGTCATCAGTTTGTATGATGGAAGTCAATTTTTATTGAGTGATGGAAGTATAGTGTTTATCGAGTGAAATCAAGGTAAACAAAGGATTCATTTTTTATCGAGTGATACTATATCTACCGAGTCTCCAATGGTTACTGAGTTCCAAGCTATGTTGTGTGATTAGTTTGGACTGAGTCTTAACTTCTACTGACTGCATAATGATGCTAAGTAATGCAGTGGACACTGAGTATCAGAAGGTTACCTAATCAACTTGAATAACTTGAGTTTTCTAGTGTTTGGCTGACTCAGTAATATTTTGTTCACTTGTGTTTTGGTCGACCTTGCAATTGTAATTATTGGAATGGTATATATGTAATGTATTATATCATTTATAATGTATGTATAATGTATCAAGATAGACATGTAATGCTTTGAGAAGAAGGAAAGTGAATCAACAAAAGAGCAAAGTATTCAGCAAGGTCTACAAGGAGCAATAAAGATTCATCAGTCACAAGAGATGACCTGTACTTCAAGGATCTAATTAGCAATCAGGTTGTAAGTAGATCCACTGTTTCATCCTAACAGGTGAATCAATTTTTTAAATCCTTGAACAGGGTAGACTTAATAATCTTTGTATAAATATCCTAATAGAGTGCATACTTCAGTGTATGTTTGTATATCCTCTAACAAGCTGGACCTAGCAATTCTTTGTGCTCCTAATAGGGCAGATCACCAGAAGTGGTCAATATAAGCCTTAACAAGCCAACTTCATACTACAGTAACAAAATTTTGTGGGTATCATCCCCACCCCAATTTTACTTTCTATTTGGAAGGTTTCTAGGTTACCAAATCACTGTGTACATGTGCTATGAATGTTTGATCTCTCATATATGTAGTAGATTAGATGAATGAATGGTGAATAGTATATATGGTTAAAGTGTTGAATTGTTTAAAGTTTTGAAGTTACTGATTCACCCCTCCCCTCTCAGTAACCTATCATATCTTGAATATTTCCAACAATTGGTATCAGAGCTTTTGTGGTTCTTAGGATAAAGTTTGACAACTTGAGCAAAGATCAAGGACAATGGAGATATTGAGACTTGATAAAGCTATTGAAAATAAAAAGCTAGATCTGGAAATGGCCATGGCTCAACTCAAGGAAGCAAAGGAGCATCTTTCTCAATCCTTGAAGAGAAGGAAGGAACTTGCAATACAAATGAATAACCATTAGTATGTTGAAGAAAAGATTGAAGACCTTTTACCATCAAGCAGTTCAGATGAAGCTAATGAGGCAATTAAGGAACTCTTAGCAAAAAATGGCTCTCTATAGGAAGAAGTAAGAAAGCTTAAAAGAGAACAAGAAATCCAATCAATCAAGCTATGTGAAGTTTTGGAACAAAGAAACAAGGCAATTGAAGACTTAGAGACAAGAAATAATCAATCCAATCAGCATGAAGATCTTGTGGATCAACTATCTAATACAAATGAAGAAATTATGAATCTGAGATCTGAAAATGGAAGCCTTAGGAATGATTTAATCACTGAAAGAAAAATCAATGAAAGCTTACAAAGTGACTTAAGATCTGAAAAATAAATCAATGAGAGAATGATGAAATCTCAAGTAGACATGACTCAATTAAATCAACAAAGTGAGTAGAATCTTCATAGAGAAAAAGGTAAAGTTGGACTTGGTTATAAGGACAAAGGTGAAACCTCCAAACAAGGTGCCCAAAGGAATTAAAGACCTACTTGCAATCACTGTGGTAAGTTAGGCCACACATCAAATAAGTGTTGGAGCAATAGAAAAGGTAAATTCAATGGAAAATGCTACAATTGCAATCAACATGGTCATAAAACTAATGAATGCAAGGAGAAACCAAAATTTGAAGGAAATTGTCACAAATGCAAGAAGCATGGTCAGAAGGCATTCCAATGCAAATCCAAATCATTCAATCTAGCTGAAAAAATTGTTAAAGCACTATTTGGATGGGACTACAATACCTGGTGCAAATGTCATTATTGTGGAGAATATGGACATATTGGTATAAACTGTGCAAGACATCACCTAAGGAAGAAGGACACTACTGTAAGGTGCTATACATGTACAGAACTCAGTCATATAGCTAAAAACTACATGAACATAGGAAGAGTTGAAGATGAAAAGAAAGCTAAAGCTAAAAATATTCAAAAATAGATGAGGCAACAATGGATTCCTAAATCTAACGAGCAGAACAGTTCAAATGATGGCAATATCACTAAAGAAGTGGGTGACTCCACCATTTCCAATTAGATTCATAAAGGAGGATATGGAACTGCATCTTCAAGTGATATCTCAAGTAGTTCCAAAATGAAATAAGGCAAAAGATCCAATCAATATTTTAGATACAAAGGGTCACAAGAAATTAGGTTATACCGAGCAAGGTTAGTCACAGACTCAACCGAGCTAAGTTGGGACCAATAAAAGTTTTATTCGATCACCGAGTTGTAAGCACCTACCAAGCAAGTGAATGACAGCTTGTCAAGCACTATGTCATCTTAGTTACCTTTGTACCAAGCATTTATGGCAAAAAATTTGTCAAAAGGGTAAAATTTGATTTCATTCTTCTCCGTGATTATAGAGCTAAGAAATTTCCAACAATTCCAAAGAAAATTCCAAGTGATTTCAAGCAATTTTCAAATGGAGAATTTGTTCAAAATTTTCTTACACCTACCAAGAAGTGATGGCATCTCGGAGTAGCAGTAGCACTAAGGAAAAATGAGGTTCAAAAATACTAGTTAAAGGTGTGGAGTGGAAGGCACCGAATTTCAAACTAGTTCCAGCAATTGCAGAATCACTCAACCCCAATGGAGCTCAATCGCAAACTCCACAAATGGTACTTCTCATAAATGATATTCGTACACATTTCAAATGTTTTGTTCAAGAGATTGGTAACCTAGAGATGGACAATGCCCTAGGAGAAATGAGTGTTGATGACTCTTTGAAACCCGAGCATAAGCATCTAAAGACCACAGGGTTAACCCATATCTCGCATATGCCAAGAAGTTTCCAAATTAAGTGGATCAGGTACATACTCAATCATGTTCACAATGGGCAACTATGATTAGAGTAGCCAGTGTTAATCACCAAGAAGATGATTCATAAGATTACCGGTCTCCCCATGCTAAGTAAAGTGAAAACTACCAAAACCCTAAGTCAGGAGGAGTCACAAAAGAAAACCCTAGCTAAATGGGATGGTAGAGGTTTGAAGATCAGCACTGTATCTAATTTTGAATTAAGGTTTGACATTCACATCATTTCCCACAAAACTTATAGCTCCATTCATTTGAACAGTGTGCCCTATGAGGCTACTGATTTGGCATTCAAAATTGTGAAGAAAAATCTTGAATTTGACCTGTCAAAATTGTTGTTGAAACAATTGAATAAGAACATGGATAGCATAAGGAGTTCAAAGAATAATCCCTACAAATTTGCTTCCCTGCTAATTTGTTTATTTTTCTATATTCAAAAATTATTTCCATCAAAGGGCTCAGTTCTATGGAGAAAAGACATTCCAATTTAATATCAAATTAATGAGTTTATTGCTGACATGGGTGAAAACTTTGAAAAAGTTATGGATAATTATTTTGAAGATTTCAAGGAAAGAATGAAAAACATGTTTCGAATTCCACCCAAACTAGTTGAAGATTACAAAGATGATGTATACTTCATGGTTGACTGTGATAAGGTATACATTTAGGCAGTCAAACCCCAAGTTGCATAGGTGAAACCTCTCCCTATGAGGTTAATATTGATGAAGCCAGAGACATTATTGAAGCACTGGTAAATGAACTTGTAGATCCTAAGCTTCCTACCTTTAGCACTTATGATGAAGCCAAGACTAGAATTGAGCTTGAAATCAAGCTACCCCAGGCTATAAGAAAATGTAAGAGAAAGATAGCAAAGTTGAAAACTACAACCAAACCTCTTATGCTTACTAAAGGAAAATGTGAGGATGAAGAAGAAGAAGAAGAAGAAGAAGGTGAAAATTTTGAATCTGAAAAAGAAGAGGAACTGCCCAAGAAGAAAGGGAAGGTGATTATCACCAAACCTAAGAAGAAGCCCACTGCAGTATTCTCTAGAAGAACTAGAAAAGGCAAGCAAGAAACTGTACTTGTCAGGCCTTCACTCACATTTGAGGAAAGGCTAAAAAAATTGGAAGAGGGAGCTAACATCACAAATTTCAAAGCATTGATAGTTGAAACAAGGATTGATGCAGAGAAAATGCAGATTGAGGAATTGGTACTCAATAAGATGGGAAAATGGAAATACTCCCCAGACCAGCTTGCCCCTCAAATCTCCAAAGAGTTGTTGGAGAGATTGCAACCAAGATGGGAGTCAGCCACCCAAATGGTCAAGGACATATATGAGAAATCCCTGAAGAATCTTCTACCAAGTCTTATTGAAGCAAAAATAAAGGCAGCAATGAAGAACAATGAAGGTAAAATGATGATTAGATTTCACACATGTTTGATTTTAATTAAGGACATTGAACATGTTGTAAGAGATGCAACAAACATGTTGAAAAACATCTATCATCTGCAAAAGCCTAGTGATGATCTTTTTGAAATCAAGGATGATGATAACAGTGACAAAAATGATTTTGATAGCACTCTATCCATCACAGTTACTCTAGGAGAGCTGCATGCACTAATGGAAGAAAAAGAGGAAGAAGACAAGGAGGAAGAAGCACTTGAGGAAGAAAAAGATGAAGAAGATCCAGTAAAAATTGTAGCAGAAGTTATTGCATCCCTTCCTCACTCTCCACCAAAGACTGTTACATCTACTTTGGAGATAGCTTCTGCAAGTGAGATTGTGAGCACAATAGTCACATCAATTTCTCAATCCTCACCAGCCACCTCCTAGCTCCAGGTATCTGAAGTAGATGTGCCAAGCACTTCATCTATCGAGCTATCTATCACTTCTTTAGCTAACGAGTCAGCCTCCTTAGCTCCTTCATCAATAATGAGTGTACCAGTAAGTTCTACAATTTTATTTTCATCAATTCCATTAAGTTCTATAGTTTTTTTTTTGCTAGCAATATCTGTATCCTCAACAACTCCAATGAGCTTAGATATTGCTATGGGTACTCTACCGAGTGTGATACCATTTTTGGGAAGTGTTTCAAATTTTTATCGAGTTAGCACTTCTATTGGCATTCAATCCTTGAATCTTATCCCATTTTTCACTACTAGCCCTTCTATCTCCATTATTATGTCTATTCCTAAGGTCAAACCAGTAATCACAGAAGTCAAACAAAAGCATCCATTAAAACTTCTTATCACTGGAAAGGAAATTGGAGAAGACATTGACTTAGACATAGAAATAGTGATTCTAAAGATTGACTATGACAATGCTACCATTGAAGAGATGAGGTTAGCCAGTTAACTCATAGAGATGAAAGCTACACAGAAACAATTAAGATCAAAAAGGGATAAGGAATATAGAATAATTGAGAATTCCAAGGATATAATTACAAATGTTATGGGTGTTGAAGTAGATTCCACTCAACATATTTTGATTCATTTAGAAGAAGCAGTACAAAAATTTAATGAAGATTCTTCTGGACAAGAGAAACTAATTGAAAAAGCTAAAAGGAAATTTGATAATAAGATGCTAGAGCATATTTCTTGAAAGATAGCAATCAAGTAAATTGAATTGTCAACATTTTTGGGTAATTTTGAAAATTATTTTAATAATGCAGCATCACTTTTTGTCGAACTTTGTGACGTTTCTAGTTTTACTAAAGAAATAAAGGATAAGTTAAATAAGATTGACATTGATATGCAATCAAGTGCATCCAAGTTAAAGGTGGACTCCTCCTCCACAACCTCCCATCACACCAAAATCAGATATTTGGCATATGTACAGGCAGAACTATTGAGAGAGGAAGCAAGGATCTAGTCTACACTCATAAAAATATAGAACATGATCCTTCCTATCATGGACACAATGCAGAAACATATTGCTCATTGCAAAACATTGGTCCAAGATCAGAACTTTTCAGTGGCTAATCACATGATCCAATTATCAACAGAAGTTCAAATTTCTCTCTCCACCTGTCAAATTTTGTAGTAGATTTGGGATAATACTTTTACCACCATCCTTAAGGTACATCAAGAATTTCTATCTCACTTTGGTGTAGTCATATAAACTGTATATATGCAGTCCTTTGGCATTATTGTCAAAAAGGGGGAGAGATTTAGAATAATAAATGAGGAGAGTTATCACTATAAGTGAAAGGGGGAGTTAGCACTCATTAGAGTTAGCATGTGTACATAAGTATCTTTGCATATAAATTATAAATCATCAAGAAGGTACAAACAAATGTATATGCAACATTTCTACAAAGATCAATTTTGAAAAACCAAAATTCATTGAGTTAGGTTATCTACATATTTTTTTGGCTTATAAGTGTTTTGTCACTAATGCCAAATGGGGAGATTGTTGGCATTATATTTGTCATTAGTGACAACACTTACTTGATTCTAAATTATTATTGAGTTCATCACTCAGTCTACAGTGTATACCGAGCATTTAGTGGTTACCTTGTAGGTTCATCACTTAAGTAGTTCACACCAAGCATTCCTGAAGCTACCGAGTGAATGTGCAGTCCAGCAGTATCTATCAAGTATACAGTGTTCATCAAGCTTCATAGTGTCTATTGAGTCATCAATTTGTATGATGGAAGACAATTTTTACTGAGTTATGGAAGTATATGTTTACCAAGTGAAATCAAGGTAAACAAAGGATTCAATTTTTACCGAGTGATACTATATCTACCGAGTCTCCAATGGTTACCGAGTTCCAAGCTATGTTGTGTGATTAGTATGGACTGAGCCTTCACTTCTACTAAGTACATAATGATACCGAGTAATTTAGTGCATACCGAGTATTAGAAGGTTACCTAGTCAGCTTGAAGAACCTGAGTTTTCTACTGTTTGGCTAACTCAGTAATACTTTGTTCACTTGGGTTTTGGCTGACCTTGCAATTTTAATTATTGGAATGGTATATATATGTAATTTATTATATCATTTACAATTTATGTATCGTGTATCAAGATAGATATGTAATTCTTTGAGAAGAAGGAAAGTGAATCAGCAGAAGAGCAGAGTATTCAGCAAGGTCTACAAGGAGCAGTAAAGATTCATCAGTCACAAGAGGTGATCTATACTTCAAGGATCTAATTAGCAATCAAGTTGTAAGTAGATCCACTATTTCAACCTAACAGGTGAATTAGTTTTTTAAATCCTTTAATAGGGTAGACTTAATAGTCTTTGTATAAATCTCCTAATAGAGTGCATACTTTAGTGTATGTTTTTAAATCCTCTAACAAGGTGGACCTAGCAATCCTTTGTGCTCCTAATAGGGCAGATCACCAAAAGTGGTCAATGTAAGCCTTAACAGACCAACTTCATACTAAAATAACAAAGTTTTGTGGGTATCATCCCCACCCCAATTTTACTTTCTATTTGGAAGGTTTCTAGGTTACCAAATCATTGTGTACATGTGCTATGAATGTTTGATCTCTCATATATGTAGTAGATTAGATGAATGAATGGTGAATAGTATATATGGTTAAAGTGTTGAATTTTTTAAAGTTTTGAAGTTACTGATTCACCCCTCCCCTCTTAGTAACCTATCATATCTTGAATATTTCAAATAGAGATGACCAAGACAATAGAAGAAACAAGGACTACAAAGACACAAGTAAGAAATCCTTCTACATTTTTGAAGAAGAAACTAATAATAAATCTAATAGTAATGATGTAGTTGTCTATGTTGATATGAATGATTATTATGATGAAGATGAGAAAACTACATTAATCTCCTATGTGAAAATAGTGATCGATGCATAATTGATAGTTGTTGTTCAAATCACATTACTGGTTATTGAAGTAAATTTGAGAATATTGGACCATAAAATGGTAGTTGTGTTAAATTTGTTAATGATGTACCATGTCTTGTGAAAGAGTAAAATATCAATAAAATTAACAGATAAGATGAAGTGTGAAAATGTTTATTAGGTTGAAGGACTTAACTATAATTTTATTGAGTGGTTTATAGTTGAACAAATCAGGCTATAGAGTTTACTTCAATCATAGAAAGGCCAAAATATTTGATGTTGATGGTGAACTAATTGGAAGTGATGATAAAAAAAAGGTAACTTGTTCTATTTAGATTTATTTGATGAGACATGTTTGTTTGCATAATATGAAGATGTTTGGTTATGGCACAAGAGGTTGTGTCATGTGAATTTTGAAAATTTTCTTAGCATTAGTAAGATGAAAAGAATAAGATGTCTTCCAAAACTAAAGAAATCTAACAATGCTATGTGTAAACAATGTCAATTGGAAAAAACTAGTTTCAAGAGAAAGACATATTCATCTGATGATATTTTGGATTTGGTTAATACTAACCTATTTGGGCCTATTGGTGTTCAAAACTATTGTGGAGATGGATATTTCATTCTATTTGTTGATGAATACTCTAGAATAATGACTATGACTTTTCTTAAAGAAAAATAGGATTCTTTTTAGTTATTTAAATGTTGTTTAACCATAATTGAAAAGGGGACAAGAAAGAGTCTGAAATGCTTTAGATCTAACAAAGGTGGTGAATTCATTTCCAATGAATTTAACATATTCTACAATGATGAAGGAATCAAAAGACAGATGTCAGCACCTAGGACCCCTCTTCAAAGTGGAATAGTTGAAAGGAGGGATAGATTAATCATGGATTGTGCTAGAACATTGATGATGGAGAAGAATGTGCCACATAAATATTGGAGAGAAGTTGTTAGTACAACAGTTTATACTTTGAATAGAGTGCAAGTCAAGAAAGGTACAAATGTTACACCTTTTGAATATGGTATGGATATGCACCTAATGTGAAATGTTTTAAAGTTTTTGGAAGAAAATTCTATATACTTAAGGATAACAGAAATGGAAAACTTGATGCTAAAAGTGATAAATGTATATTCCTACAATATTCCATTAAGAAAAAGCTTATAAATATTTGAATTCTAACACTAAAAAAGTTATGGAAAGTGAAAATGTGAAAGTTGATGAATATGCTTTAGGAATGAAGTTAGATTCAAGAAAAAACTTCAAGAATATAGTACATTCATATATGTGAATGATGGTGTTTCTAGCACCCCACTTGAACAATAGACCAAAGTTGAAAATCAACAAGAAGTTGGGAATGTCAAGTTCTAACAGTCAGTTGTCAGGCAATAGAGTGTAAGTGTTGAGCAACAAAAAAATGATGTTGAGTCATAGACAAAGGGATTCAAACATCAAGAAGACAATGTCGAGCAAGAAAAAAATGAACTAGAACCTAAACCAAAGAAAGAAAATGAGCTTGAAATTATTTTTCAAGATGAACCTATAGAAGAAGAGAGAAGGAAAGAACTTGTACTAGAAAAATATGTGAGAAGGCATCATGCACCTAAGAAAATCATTGGAGATAAATAATTTGGTGTTATAACAAGAAAGAGACTCAGAAGTCATTCTTGCTTGCTTTGTGAGTTAGGGCCTAAATCAGTAAAAGATGCTTTGAAGAATGAAAATTGGATTAAAGCAATGAATGAAGAAATTGAGCAAATAAAAAAGAACAAAACATGGACACTGGTACCTAGACCTAAAGATAGAAATGATATTGGAATAAAGTGGGTATTCAAGAACAAGCTAAATGAAAAAGGTAAAGTAATAAGGAACAAGGCTAGACTGGTATGCAAAGGATATGCATAAGAAGAAGAAATTGACTATGGGGAAACATTTTCCCCTATAGAAAGAATAGAAGGAGTTAGAACACTACTTGAATACTCTCCTTATAAATGATTTAAGGTATACCAGATGTATGTCAAATCTGTATTTCTAAATGGGAGACTTGAAGAAGAAGTACACATAGAACATCTTGGAGGATTTGTTGACCTGAGCAAGGAGGATGTGGTTTGCAAGCTGCAGAAGGCTCTATATGGTTTGAAACAAGCCCCTAGAGCATGGTATAAAAGACTACACAATTGTTTGGTGAAGATTGGATTTGCAAGAACCAATGACAATAGTAATCTATAATTGAAGACTGGTAAGAATAGTGAGGTACTATTATCTGAAATCCATGTTGATGATATCATATTTGGAGGCAAGGAAGAATTATGCAAATCATTTGCATATGAGATCAAGGAGGAATATGAAATGTCAGTGTTTGGTGAGATCAAATTATTCATTGGTTCACAAGTTTATCAAATGAAGAAAAGTATCTTCATTACTCAATTCAAATGAATCAAGGAGATATTGAAAACTTTTGGAATGGAAGATTCAAGACTAGTTGGTGCAGGAGCACCAAGGTAACGCTACATTGTAACCTAGGGTTCCTAGTCAAGTATTAGCTTGTAGTGGTCTTAACCAAGCAACTAGTGCAATAAGGGGGCTAGTTAGTCCTAGAGTGTGATTTAATGATTAGGAGGTCTAATTAGGTCATTTGAAACATATAATGTTTCTTGTTTGTTCAAAATTGCTAAATATTGTGCAAATGTTGTCATGCTTGTCAAACATGAAATTTGTGCATTCAAGGGGCTAAATTGGACAAACAAAGAGTGGAATACTATTTTCATCACCTAGGATTGATATTTAATAATTTGGGAGAGTTTAAAGAGGTTTGGAAAAATTTTGGTTTGACTATGCTAAATTTTGTCAAATTGCATGACAACATTGCAAATTTGCAAAAGTTGTCATGACAACTTTTGTTGCTTTGAGTGCACCTTCGAGTAAGGAGTTGAATATCTTCCTCAAATGGTTGGGACATGTGTGCTGCACCTATTTAAGGCTTTCCTTGACCTGTGAGAAGGGTTGGATGATATTTTAAAGTAAGTTTGATTAGTGAAAAAAATATTCTAAGCAATTTTTATCATAGTTAGTGTATTTTCCTTTCATTGGGTCACTTAATGAATTGATCTCTACATTTTAACCTATGCATGGCTTGGTGATATAAATACTAGATTCTATGTGTGATTAGATAGGTGTCTTGTTTTCATTTCATTGCATTTTGTAAAATCTTTTATTTTTAACACTGTCACTGATCTGAACTAGGTAGTTTTTGGTTATGGGATCATAACTCATCTTCACACTGTGGCATCTATATAGTTCCTTGGGATGTGTGAGATGACTCTTTGTACTATATGTGTGCTAGATCTTGGGCCCTATAAAGCAATCATAGCATTTTTACTTAACCCTTGAATTTAGGCTTAAATCTAGCAACCCACTATGCAAATAGGTTGGGGAAGTGAGACCTAGTAAATTTGAAAGGTCTTCCAAAAGGGTGTCAGAATAAGGAGTTTATTTGCCACCTTGTTAAGAAATTTTGTGAATTATAAGCCAAAAGGGGAGTTTTAAGGCCTAATTCCTTATAGCCCTATTACGCCTAGTTTCAATAAAATTCTTGAAATCGATAAGGATTTGAATGTATTTTCTATTGATGAATATTGTAATGGACCCAATGATCTAGAGGCAAACCTTTCTCTCCATTCTTAATTAGTTGTGGTCATATTTGATCTCTTGGTGTGGGAAAATTAAGAAAGCATCCATGGATCATGTTAGGGGTTGAGTGGATTTCAGCATTGGTGTGGACAAGTTGAAGAGGTGGAGGATTGGGGATAGGATCCTCTTGAGTTAGGGTAGTAAAAACCTTAATAGGCTAGAGAAGTAGCATGGTGAAGACCCTAAAAAAAGATAAGGTTGAAAAGAAATCCTTGTCCTTACATAAATGTGGTATTGGAGCCCCAAAAGATTTGGGCTTTTGGATATATGTTCTAGACTGAAGAATCTGTAGGGGAAACAACAATGGTGGCCAATGCAGAGTTGCCAAAGAATTGGGTGAGAAAAAGGAGAGAAATAGACTCCTTGAAGAGGCCCTAGAAGAGATGAAGACAAAGCTAGAAGAAGTTGCTGAGGCAACTAAGAAGAAAGGTGAAGAAGGTGAGAAGAGTGATAAAGGTAAAGAGAAGATCATTGAGGAAGATATTATTCCCAAACTAGACCCTCCATTGATTGAGGAACCATTCTTGAAATCTAAAAAGGAACTAGGGGAAAAGCCTTACAAGGAATCTCATTATTTAGTGGGAAGATGGACAGTAATACAGTGATGGAATGGATTCAGGGAATGGAAAGTCACTTTGAGTGTGAAGGTGTCACAAAGGCACAAAAACTAAATGTTGCAAAATCAAGACTAAGAGGTTCAACATTGACATGGTGGAAGTACCTACAAGATGAAAGGCTAAGGGAAAAAATCCTATAGCCAATTGGAATTCCATGGTGACCAAAGTAAAGGAAAAGTATTTTCCTAAAAAATATGAAGGAAAATTGCATAGAAAAAAGCAAGGCTTGAAGCAAAAAGACTTGGATGTGGCCTCTTACACAGAGGAGTTTCACAAATTATGCCTAAGGTCTTAAGATTTAAGAAAAGGAACTTGTTAAGGTAGAAAGATATTTGAGTGAATTGAAGTGGAATATTCAAGAGGAGATAAGCCTATGGACCCCTACCATTGTTCAGAAGTTTCATCAACTAGCTCTTAAGGTGGAAGAAAAGAATAAGAAGAAAGGGGACTCTAATTCTAGAGGTAGAGGAAAAGGAAGAGATCAAAGAGGGAATAGAGGTGGATGCCAAGGTAGAGGTAGTGATCAAAGAAGCCAAGGTGAGTCCAAACTTGCAAAGCTTGGTAGTGAAACTACTACAAGAGGGGGTTATGCAAGAGGAAGAGGTACTCAAGGAGGCTCTAGTAGAGGTGGAAGTTCAAGAAAAAGAAATTCATATTTTTTAAGCATGAAGTGTTATACTTGTGGACAGTTGGGTCACCCTACTTACAAATGCCCTAAAAAACCTGATTCTTCAAGTGGTGATAAGAGAGTTTCATATTCTCATGAGGAAAAAGGGGTGCTAAATCACTCGAGGTTGACCATATAGAGTTAGAAATGGGAAGAACTTGATGTTCAAGAGGGTATTTATCAGACAACCTATTAAGGATGAACCTAAGCATAGAAGAGCCCTGTTTAGAATTAGATGCAATATTTTGGGTAAGGTGTGTAAATTTATTATGGATTTGGGCTCCATACATAACATTATATCAAAAGAAGTAGTAACCAAACTAAAGTTGACAAAGATACCTAATGTTAAACCCATACAACGTGACATGGTTGAACAAAGGGCAGAGTCTATTGGTGAATGAACAAACATGGGTTGAGTTTTCAATTGTAGGCTATAAGGACAAATTACTTTTTGATGTGTTGCCTATGGATGCATGCCATTTGCTATTGGGTAGGCCTTGGTAATATGGTAGGATTATTTTCTATAATGGCAAAGAGAATTACATTTCTTTCAAGAAATATGGGAGAACTTTCAAGATCCAGTTCTTGTTGGAGGAAGATGAGTCCTAGTCCAAGACCCCTAATGTATTATTGAGTAGTGTGAAGGATTTCATAAAGGACCTTAACGATGAAGGAAGTGAAGGGTATGTCATTCTTCTTAAGACTAAAGAAGAAGAGAAATCCAAACAAGAACTTTTACCATTTGAAATCCAAGAGATGCTTGTGAATTATAAAGAGATAGTCAGTGATGGAACTCCTGCAACCTTACCTCCTAGAAGGGTGATAAGTCATTAGATTGACTTTGTACCTAATGCATGATTGCTAAATAAAGAAACTTATAAGCTTACTCTAGATTTTAAAAAAAAGAGGTAGCTAGACAAGTGCAAGAACTCCTAAATTAGGGGTTGATAAAGAATAGAATTAGCCTTTATGTAATGCTAGTAGTTTTGGTATCCAAGAAGGGCAGAAATGGAGGCTTTATACATACTCAAGGCCCATAAACAAGATCACCATTAGATATAGGTTTCCCATACCTAGAATTGAAAACTTGACGATTTGTCTTGGAGGGGCTCAATATTTCACAAAGTTGGATCTCAAGAGTGGTTATCATTAGATAAGGATAAAGGAAGGTGATGAGTGGAAGAAAAATTTTAAGGCCATAGATGTGTTGTATGAATGGCTTATGATGCCATTTGGGCTCTCAAATGCTCCTAGCACATTCATGAGACTCATGAATGAAATATTGAAAGACTACAGAGGAAGATTTGTGGTGGTGGATGACATGCTCATCTTTAGTAAGACAAGAGAGGAACATCTCAAACATGTGGAGATGGTGTAAAGAAGTTGCATGAAGAGAAGTTGGCAATTAATTTAGAAAAATGTGAGTTTTTGAAAAAAGAATTGTATATTTGGAATTTTTGGTATCCAAGGGATCTTTGAAGATAGATCAAGACAAAGTTGAAGCTATCCTAAACTAGCCACCTCCTACTACAGCAATAGAGGTAAGAAGTTTTCATGGGTTAGCCTAGTTTTATAGAAAATTCATTAGGAACTTCAGTGGTATTTGTGCTCCAGTCCTAGAAACCATTAAAGGTGGGATGAAAACCAAGTTTAGGTTGATATTTGAAGTAATGGAAGCATTTGAAAAGTTGAAAGAACAAGTAGCAACACACCATATCCTTAGACTACCTAGTTTTGATGGATAGTTTACCCTAGAATGTGATGCAAGTGGGATAGAAGTAAGGGGTGTGTTGAGTCAAGAAGGTAGGCCAATAGCCTTCTTTAGTGAGAAATTAAATGAAGCCAAGCCAAAGTAGTCTTCTTATGACTTGGATTTGTATGCCTTAGTTCAGTCTCTTGGGAAGTGAAAGCGTTACCTTCTACCCAAGGATTTTTTATTGTTTACCGACAATCATTCCCTTAGCTATATCAATACACAAGAAAAATTGAGCAATGGACATTTGAAGTGGATGGAGTGTCTGCAAGCATTCACATTTTCCATCAAGCATAAGAACGGTCATTTGAATAAGGTTGTAGATGCACTAAGTAGGAGAATGTTAACCATTCAAGAATTTCAACTACATAGCATTGGCATAGAGAGTTTCACATACCTCTATAAGGATGATGAAGACTTTGTTGAAGCTTATAAGGTATGTTATGAATTTCAAAATCATGTTCATAGTACATTTGTTGATTATATCTGCAAAGTGGATTATTATTCAAAGGAAATTGGTTATGTGTTCCTAAGGGTTCCATGAGAGAGAACCTTTTCCAAGAAAAACACAATGGAAGTCTAAGTGGTCATTTTTGTGTTAACAAGACCATGGAGCTAGTTCAAAGGTTTTACTATTGGCCAAAGTTGTCAAGGGATGTGACAAGATATGTGGAACAATGTGTAGTGTGCATGAAGGAAAAATGAGGAGCTAGCAATGTAAGTTGGTACCAACCTTTACTAGTCCCTACTAGACCATGGGAGTGTATTAGCATGGACTTCATTGTAGGGTTACCTAAGACAAAATGAGATTTTGATAGCATGTATATTGTGGTAGACAGGTTTAGTAAAATTGTCCATTTTATACCTTGTAAAACTACTCATGATCCTAGCCATATTGCACATCTATTCTTTAAGGAGATTGTTAGGATCCATGGACTACCCCTAAGAATTGTGTTGGATAGGGATGTCAAATTTATGAGTCATTTTTGGAAAACATTATGGACTAGGTTTGGAACTAACTTATGATTTGGTTCATCTTACCACCCTCAGACTGATGGCCAAACTAAGGTGGTTAATAGGGTGTTAGATAACTTGTTAAGGTGCTTAACAAAGGAATATGGTTAGACATGGGATGTGTTTATTCCCCAAGTAGAGTATGCATATAATGATAGTGTGAACATGAAAACAAGTAAGAGGCCCTTTAAAGTTGTTTATGGTATGCATCAAAGGGGTGTGTGTGAACTTGGAGATCTTGGAGCTATGGAGTATAGGAATGGTCATGTTGAAGACTTCACTCAAACCATGAAAGTGATTCAAGAGAAGGTGAAGAGGACTATACAAGATACTACACAAAAATTGAAGGGTAAGGTGGATGAGAAGAGGAAGGATGTCTAGTTTGTAGTAGGTGACTATGTCATGATCCATTTGAATAAGTCTAGGTTGTAGAGAGGATTTCCTTCTAAGCTAAAGAAGAAGAGAGTGGGACCCTATAAGATCTTTGCCAAGTATTGGGCTAATGCATAAAAAGTGGATTTACCTAATGATTTAAGGATCTCACTTGTCTTCAATGTGGTATACATAATCAAGTTCAAGGAACCTTTAACTAAGATGGATATGAATAGCAAGAAGGTTGTCAAGGATGTAGAACCTAATGTCTTACCTCCTAAGATGCAGCTTAAGGAAGACCAAGTGTTGGATTCAAGGCTCAAAAAGACTACTAAACATAAGGTGTACATAAAACACCTCATAAAGTGGAAACATAAGCCAAAGTCAGAGACAACATGGGTTGCATCTATATACTT
Organism: Cupressus sempervirens; assembly: GCA_028749045.1. NCBI lineage: Eukaryota > Viridiplantae > Streptophyta > Pinopsida > Cupressales > Cupressaceae > Cupressus > Cupressus sempervirens. The sequence continues at coordinate 182,647,237 of CM053791.1, read as the reverse complement.
CAAGAAGTTAGGAATTATTGATGACATCTTTCCTACAAAAGTGACAGGTATGTGCAGGATCATGGTGTGCCAAAAAGTGGCGATGTGAAAAAATAGATTTGAAAACATCTAAAAGCACTTCAAAATCCGCTCTGACTTTTTTTCACCTATCTAGGTACCAAACCTAGAAAGTAAGGCCCAAGGCTTATCGGATATCCGATCTAATAACATAATATTATTATTATAATATAATAATTATAATTAAACTATAATATAATATTATTATTATTATATTATAATAGTATAATATATTATAAATTATAATAATATAATATAATATATATAAATTATCATATAATATAATATATATAATATAATATAATATAATAATAATAAAGTAATATATTATAATATAATATATAATATATCTAGCATTATATTATAGCTAGTAGTATATTCCAGAATTAGATATCCGATATTGTATCAGATATCTGATACCTGTGACTCAATATTAAAAAAAAATGATAGACTTGCAGGCTTATATTTGGCTTATTTCGACACCAGTATTCGACGGCAAGGATCGGAAATCAGATTTTAAATTGGATATCAGATATAAAGGTTTTTTTTTTTTTTTTAATCATTTTAAACATAAATTCAATAGATTTTATCATGATTTTTTTAGTTTTAGTTTAATCTAGGGTTTTTTTGAAAAAAATTGTTAAAATTAAGGTTTTTTTTAATATATATTATGTTTTGAAATTCAATAGGAATGGCTAATCAAAATGATGACATTGAGGCAGGGAATAATATTCCTCATAACCCCTCACCAAAAAATCTAGTGCCCCCACAAAACCATCCACCAAATGATCCTTTACCCCCTCAAAACCCTCCTCAAATCAAGGATTTGATAAATGAACATCTCACCAAATTCAGGGGTTTGCGAAGAACATATAATAATGCACCCGCATTGGCTCTTATGTTATCCACATTAAAACCCATAATGGATAACATTGAAAACCTTATGAACCAACAAAATGTCACTGTTCATTGGCATGATGAAAGGCACAATGAAATGCATGAGATGTTTGATGATGGTTTGGACTACGATGAGGTTGTAGCCCTCAATATAACCAAAGAGGATTTGGCTAGCCTTTTTGCAAACCCAAAAATGGGTATACCAGTCAACCCAAAAAAGATTAAAACTATCAATTAAATGGTGTACAAATGATGCCATACGTGCAAACTTTTGGGATCATTAGTGGATAGTTTTTGATATCCCTCCACATAGCAAATTAGACATGCCATTTTATTTCCTTAGAAAATTATATGTAGAATATGTGTTGAAACTTAAAGTGAACTATTGGAGCATCAAGCCCAACATGGATGTAGGACTAGGAGTTCCTCAGGATAGACCCTCTTCCCAGTGGAAGAAATCTAGCACCTTTGTCCCCCCCACTGATATCTCCCCCCCTCCTCGAGTGCAACATCCTGATATTATGGCAGAGGCTAGCTCTCTAACTATCAAATCCATTCATAGGCTGAGTAGCCTAATGAGATCTCATGCTAGGTTAGTTCTGCCTCCTTGTGTTGATGATGTTGGGGCTAGTTCATCATTAGCTAGCTCATCACATGTTTGTGTGCCCCACACTTGCATTACGTGCAAGAATATTTTCCTAGGTTCTATAGGTGATCTTCCTAAGTATCATTTTGTATTAGACAAGGATACACCAGACACATGCATAGAGGTTATAGATCCTAATGCGAGAGAGGAGGGAAATGAAAAGGCATGGACTCCTTCAGTTTCAATACATTTATACATTTTTTTGTTATGAGATATGTGATTTAAAGTTATTTTTTTATAATAGAGTAATTTTAATTTTTAAGCCATACTGACTTATACATGTATGTGATCTTCATTCATGTTTAGTTGATGACTGAGGAGGAGCTCAGACAGATTAATGATAACACAATCTTAGCCATTTCATTTGGTCTTGAGACATCTACGGTACATTATGTTTTCTTTTGCATTTTTTTTTCTATTTGATATTGTGGCATATATGGTTGCTAATCTTTCTTTTATCTTGTAGGTACCACCTATCTCAAGGGGTCAAAGTGTGGGGGATGAGCCAGTACATATTGACAAAGGAAAGGTAATTAGGTGCTTTCTATTTGATTAAATATCAATGTATTCTTGTAAAATGTTTGTGGTAATTAAATTTAGTTACATTCTTTATTGTATATAGGGCATGGCTATAGGCAATGAGCCTATACAGATTCTACATCATAGATGATCAGGCATTTCCATTTGCACTGAGAGCCCCATTGTATGTATAAGTATCATTTATTTTTTATTTTTCTTATCTTCATAAATAAATTCAAAACTGATTTCCATGATATTAACAACTACTATTGTGTATCTCATAGGAGACTCGTAGTGCACATGAGGTCTGAAGGGAGAGTTATGTTGATTTGATGATGCAGCCACTCTATCCTAAGGAGAAGCCTACAATAGTAAGTTGTAGTTTGAATTAATCATTAAATATGTTATAAATTTAGCATGCTATGAATTATAATTTTATAGTTTAAGTTGTAGATTCATCTGACAAATGTATTTGAACATACACAACCACAATCAGCGAGGTAGAAGCATTGCCGAGGGCATACGAGAGGACTCTTGACCGACGTAGGAGGTCAGTGAGAGAAGTATTTATTATGAAATTTTAATAGTATAAATCTTCATTACAAAAAATATCATTATGAATTTGAGTAATTCAATGTTAGATACAAAGAATCATATAAATTTAGTAGTCTAACTTTGGATTTTCCTTTTTTGTTTTTATAGGAGGCATCTTATCCACCTAGTGCAATGAAGAGGCTGCATTTTGATCATCCACCAACACCCTATGATAGTATAGTTGTTGTAGGATGCATCATGAGACATTTTGAGATGGCATATGCCAGATTGTATATAGAAACATTAATGTTATACACATTCCAATGGCATGATCAGCCACATTTTGTATATTGATCTATGTATTTTGATATATATTTGAGTAATTTGTATATGGATACATGATCTTTGATATATATTTGTGTAAAATTTTTTCTATCAATACATTTATTATCATATATATTTTTTTCATTTATGTGCACAATGATATACATATTAATTTAGTATCTAGTATTATTCAATTTATTGTGGATCATGTGTATTGTTCATGTTTATGGAATATCATTAGTTTTGATTATGTTTGTTATATTCAATTCAAATGCAATAATTTTTTAATAACATTTTAACAACCTTTATTATCAAATTTGGATGCAATATTTAATTTGAAGTGCTATCATGACATAAACACACTTGTTAACCTCCTACACAAGGTTCAGATAACCCCAAATCTAATTTTAAACTCCACCTTCAACCTTGAAACTAACTCTTGGCTTAAAATATAATATCAACATAGTTAAGGACTCACTCCTCAACCATGGATTCTATTCCCAACCACGAAGTCATTCCTAGATTCATAATCTTTGATAACTAGCACTTCACTTTGTTACTATCCTCATACTTCAACTTTTCAATTTCAACATAACCTCAAAATATCTCAACTTAAGAGACTTGATTGGATGGTTCATCAATATCCCTCACGAGCTCTGAGTTATGACCCTCAAAATATTGACCTCAAAATGCACTTAAAGCACCTTGGAGACTCCTCAGTACGGGGTGGTTGTAGATGATGGATAGTCTTTGTGAATGGAACAATGGTGTCACTAGGGTTCACTTACCCACCCAAAGATAATGGAACTAACGATTCGATGCCAAGATCAGCAGTTTAAAAGTTACACTCTGGTGCACCTATGAACTGAGGCACACTACGAGTTTTGGCATTGAGCGAGATTGTTGTGCTGAATCCAAACCGAATGTGATCTCTCAAAAATGAGATAGGTTATTTTAGGTATCAATATCACCGTCCTATAGAATTCAACATTTCATTGATAGCCCTTAGGAGCTCCGAGTTATGACCCTTGAAAGATCAACCTCGAAATGCATTTAGAGCACCTTGGAGACTCCTCAATACAGGGTGGCTGCAAACGATGGATGCTCTCTGTGGCCAGAACAAGGGTGTCACTAGGGTTCACCTACCCACTCAGAGCTAATGGTACTGAAAATTTGATGCCAAGATCAGCGGTTTTAGAGTTATTCTCTGGTGCACCTATGAACTAAGGCACACTGCAAATTTTGGCATCGAGTGAGATCGTTGTGCCAAATCCAAATGGAATGTGATTATTGTCACAAGGGTTTCCACCCTTGTCAAAAATTTTTACATAAGGACAACCTTGTGAAACATGGAAACAACCTCCAAGATATGGGACTTGAACTGTAAGGTTGAGTCTCCAGAGAAGGTTGGCTTCCTTTACTATCAGGGTGCACCTAACTGCTCTTGGAGAGGAAAAGGGAGAAGGAATGCATAGAAGAAAATCTACCTACTCTAACCTAGGGGGGTGATGCACCAAAATAGAGTGTTCAAACCAATCTCTACCCATACATGCACTATAGAACCATCATGGCACCAAGAGATATACACATCTAGACTTTCTTTAGTCTAACAATCGCATGCAGATCAGAAAACCCAAATGAATGACACAAGGAAAGAGAGGATTCACTTATATACCATTCATAGGCAAAAAGAGATATAGTCATGCATGATTGCAAATCTCTACAATACACCAATGAGAGGTAAATAGTTCTTGCACTTTACATCAATGGCTGGAGAAGGTAAGGTAGAATTTCATACAGTTCAGAGGCAAAGGGAATTTACAGTGAAATTGCAGAGTAATATCAAAGAAGTCAGAGAAGAGTTGACTGTACAAAATCGACAAAAAATTCCTTTATAGCTTAGGCATAACTGAGATATTTTCTAACTGAAGTTACTCCACAACCACTACCATTAGGTCTTACAGAGAATAATCATGTAGATCTAGGGCTAATCCAACCTTGGCATAGACCTAAGTACAATGAAATTTGATATTTTGCCCAAACAGGGCCTTGAGAAGATAAAAATGGCACCATTAAACTATTTTGATTAGGTAGACAGATAAACTAGGGTGGTGGAGTGTTCTCCTTTGTTCACTAAGCTCAGCATTCACTCAGGAGTGGTTGGAATCGATGATGAAGATTGAATTGTGCAAGAAAACTTGATTCCCCTTATTTCTAGCTTGTGAATTAGGAAAGTCAGCAAGTCAACCAAACTCTGCCACCAGGATGAGCCATGTGGGCCAATAGCATTTTATTTTTCTACCACCTCGCAAGGTCTCCACATGGTTGACCAACTAATTGAGCCACCTTGCAACTCCCTGACCACGATGTCATATAACTACTAGTCTTCACTACCAACATTAATCGCAACGTTATCTCCTTGGGCCTGCAAGGACATGTGTCACTGAATCACTATCTTGATGTACATATCCTCCGAGCAACTCATCATAGAGAGATAACAATGATCATAGATCTGAGATCAAATCAAGAGTAGAGAAACTACACAAAGTACCCTGAAGAGTGGTGGGTCCCATACTCGCTATGTCACTATTCTTAACCTTCATGCAACTCACCATAGCGAGATAGCAATGATCATAGATTCTAGCTTGATCTGACAGTCAGAACTCCTCATGTATTTTATGAAAGGGGCATGGGTCCAGGTACTATTGTCGCTAAGTTGGCTTAACATGTTGGCACACATTAATGACATCATTTGACCTTGCTGTGTTTTTGAAAAAATTTGAGGCATGTCGCTATCTCGCTATTGATAAAAATTACAAACTTCCCAATAGCAACATAGCAAGTTCTAGCAGAGTAAAAACTTCCAGCCTACAAATGCTAAGTAGGATTCCACCGTGTCTTTTAATACTTCTGGTCCCACAAATTTTGACATCATCTGACCTGGCATTAGCACACACACTGTCCAATCAGGAGACTGCTATGTGTTTGACAACTCATCCCTGTGTTCACGTTTATGCTCTTTATGATCCTATGATAACACAACATTGTGTCATCATAACCCTTTACAATTCTCCTCTTGATCTCATGACAAGGAGAGGCCTCATCATAACATCGAAGAGCTCAAGAACTAGATTTATGATCTCACGACAAAGGGGGGTGTCATAGCATTGCGGGGTCTCAAAAATCACCTTACGATCTTACGTTGCTATCGTAAGATCGTAGACCCGAATCTTTCCTTTTGCGATATTATGACTGGCTAGTGGAAATAAACCTAGGGAAATAGGAAATGTCATAAGGTTTTTTGCTTGTTTATTTTTTGATATTTCTAGAGCATTTAAAAAATATAAAATATGGCAAGAGACCGTTAGGTGGGCTAAGTATTAAAATTCAAATTTGGGCAGGGGGCAAAATAGGTAACAATGATCTCTCAAAAATGAGATAGGTTATTTTAGGTATCAAAATCACCATCCTATAAAATTTTACATTTCATTGATAGCCCTTATGAGCTTCGAGTTGTGACCCTTGGAAGATCGACCTCAAAATGCACTTAGAGCACCTTAGAGACTTCTAGGTACGGGGTGGTCGTGGATGATGGATGCTCTTTGTGGTGGAAAAAGGGTGTCACTAGGGTTCACCCACCCACCCAAAGCTAATGGCATTGACAATTTGATGCCAAGATTAGTGATTTCAAAGTTACGCTCTAGTGCACCTATGAACTGAGGCACACTGTGAGTTTTGGCATCGAGCGAGATCACTATGTCAAATCTGAACATAATGTGATCTCTCAAAAATGAGATAGTTTATTTTAGGTATTAGCATCACCGTCCTATAGAATTCAATGTTTCATCAATAGCCCTCACAAGCTCTGAGTTATGACCCTCAAAAGATCGACCTTAAAATGCACTTAGAGCACCTTAGTGACTCCTTGGTACGGGGTGGCTGCGGATGATGGATTCTCTCTATGGATGAAACATGGGTATCATTAAGGTTCACCCACCACCTGAAGCTAATGGTACTGACGATTCGATGCCAAGATCAACGATTTCAGAGTTATGCTCTAGTGCACCTATGAACTAAGGCACACTATGAGTTTTAGCATCGAGCGAGATTGTTATGCCGAATCCAAATAGAATGTGATCTCTCAAAAATGAGATAGGCTATTTTAGGTATCAGCATCATCATCTTGTAGAATTTTATGTTTCATTAATAGCCCTCATGAGCTTTGAATTATGACCCTCAGAAGATCGACCTCAAAATGCACTTAGAGCACCTTGGAGACTCCTTGGTATAGGGTGGCTACGGATGATGGATGCTCCCCATGGTTGAAACAAGCATGTCACTAGGGTTCACTCGCCCACCCAGAGGTAATGGCACTAATGATTTGATGCCAAGATCAATAGTTTTAGAGTTACGCTCTGGTGCACCTATGAACTGAGGCACACTATGAGTTTTGGCATCAAGTGAGATCGATGTGCCGAATCCAAACAGAATGTGATTTCTTGAAAATAAGATGGGTTATTTTAGCTATCAGCATCATCATCCTATAGAATTTGACATTTCATCGATAGCCCTCATGAGCTATGAGTTATGACCCTCAAAAAATCATTCTCAAAATGCACTTAGAGCACCTTGGAGACTCCTCGATACGAGGTGGCCATAGATGATGGATGCTCTCTGTGGATGGAACAAGGGTGTCACTAGGGTTCACTCACCCACCTGGAGCTAATGGCATTGATGATTCGATGCCAAGATCAGTGGTTTCAAAGTTATGCTCTAGTGCACCTATGAACTAAGGCACACTGTGAGTTTTGGCATCGAGCGAGATCACTGTGCCGAATCCAAATGGAATGTTATCTCTCAAAAATGAGATATGTTATTTTAGGTATCAACATCACCATCCTGTAGAATTCAATGTTTCATCAATAGCCCTCACGAGCTCTAAGTTATGACCATTGGAAGATCGACCTTGAAACACACTTAGAGCACCTTGGAGACTCCTCGGTACGGGGTGGCTGCAAATGATGGATGCTCTCTATGGCCAAAACAAGAGTGTCACTAAGGTTCACCTACCCACTTGGAGCTAATGGTGATGATCATTCAATACCAAGATCAGTGGTCTCAGAGTTACACTCTAGTGCACCTATAAACTAAGGCACACTGCGAGTTTTAGCATCGAGGGAGATTGTTGTGCCAAAATCCAAATGGAATGTGATCTCTCAAAAATGAGATAGTTTATTTTATTTATCAGCATCACCATCTTATAGAATTTGATGTTTCATCAATAGCCCTCATGAGCTCCGAGTTATGAAGCTTGGAATATCGACCTTGAAACGCACTTAGAACACCTTGGAGACTCCTCGATATGGGGTGGCTGCAAATGATGGATGCTCCTTGTGGCAGAAACAAGGGTGTCACTAGGGTTCATCCACCCACTTGAAGCTAATGGCACTAACGATTCGATGCCAAGATCAGCAGTTTCAGAGTTACACTCTGGAGCACCTATGAACTAAGGCACACTATGAGTTTTGGCATCGAATAAGATCACTATGTCAAATCCAAATGGAATGTGATCTCTCAAAAATGAGATAGGTTATCAGCATCATTGTCCTGTAAAATTTGACATTTCATTGATAGCCCTCATGAGCTCTGAGTTATGACCCTTAGAAGATTGACCTCGAAATGCACTTAGAGCACCTTGGAGACTCCTCAGTATGGGGTGGCCACAGATGATGGATGCTCTCTATGGCCAAAGAAAGGGTGTCACCAGGGTTCACCCACCCACCCAGAGCTAATGGCACTGACGATTCGATGCCAAGATTAGCAGTTTCAAAGTTACACTCTGGTGTACCTATGAACTAAGGCACACTATGAGTTTTGGCATCGAGCAAGATCAATGTGCTGAATCCAAATAGAATGTGATCTCTTGAAAATGAGATAGGTTATTTTAGACCTCAGTGTCACTATCCTATAGAATTTGACATTTCATCAATAGTCCTCATGAGCTCTAAGCTACGACCCTCGAAAGATCAACCTCGAAATGCAGTTATGGCACATTGGAGACTCCAAGGTGTGGGGTGGTCGTAGACGATGGATGGTCTCTATGGATGGAACAAGGGTGTCACTAGGGTTCACCTACCCACTCAGAGCTAATGGTGCTGACGATTCAATGCCAAGATCAGGGGTTTCAGAGTTACACTTTGGTGATCCTTTAATGTTAGAATGTTATTTTTATGCACTTGTATGGATGTGTATTTGGAAATTGAATAAATTTTTCAAATTGAATAATTCAAAAACATGGAAACTAATGTCTCATGTCTAAAAGATAGAGACTAATAAGTATGAATCTAATCCTTAAGTAGTCTAGTCAGTTCAATATTATATTATAGATCTCTTTAGATGGGTGTATAGTTCTCTTTAGGTGGATGTCTTGGAGGGTGTCTTCATGTTGGAGTGCTTGAGATAGGTTTTGTGTTTCCCAATACAACCTAGCTTTATGTTCAATCTCTTGCTTCTTCTCTTAGTGGTGACTTTATTCTCTCTTACTTATGATTATTCTCTTTTCTTACCTATGGTGAATGGCTATGTTGATTTGTGAGAGTAATGTTAGGAAATTTGTGAGAGATCAAGATTCTATGCAATTTCTTTGGCCCCCTCTCTCTTTATTTTGGTGACGATATTTGAATACCCTTTGTGCTTTAAGGTTTATTCTTTTTTAAAATCTATGTTTGTGGTAGTTGGGATGAAACTTTAATAGTAAGTATGGCGTAGTAGTATGTGTCTTTCTCCTCCATTTGATTTTTCTCCATGCAGATGTTGAGAATTTTTTGGGGATTCTCTATGAGGACTCTTCATTTCTTCTATAGTGTCTCTATTTCTCATCCTTCTCAAAAGATTAAATTTCTTATGGTTTTTTTTGGTCAATCATCTTACATGGTGGAGATATGCCCTCTAAAGGATGGGAAGTGTTCTAAAGAGTAAAAATCTTATAGAAAGTTTATAAAAATTGAAAAACCAGCTCTTTAAGAAATTAATATATCACAATGATGTAAAAGAGACAATCATGGAAAAAATTAAATTTACCTTTTCTTTTCAAGTACTAAATTATATCATGTAATTAGACCACTCATCATAAATAAAAATAGAATAATTCAAATCTTTTGCATGTATTTGGATGTGTATGTGTTGTTTTGAATAACTTGTCTTTTTCATTATTACAAAAAACATGATATACAAAAAAATTCACATTTTACATCATAAATATTAGAAATTCTCCCCAACACACCCCATCCCCCCCCCCCCCCCCCCCCCCCCCCACTCTTCATGATGTACTGACATTCCAATATCGTAAAAATATTAGTAACTTATTGCATTAAACAAGATAATCAACAGTTCACTAAATCATTTTACAGAAAATAACATAAGAAGTAAATATACCTAGTCAAGTGTTCCAGTAGGCTCCTCTCTCTATTTTAGGGTCTCCAACATGGCTTCATGATCAGCATTAGTAGTAGTAAAAAGTTCTTTTACTTTTTCTCTTCCTTGATGCTTCAACAACTTTACATTTTTTGCTATAATAAGATGCAAATATATGAGAATTATTTTGTGCTTCTCATAGTCTTCAAATGTAGGAATTTCGTTCCTTCTAAGCATGTATGTCCATAGCCATGTTCCAGTGACAACCACTAAACTAGTAGGATATGTGAATCTATCATCATTTGTGATCGGTTATGCAAGTTTTTGTTTACCTCTTACAAAAAATGCTAACCAATAATCAGATTTCTCATCATTCCCCCGTATTGCAACCAATGCAAAGACATCTCCTGGCTGAAGTAGATCCGATAGATAGTTATGATCAAATGAACTTTTCATGTCATCATTTTTTATAGAGGGTATGATAGAAAATGGAGTAAGCTAATGTGGAGCCCATGTGTCCACCCACTCACTCAACTCACAATGATCCCAATCACACTAAAAACAACTAGGACAAAAGCAAGCTAGCTATCGTGTTTAAACCATGTACTAGAATCAGAGCTCTAGAATGAATGCATTTTTTATGAGTCTCTCACTGTAGCACAATCTGATCTATCACCTATGGACCCTTCCTCAACCAACCAAAAGAACTTGCATACCACTGAATCAAGAGTCCCCTCCTTTGATAATTCTAAACTACACCAATCAACAATGCTATGAGCATCAACAAGCTCTGCTACTGAAATTTTCAATTGCTCCTTAACTAGAGCTCTCTTCACATATACCCCTACTCCATCATGTTCCCCTTTTCCATGGCTAGACTCAAAAAAATTCCAAATATGAGGCACCCCCCTCTCTCCGTGCATCCTACAAAACCAATAAAACATGCGAGCATTCTTGAATTGACCTATACAATTATCTAACCAAATGATATGTCTATCCATAGAAATTGCATGCTCATGTAAGAAATCAAAATAATAATTGAAACAATGTTGCACAAACTCATGAGAGTGAGATCTATCATCACTCATATTAAAATAATACTCTCTAATAATCTTTCAATTATCTTTCGCACTCTCAGGGGCATGTCTATATGTTATGTGAATGAAAATAGCAATCTAAATGGAGTTGTAATACTAAGATTGTGTCTCATTTTGAGGTTGCAATGTGTAGTTCTCAGAAAAATCAACAACTAATATAATAGTGCCAATGGGAAAAGTCTCCTTACACATTCTAAATTGTTTATCCAACCACTAAGACCTGTGAGTATGTCTTGCATACTTGTAGAAAATATTTGCCTTGAAATCTGAAATAAAACTAGCCACACTAATATCTTTTCCAACCAATTCACATCTAGAGCTCTCACCCCCACTCTTCAATGTGTATTTCACCATTTCATATAAATTTTTTTTCACTAGTTTCTTTCCAAGATCTTGCTCACATCCCTCATGGAAACATGTGTCAAACTTGGATAAGCCACTACATTCTGAACACTTCTCATTTAAGCAAACATTTCTATAAAAGAAACAACCATCAACTCTATGACTTAAAAGTTGATTTAGAAAGTCTCTTGATGATTTTGGAAGCCCACTAGCACCACAATCCTCCAACATTTCTTTACTATGCAAAGTAGAACGGATGGAGCGCAATAGTTTATGGTGCATAGAAAACTCAACATGATATTTGCAACATGATGTATTTCAAATTTTGAGTGGCACACAATAAAATAGCTTCGAAGATTCAAAAGCCCTTTGTGATATATGAAGACTTGGATGACTCTCTCTAAATTATTTGAACAAAATAGTTTGACTTACCTCCAAATAGTGTTTAGTATGTGGTGTGCGGTCTCTGATGTCAGTTCTCAACTTTAACATGTCTTTAGCATTGGGTGATACTCGTGAGCTAGAGTGCCAAAATTGTGTAATTTCTTCCTTCACATTATCAGATAGCTTCTTATCAATATGTGGAAGTCTCCAACCAAATGCACATGTTTCATTTTGAAGAGCATCATCAATTTTATCTCGTCAACTAAGTGCTCTTCTTAAAGTAGTATGATTTAGATTCAAATCAATACAAGTTTGTCTCATATATCTACCCTTTCTAAAATGATGACTTACCAAAGAGGTTGTAATAACCCTTCGAGCAACTCTGTTATCCTTCTCCCTGCTATTTTTCCCAATGCTATTGAGAGCACTGAAAAGATTCTTCACAATAATGGCATTTCTTTCCAACTTTTTATTGATACAAATCTTCAATTTGGAAAGCATAGATCTCATCTTTTGCATCTTTAATAAGTGCATGAAAAGTTGACATTGCTCCACCACTGTCTTGTTGACGAAAAATATCTTATATAGTCTCAAAGCCCATAATTGAATGGTTCTTTCTAATTTTTTCCCTTCCAAACTGGTAATAATCATTTCATCAATTTCAATTATCCATTTTGGTGTTATAGAACCTTCATGTCAATTATAGTTAGGAGATATGTAAGGTTCTTGTGCATTAGGTTCCTCTACATTATCATGTTCGGCATGGTCAATTATGCAATTTACATTATGACTTGGTAGCATTTTGTCCTCGAAATTTTCATTCTCTAAATTTTCAATTTGGGCATTATCATTTTCAATTGGTACATTTTCATTCCCCAATTGCACATATTCAGTATCTAACTCTATGATTTCACCTTCAACTCATTACATAGGAACATATATATTAATGCTACCAGGTTGACCCATTACATGATGACATATGTCCCTACGGGTCTTAGGACCCCTAGGGACATATTAGAATTGTTCATATGGGTCAAAGGGGTCATAGGGTGACATATGACCCCCTTTGAACCATTACATGATGACATACATCCCTAGGGGTCCTAGGTCCCCTACAGACATATTAGAATCATTCATATGGGTCGATGGGGGTCATAGGGTGACCTATGACCCCCTTCGACACATTCCATAATGACATATGTCCCTAGGGGTCCTAGGACCCCTAAGGACATATTAGAATCATTCATTTGGGTCGAAGGGCGTCATAGGTCCCATTCCATGATGACATATGTCCCTAGGGGTCCTAGGACCCCTCGGGACATATTAGAAACATTCATATGGGTTGAAGGGGGTCATAGGGTGACCTATGACCCCCTTCGACTCATTACATGACAACATATGTCCCTAGGGGTCCTAGGACCCCTAGGGACATATCACAATTGTTCATATGGGTTGAAAGAAGTCATAGGGTGACCTATGATCCCTTTCAACCCATTCCATGATGACATATCTGCCTAGGGTTCATAGGACCCCTAGGGACATATTAGAATCATTCATATGGGTTGAAGTGCATCATAGGTCACCTTTTGACCCATTCCATGATGAAATATGTCCCTCAAATTTCTACGACACGTAAGGACATATTAGAATCGTTCATATGGGTCAAAGGGGGTCATAGGGTGACCTTTGACTCCTTTCCACCCATTCCATGATGACATATGTCCCTAGTGGTCCTAGGACCCCTAGGGACATATTAGAATCGTTCATATGATTTAAAAAGGGTCATAGGTCACCCTATGACCCCTTTCGACCCATTCCATGATGAAATATGTCCCTAGGGGTCCTAAGACCCCTAGGGACATATTAGAATAGTTCATATGGATCGACGGGGGTCATAGGATGACCTATGACCCCCTTCGACACATTGCATGATGACATATGTTATTAGAATCATTCATATGGGTTGAATGGGGTCATAGGTCACCCTATGACCCCTTCCAACCCATTCCATGATGACATATGTCCCTAGGGGTCCTAGGACCCCTAAGGACATATTAGAATCATTCATATTGGTCAAAGGGGTCCATAGGGTGACCTATGACCCTTTTCGACCCATTCCATGATGACATATGTCCCTAGGGGTCATAAGACCCCTAGGGACATATTAGAATTGTTCATATGTGTCGAAGAGGATCATAGGGTGACCTATGACCCCTTTTGACCCATTACATGATGACATATGTCCCTAGCGGTGCTAAGACCTCTATGGAGATATTGGAACTGTTCATATGGGTCGATGGGGGTCATAAGGTGACCTATGACCCCTTCCAACCCATTCCATGATGACATATGTCCCTAGGGGTCCTAGGACCCTTAGGGACATATTAGAATCATTCATATGGGTCAAAGTGGGTCATAGGATGACCTATGACCCCTTTGACCCATTACATTAGGACATATGTCCCTAGGGGTCTTAAGACCCCTAGGGACATATTAGAATCATTCATATGGGTCGAAGGGAGTCATAGGGTGACCTATGACCCCCTTCCACCCATTACATGATGACATATGTCCCTAGGGGTCCTAGGACCCCTAAGGACATATTAGAATCGTTCATATTTTTCAGTGGGGGTCATAGGCTGACCTATGACCCCGTTCGACACATTCCATGATGACATATGTCCCTATGGGTCCTAGGACCCCTAGGAACATATTAGAATTGTTCATATGTGTCGAAGGGGGTCATAGGGTGACCTATGACCCCTTTCGACCCATTCCATGATGACATATGCTCCTAGGGATCCTAGGATGCCTAGGGACTTATTAGAATCATTCATATGGGTCAAAGGGGGTCATAGTGTGACCTATGACCCCCTTCAATCCATTACATAAGGACATATATCCAAAGGGGTCGGACCCCTAGGGACATAATAGAATCATTCATATGGGTTGTAGGGGGTCATATGGTGACCTATGAACCCTTTCAAACCATTCCATGATGACATATGTCCCTAGTGGTCCTACGGCCCCTAGGGACATATTAAAATTTTTCATATGGGTTGAAGGGGGTCATGGGTCTCTTTCGACCCATTCCATGATGACATATGTCCCTATAGTTCCTAGAACCCCTAAGGACATATTAGAATCATTCATATGGGTTGAAGGGGGTCATAGGGTGATTGATGATCCCTTTCGACCCATTACATGACAACCTATGTCCCTAGGGGTCTTAGGACCTCTAGGGACATATTAGAATCATTCATATGGGTCAAAGGGGGTCATAGGGATCCCTTTTGACACATTCCTTGACTTATTACCCCCTTCAACCCATATGAATGATTCTAATATGTCCCTAGGGGTCCTAGTTCGACACATTCCATGACTTATTACCCCCTTCAACCCATATGAATGATTCTAATATGTCCCTAGGGGTCCTAGGACCCTTAGGGACATATTAAAATCGTTCATATGGGTCGAAGGGTGTCATAGGATGACCTATGACCCCCTTCGACAGATTTCATGATGACATATATCCCTTGGGATCCTAGGATCCCTATGGACATATTAGAATCGTTCATATGCACCCTATGACCCCCTTCGACCCATTACATGATGACATATGTCCATAGGGGTCCTAGGACCCCTAGGGACATATTAGAATCATTCATATGAGTGGAAGGGGGTCACAGGGTGACCTGTGACCCCCTTCAACCTATTACATGATGACATCTGTACCCCTAGGGACATATTAGAATTGTTCATATGGGTCGAAGGGGGTCATAAGGTGGCCTATGACCCCTTTCGACCCATCATCATGTAATGGGTGACTTGTGACCCCCTTCCACCCATATGAACAATTCTAATATTTACCTAGGGTTTGGGGGTCATAGGTCACCCTATGACCTCCTTTGACCCATATGAACAATTTTAATATGTCCCTAGACCCTAGCAACATATTTAAATTGTTCGTATGGGTTGAAGGGTGTCATAGGGTGACCTATGACCCCCTTTGACCCATTCCATGATGACATGTAGAATCATTCATATGGGTGGAAGGGGGTCATAGGTCACCCTATGACTCCTTTCGACACATTCCATGACAATTTATATCCCTAGGACCCCTAAGGACCCATTGGGAATGCGTTGAAAGGGGTCACTAGGGGCCCTAGAGACATATGTTGTCATGAATGCATCAAAATGAGGCATTTTATGACAATATTATATTTAATAATTATATAATATTTTATATTTTAATATAATAATAATATTTTATTAGATTATATAATAATATATATCATATATATCACTATATTATATTTAGTTATAATTATTATTATTATATTTATAACTATATTATATTTAATAATAATAATCATACATATTACTATAATATAATAATAATAATAATAATAATATTATTAATGTCCACAGTTTCCTGAAATAAATTTCCCTCTAAAGCAGTCTAAAGTTTCCCTCTTAAATTTCTCTCCCTCCAAATTTAAAATAGAAAAAAATCCCCCTCTCAAATTTCTCTCCAAATTGGTGTGGAAAATTTCCAGGCCTAATCGGATATCCTATTTGAAATCGGATATCCAATTAGGCCTGGTATTTACCAAGCCTATTTGGTCAACCCAAAAAACATGTTTGAGAAGGGTTTCAATGACACTCAGACTTCGAGTAGCCATCTACCAATGTTATTTTGATCAAAATTGAATGAAACGAAAAGGGTTTTTTTTATATCACTCTCAAGATTCAATCGATATAATTGTTGTCAAATTCTTACTTCGATAAGTATTTATTAATTAATTTTCAATGAAGATTATTGTAAAGTGTTGATTGACATACTGATTAAAAAATAGCTATAACTTTCAAATGGTATAACATTTTTTAAATCCAAAAGTTGCGTCACATTCTATGCTTTGCCTAGTATAAAAAACAAATAAATAAATAAATATATTTGGTAAAATTTTCTATTAGTTAAGGTGGTCAGACACAGGAGTTTTTTTTTTTTTGAAAAAGTTTTAGTAGAAAATTCATATTTAATTATTTATTTGGAATAAAAATACCCAAAAATATGCGTCACATCCGGGCATGAGTCTACTTTTTATATCTATAATTATATTAAAAAATATTATCATTTAATTTTGATTAAGGTGGTCAAACATACACCTACTTTTTATTTTTGCCTTGAAATTTTTGTTGTACTGTATTAAAATCCAAACTTTTGACCAATCAATTATTTTTTTCTCTAGATAAGGCCTAGTAGTTTATAAACCACATTCAATTTCCTACAGGTTATTTTCTTACAACTTTTTGATATAAAGTCCATAACCACTTTAAAATTATGTGTCAAGTTGACATAACCTTGATTTGCTAATTTTTCTCTGCTACTTAAGGCCATAATTTAGTACACCATGATCCTGCACATACCCTAACATGATTTACTTTTGTGGGGAGTGTATCACCTATTTTAGTAGAGTAAAATGAACACTAATCTATAAAAAGCATTCTCAATACTAAAAACAAATAAACACTTAAGATAGGACCAAAGAAGACAAAATTGAGGAAAGTAGACCAAAGATGGTAAACTCCTCAAGTGCTTCTCATGATGATGAAGCTATGTCCCTGATGGATAGTGGATGTATGCTCACGATGTTCTCAAGCTCCAAATGGATGAGTGATAATCAAATATGAGTGTGGATAAATGATTCAACAATGAAGGTATGGAGGGTTTTCAGCATTATAATAGTATTTTGGTAGTTTTTAGGCTCTCAAAATAGCATTATAAGTTTGCTTCAAAAGTGGATGATTTTATTGAAGGAAGAGGCTTCTATTTATAGGCCAACGGGTGGAAGGATGGACGGTCAGGATGCAAGGATGGCAAGATGGTGAGGGAGGGCTAGGATGCACTCAAAGGGGAGCACATGGATTGTGCTTGTTTAAAGCCAATTAGGAGGTGACACATGTCACAAGGTGATTGGATGTGAGAGGGTAGGATATGGTTTGGCCAAAGAAGTAATGAGGGAGGTTGAGCCATAAATGGGGATGTTTGGTTCAAATAGAGATGGTTGGGAGGAGGATGAGATTGTTGACTTTGGCTTGGGTTATAAATAGAGGTGGTTGGGAGGAGGATGAGATTATTGACTTTGGCTTGGGTTAGCAAGTCTTAACCCTTGCTTAAGTTGTGCACATGATTAGAAGAGGGATTAGGATTAGCTTAGGAGTTGGCTAACCTTGTTTAGGGAATGTGACAAGGTTAGAGGGGGGTTTAAGATTAGAATTGACATCTTCTAGAAGAGTCTAGGCTTCTAGGATGAGGATAAATAAGGTTTTTTAGAAAATAAATAAAGTTTTATTTATTTCAAGGGTTTGGGTTGAGGAGATATTTATTAAAATATTTTTAATAAATATGAAGATTAATATTTAATCTTAATTAAATATTTTGAGTTGGGATTAGGGGTAGGAAATGATGGGATTAGCCTTTAATTGAAATTAAAGAAGGATTACAAGATTTTGGAAGAGGTTAGTGGTCTTAAGGAAATTGGCCAAGTTTTGGGCAAAAAATAAATAAATAATTTATTTTGGGATATTTGGTCAATTTATTAATTAAATAATTAATAAATAAGGAAATAATGTTTAAATAAGGTTTAAACATTTTTGGGAGGGATTTTTTAATTAAATATTTTTAATTAAGATAAAGGGATCTAATGGCATAAAAATAAATTAATAAATGATGATGTCATCAGGGACTTTTTCAGAAAATAAAAATACTTTATTTTCTAAAAGATTTTTAGGTGTCTACAGGGAGTATGGTGCAGGAGCACCTAGGTGAGGCTACATTATAACCTTGGGTTCCTAGTCAAGTTTTGGCTTGTAGTGGTCTTAGCCAAGTGACTAGTGCAATAAGGGGGGCTAGTTAGTCCTAGAGTGTGATTTAATGGTTAGGAGGTCTAATTAGGTCATTTGAAACATGCAATGTTGCTTGTTCGTTCAAAATTGCTAAATATTGTACAAATGTTGTCATGGTTGCCAAACATGACATTTGTGCATCAAGGGGCTAAATTAGAAAAAAAAAAGTGTGGAATAGTTTTTTCATGTCCTAGGATTCATAATTAAGAATCTAGGAGAGTTTCAAGAGGTTTGGACCAAGTTTGGTTTGACTATGCTAAATATTGTCAACTTGCATGACAACTTTTGTTGCTTTGAGTGCACCTTTGAGAAAGGAGTTGAATAACTACCTTGAACAGTTGGTACATGTGTGTTGTACCTATTTAAGGCTTCCCTCATCCTATGAGAAGGGTTGGATGATATTTTAAAGTAAGTTTGATTAGTGAACAATTAATTTTTAGAGCAATTGTATCACAGTTAGTGCATTTTCCTTTCATTGGGTCACTTAATGGATTAATCTCATTGTAACCTATGCATGAGTTGGTGGATGTAAATACTAGATTCTATGTGTGATTAGATAGGTTGTTTTTTTTCATTTTGTAAAATCTTTTATTTTTAACATTGTCACTCATCTGTACTAGCCAATTTTTGGTTATGGGGTCATAACTCACCTTCTGACTATGGCATCTATATGATTCCTTGGGATGTGTGAGATGAATCCTTGTACTATAGGTGTGCAAGATCTTGGGCCCTAGAAAGCAAGCACAACATTTTTATAGTGATGGTCTAGGCAAGCCAGAGTGGCATAGTTAGGGATCAAAATGGTTATAGCAGTATTTGTTGGGATTGAATGCATTGGTTTCTTCAATCCAAGTGGATGGAAAGGAGAATTTGAGTGTAAAGAATCCCAATGCTGAAGGATAAGTCATGATGATGAGTTTTTCTATGCATGTGAACAAACCCTTGTGGTTGCTAATGGATTAATGCAAAACCCTTAAATTTAGGCTTAAATCTAGCAACAAACTATGCTGACAAGGTTGGAAAGTGAGACCATGTAAATTTAAAAGGTCTTCCAAAGGGTGTCAAAATAAGGAGTTTGTTTGCCACCTTGTTAAGCAAGTTTGTGAATCATAAGCCAAAAAGGAAGTTCTAAGGCCTAATTCCTTGTAGCCCTATTAGGCCTAGTTTCAAGAAAATTCTTGAAATCGATAAGGATTTTAATGTATTTTGCACTGATGAACATTGTAATGGACCCAATGATCAGAGGCAAACCTTCCTCTCCATTCTTGATTGGTTTTGGTCATATTTGATCTCTTGGTGTGGGTAAAGTAAGAAGGCATTCGTGGAGCATGTTAGGGGTTGAGTGGATTTCGCCATTGGTGTGGACAAGTTGAAGAGGTGGAGGATTGGGGATAGGATACTCTTGAGTTAGGATTAGTTAAAACCCTAATAGGCTAGAGAAGTGACATGGAGAAGACCCTAAAAGAAGGTAGGGTTGAAGAGAAAGACTTGTCCTTACATCACCAATTAGCACACCTATGCCCACTGGACAAAAGTTATCTAAGAATGATGGTTCTACTAATGCGAACTAGACATTATATAGATCAATGATTGGAAAATTACACAATTTTGTTCACAATAGACCTAATATTGCATGTTGGGATAGTTGTAAGATTTTCTACAAATCCTAAGGGGAGTCACATGATGGCATTCAAAAGGATACTAAGATATCTTAAAGGAATATAAGATTATGGATTATATTTTAATAAGAATGATAAGTTTGAACTAAAGGTGTTCATTGACTCAAATTGGGCAAGAAATGTTGATGACAAAAAAAGCACAAGAGGAGGTGCATTCTTTCTAGGAAAGCGACTAATTTCATGGATAAGCAAGAAGCAGAACTGCATTTCTGAATCAACAATTGAAGTTGAATATGTGGCAGTAATAGTGAATTGTTCATATATCATATGGATTAAGAAATTTTTGAAAGGTATGAAGCATGAAATCATTGATCTAGTTGTTATATATTGTGATAATTTTAGTGCTATTAACATATCAAAGAATCTTGTAATGCACACAAAGATTAAGCATATTGCTGTCAAGTATCCTTACCTAAGAGAGCTAGTTCAAGACAAATAAGTGAAATTGGAGTATGTGAATACTAAGGAGAAAATAGTTGATATATTCACTAAAGTTTTACCTAAAGATGCTCATGAATATCTAAGAGGTAAATTAGGGGTGATTCCCCTAGACAATGCTACTTAAGCTAAGATGGTGCTCTGCATTAAATGTGTTGATCAACATATTTTACAAGTTGATGCAAACAGTCCTACTTTAGGAGTTGCCTGATGTAGAAGTTGAGGAAGAAGGATATAACCATGTTGTATCAGTCATATATAGATGATAGAGGATGAATTCAGAACTGACATGAATATTTCTACTTGTTAAAGATGCATGAAATAGATAAAGTGTCTTTGGAATTCTATCAAAGATGGAGAAGATGAAAGTTAGTTACCCATGCAAAAAGAGGGAGAGATTGCCATAAAGAAGTATTTTTGTGAAGTAACTATTATCAGATAGTTAGAGAAAATGAAAAAAGGAGATATTGATAAACAAAAAGGGAGAAGATGAAAGAATTTTTTATTAAGCAAGATGGAGTTTTGAAAGAATGAAACTAAGGATATTAATGAAAATATGAACCCATACATAGAGAGAGTTTTCTCAATTCAGTACAAGTTAATTTTTGGATTGGATGGTAACTAGAGGTGTTTCCATCAATGCCAAAGATGGATATTGTTGGAAACTATAATTGGAACAATTGTTATGTTTTCATTGATATCAAACCTTATTGGTGAGATAGTTTTCTATCTAATTTAAGTGTCATATCTATTTGATTGATGAAGAGGATTTGAGAATTTGGTCATGACAAAAGCACCTAGAGTAAAGGATGAGTTATGGAGAGGAAACTACAAATCAACACTTGATTAGTTAGACTTTGACAAGATAAAGTGATTGTTTAATCATACTAGAAGAGAAGAAGACAGTTGTACTGAAGTCGTAAAGAAGTGATCAAAGATAGACCAAAGAGTAGAAGATTAAAGAACTTGTAATACATGTTGAATGATGCTAGTGTTGACTGAGCCACAATATGTGCAGAGCTTGAATAGTGTTGATTGAGCATCAATTGACCGAGTGACACAATATGTGATGATCAAGAAATCTATTTGTAGCCGAGCAATCCAGTGATGAGCAAGTCTTAGAACATAGTGATGGTTGAGGGACGCCATTTTAATAGTTTATAAGAAATGACAATTTCCAGCTAACAGAGTTAATTTCTTGAGATATGGAAAGTGTATTGAAGATAAGGATGGATGACCTGGAACATCTAAATCAAGGGAAACCATTTGTGCATTTTTATGCAAGGATTCAAGCATAAGTATTGAGAAGTTTCTAGAATAGAAAAGAGGAGATGAAATGTTGGAAGGACTCGATGAATCTAACATAAAATTAAGATCTATGGCAATGTTTAAGTGACAAAATATCAGAATTACTTATTTAAGGAGGAACAAGGGCTAACTTTCAATGTTGTTGAAGGTTGGAGCAGTTGTTGATGCTATTGACTAGAGAACCTAAGTAGAAGCCTAATAAGAGTTGAGAAGAGGTGAAGAGTGATTGCTTCAAGGGTTTCCCAAAAAATCAGAGACAAATACCAATGAAGGCCAATCAGTGAATTGATATTTGAGCCAAACTAAGATCTATAATTACAAAGTGAGTTGTATTTATCAGATTAAAACTTGTTTCTACTTTCTAGCCATTGTATTAGTATTGAAATCATTTAATCAAGGTTGACCTAACAGTCATATGTAAATCCTTTAGTCAAGGTGGCATTCTAATGGAATAATCTAAAGTCCTCTAACAAGGACACTCCTAATAGGGTGATTAAATCATTTAACAAGGTCACATTTAACAGTGTGTTTTGTAACCTTTACCAAGGTCAAGTCCTAATAGAGTACACTTCATAAGAGTAAAAAGATTGGAGGCATGTTATTGCTGGTTTTTCCCAAATTGGGTTTCCATGTTAAATCCTAGTGTCAAAATTGTGTGAATGTTATATGTGATAATTTACTATTGATGTTTATATTCTGAAAGTTTTTTATATTTAGGGCACTGGATTGCTAGTTGATGTTACAGAAAGTATACTATAGAGATCGAGCTAATGAATGATAAGATCTGAAGTTATTTAAGTGTTTGTTTGTTCAATTGGTACATCTAGATATTGGATAACTAACTCACACCCCTCCCCCCCACCCCCCCCCCACCCCCCCTCCAAGGTATTCTAAACATTCAAACAATTTGATGTATATTATTATTTCAAAGAAAAAATATTATATTTTCTTTATAGAGGGTTGAGTCTATAGACTAGGATCAAGTGAAAAATTGCATAAGTTCCCCACATTTGTAGAGTTGATTTGGTGCATTATATAACCTTACTCTTTGTTTTCCTTGATTTATGTTATATTTTCCTATGTTTACTAATATCTAAGGACTAACAATATTTAAGAATACCTTTTGAGAAATGCAACAAGTGTAGAAATGAGATATTTTATTGTAGATAAACACCCAAAAGCATCTGAGCAAAATTTAAAGTAGTAAATGAGGGCTTTATAATAAAGTTGTATAATTATTACTCAAATTTTAGTGTACCAAATTAGAATATTTTGCTATTAATTACACATTTTCAATTGAAACTAAGAGATGGATTATGGATTTTAGATGTGTAAAATGAATGCTAATGAATGTGTTTATGTTTTCCACATAATATCAAAAATCACAAAGTGTGTGTTTGGTCATCTTAGGGCGAGAAAAAAAGGGGGCCTTTTTGGTTATATTTTTTCAAATTTTAGAAAAGCAAGGGTCAAGTTTGTGACCATTGGGTCAACCCTACAAGCATGAAAATAGTCTTGGGTAGGCAAATATTTTGATCTATATGTAGAGTGACCATACATAGGTAGGTGTATAGACAAGAATAATAAATATAAAAATTAGGTGAAAATATCAATGTATTATGTAATGATGAGGTAAGGGTTAAATGTGTCTAGGGACAGAAAAATGTTAAGGGAAAAAACCTCACTTACACATAAAATGCTTTTTGAAAAAAAAAGGTATATATATCAAACACATTTCTACAAGTTGGGTGCAAAATTGAATTGAAATTGTGTCTATTTCATTGAAAAAGTTTAATGTATGTAAGAACTTTGAGGGTGGTTGTAATGCCTGCCCCTAGTTGAATTTTCATATTTGTTTTGTTAGACTCTTTTAGGCCAGCTTTATGTTTATGCTTGATGATTAGTGACATTTGATTTCCAGATTGTTAAATGTTATTTCATACTCAATTGATTTATGTGATAAGTTAGTTATTTCATGTGCTCAGGATTATTTCGATGAGGATACATGTATGTTCACATGGTGATTCTAGTTCTTTCATGATGATAGTTGGATAATATATGTGTTTTCTATAGATACTTACCCCATACTTGCATGTGTATGTTGTACCCATATGTTTTATTTTATGTATGATATTTCTGATATGGTTGAGAGAGGGAGTCGTAGTCACTTGCTCGTTGGGATCTACATGATGCATCACTTCTTGTCATTGCCTATTTAGTTTAGAATATATGTGTATGTACATGCATGGATTCTATGTAGACTGCAGGTATCGAGTATCAACTTCCTTGAATTTCTAGGATGAGCATACCCTATCACAATATCTTAATGGTAAGAGAGGGGAGATAACTCTTGAGTTTGGATCCTATCCTTAAGCTAATTGTCCTAGAAAGTAGGAAAAGTATCTAAGTTGTTTACCCATCCAAATTTGTCAAGCGATGCGAATTCACGATTCTGACCTTGGAGTTTGATTTTGTTCTTTGTCTTCAATTGAGTTGTCGTATTTGGTTTTGTGGGTTTGTAATGATTTTTTGTTATAATTAAATCATATCAAAAGATACTTTAATGATTTAATTTAATAAAAAAATTATAAAGAAAATTCAATATTTAATTATATTTAAATAATTGAGAAATTAATTAAATAAAATAATTAAATTTAAAATGTTTTATTAAAGTTCTAGTTTTAGCGTATTTATATTTATTTTATTTAATAATTATTATTTAGGGGTTTTATTTTAATAATAAACTCTAATTAATATTATTAATTAAATTAGTAAATATATTATTAAAAAAGTCTCACAAATTAATTAAAGAGAAAGAAAATTATTTAATAAAGATATTTTAATTAATGGCAAAAAGGTTGTGCATGAAATTAAAATATAATAACATTTAAAGATCAATGAAGCCCTGATTTGGGGGGAAAACTCTTTATTAGAGATTTAGAGTTCATTTCTCCATTACACAGCTTTGGAGGAGCTGATTTTCAAGAAGAGGGTTTTCGAAAGGAAGGAAATTCTTGTGTCTTTTGTGTATTCGAAAGAAAGGAAGATCTTATGAGTTTGTGCAGTTGTTTCTTGTTCTTGATTTCTCTGTCTTCTCCGCGTTTGCGAACCTATTTTCATAATTGAATTGAATTTGAAACCCTTGAATGGGATGCTATCGTTCTTCATTTGAGAAACCTCTATATATGAATTGAATCTGAAACCCTTGTTCATGATATTATTGTTCTTCATTTTTAAATCATATGTATGCAAATTGGAAATTTGAAACCCTCATTTAATTTAAATTGGGTGATTTGTTATGGATTTGTTAAAATCAGGATGTGAATTTTGAAAAGAAAATAAATTTTGTTTTATAGATGTTGACTGTTTGATTTGGGTTTCTATACTAGGATTGTATTGGTAATTTATCATATATATATATATATAATTACCATAGTAATTTTTAATTACTATGATTATTATAAAAATATAATATTAAAAAAAAAAGAACAAAAAATAATTAAAAATGGGGGGGGCGTGTGTTTGTTTGTTTTATTAAACAAATTATCTATGTGTGTGTGTGTGTACACACACACATATGTATAATATTTAATGGCAAGCGAGGGCCACCCCCACCCCCACCCCCCATCACCTTCATAACTATCGATAGTTGCATGGGACTGCACGCAACAGGTACTGTTGATGTAATACCCTATTGTTGTAGCAGCAAATTGTTATGATAACGATGCCAGCCAGGTCGGTGGGCCTTTAAAAATGTGTTTTTTTTTTTAATGTTTTAATATATTTAAAATTATTAAATTTTAAATATTTTTTAAAATGGTTTTGTTAATATAATTATTTTAAATTAATTTAATTAATATGATTTGTCAATTATATTATTATTATTGTTAATTATTATTTTATTAATAAGATTGGTAATTATTTTATTAATAATTTAAAATAAGTTATTTTATTAATAAATGATTATGATCATTGATAATTTAATCATTTTTTATTGAATTTTAATAATATTTGATTGAAGTTTTTAATTAATTCATTAGTAAAATGTATGTGTACAAGTTTATTGGGAATTGTAAATTGGGAAAAATGGTTATCTTTACTAAACTTGGGTTGTACTTGATGATTTGATTTTATATGAAAATGATTTATATTACTAGGAAAATTTTATAAGTCAGAAGCCTTACAAATTATAATACTTTAAGTAGACAAAAATATGAACCTTGTTTTGAAATCGAAAACTCTATAAACAAGTAATACTTGGAAAAGAAAATTGAAACCGTGGTTGTTATCAAATCTTGTATTTGAGAATAGATTAAACTATGAAAACTATGTTTAAACATCTTGTTATGTTTTATTGAGTGTTGAGACTCATGTAGACTTGAGAACTTTAATGAATCTGCAATACCTAAAAACGAAATGGAAACTTGAAAACTTTGAGTGAATATTGAACTATTGTGTTTTTAAAAATGTAATGAATTATGAAAGTTACTTTTGTATGTACTCTTTATGGCATATCGTTTACTGTTATGGGTTTTACGGTTTGACTTAGTACTTTGACCAGTTAGGATGTTTACCAGAGGCTTGGGGGTTTGTTTTGTGATGTCATGATGATGTTTTGTATACAATCTTTTATATCCAACCATGGTAATGTGTCATGTGTGTTCTATGATGAGTTTGATCTATTGGTGGTTATTGCTTTCCACAATTATTGTGCAAAGCTGAGGTAAATGGTGTGACTTATTTGATATAACCTTTGAGTCTTCAATCAGTTATCTTTGGATTGCTTCCCAGTTGCTTGTATAGGACTAAGGTGATTATGTGATTTATTTTTTAGGTGATGTCATGGTTTTGTATATGCATACTTGATTTTGGATCAACCATGTTAGGATTATCGTATTGGTGAAATCTATGGTTATGATTAGTAATGTTTTCAATATTTTTCCAGTTGGTTGTTTAAGAACTGATGAGTGATAATATTTCATTAAATGGGTTAAAATAAATTAATAAGATAAAGTGCCACATAAAGTCACTAGGGGGTTTGGAGTCCTAAGGAACTGCCAGAGTAACCTTAGAGTTAACTTGTGAGTATGCCTTATCTGTACGAAAGGATACTAATGCCACATAGAGACACTAGAGGGCCAGAATCCATATTGGCTACCCAAGTAACCTTAGAGTTGGCTCATGCAATGACACTTGCCCACTTGCATATTAAATTTTCTACGTGTCCTTGTTGCCTCTGGCATTAGTTGATACTCGTGTCTTGGTACTTTGAGTTAGATTGCTTTCAAGTTTTCCTTGTCCTAGATGTTGATTTTGGCTTTTGGGATTGTTATCCTGTTTGGGACTTGAGATTATCTCCTCAGCACGGTGGGAGTGGACCCTTTTCAGGTTATCGTGAGGTTGGGAGGTAGTGCTTTTTACTTTTACCATTGAGATCTGACAATTCAATGTCGTGGCTGGAGTTCCTTGTTCTGTATTTCCTTTCATTATGTTCTTGTGTATTATGATGGATGGTTATACCTATTGTATTTTTAAAAATTCATGGATCTTAAGAGATGATTTAATCTATTTTATGATGTATATTCTTTCAGCCTTTCATACCATGTGACTTGTACAATAGATGATTGTGCATTTTGATTATTGCCAAGTGGCATTCGAGATAATTGTATATTATTTAGATGGATTCGTACTCATAGTTATTCTTTAATGTGGATGTGTTATACATTGGTTTTAGTATTAATTAAACTTTTAAATGTGTTTCAATGTCATGAGACCCTTAAGAATTGTAATCTACTTTATGGTGTGTGCTTATGTCTATGTTATTGCTTCCGCTATGTTATCTCTGTTATTGTTAAGTTATTATCTTTCAAAAACAAAAAAGTTTGGCAAACTTAGTAAAACTTTAGGTTATTTTCTTTTGGGTTCCCTAGCGAGGTGTTACAGTGACCATAAAATATTTAAGTTAGATTGAATAGGCATAACTTAGGTTGAAGACAACTAGCTTATTAGGGAGAATCATTGATTTTAATATTGATTCTTTATTGTGACAAAAATTCTAAAAAGCTCACAGACACAAGGATGCATCACAATGTTTATAAAAGTGATTAAAATAGTTCTTTTGCCACTTTCATATAGAGCTTAAGATCACTACGCTCATGATTGATCTTAACAACTTCACATGTTATTCTCTTCTTATAGCCTTCAAAAGAGGTATTATCATACAACAACAAATTTCCTTACCTCACATTGAGTGTTGGAATGTTGTCTCCTACTAGAAATGAAACAGTCCATCATAAGGCACCAAAAATTACACTATTAAAAACTTAGGAGTTAATTCTTGATGACCAATAACCTCCTTATCAAGCCAACTTTTGATTCCCAAGAGATTGTAACTTATTTTATCTCAAAATGATGATTTACAATTGTATATAGTAGACTGAAATGGAAGTCATTCCCATTTTTTTTTTAAAATATGACAATGCACTTCTTCATACACCGAATCATATGGGACAACAATTCATTAAAAAATGTCACCAAATTTCAAACTCAATGTCCTTTCATTTCCGTTATTGCAGTGTGAAATTGTAGTGCAATTATAAAGACAATCCATGCATCCAAAAAGTGGAAAAAATAAAATAAAAAATTAATTAAAATCAAAGTCACATCAGGAACGAGGACATATGGGGGAAAGCATAAAGTTTTGTGCGTACATGTAGTCCGCAAATTTCCACATCTGGTACAATACATGTGATACGTGTAGGACAGTTAGTCAATACCCAAAAAGATGGGTCAAAAGGTTCCATCCATTCACGAGACACTTTTTCTACGCGCTTTTGGCACTGAAACAAACGCGAAAAGATGTCTGGACGGCTTCCTCACTTAGTTTGCCGCTGGATTCTCGGCTTGTGTACCGACACCTGTCCGCCCACCGGATTCTAAGCGCCCTATTTGTTTTCTACAAGCATTTTTTAATCTTCAGTGGTATTTAGATGCCATGCATCAATGTTTTTAGTCATTTATTTAGTTGTAAATATTTGGGGTTATGTTTTGTATTGTATTGTTGTCGTTGGTTAAGATTAGGTGGCTATGTAACTTAATGTCAATGTTTGATTATTTAGATTGAAATTTTTATACTACCAATAGTTTAATGCAAGGAGGTAAGGTTTGTTGAAGCAACCATTTATGTTGAAATAGTTCTTATGGCTATCCAATTTAAATAGATGGATTAGATATTGTTGTTGAAAGGTATTGAGTTGTATACTCGGTTGAAATAGATACCATGTCTACAAAAATATTAATCACTTCTAATACATAACGTGTATTTTATTTGTGGTAATATTATATTTTTTATTAAATTATCTAATTGAAACAATAGTATCAAGAAGAAATGTGTCTCTATACAATTATTCTATGTATATGTCCTGCATGTACTAATAGAATGTTTTGTTTTGAAATTTTTTTATAAATTGAGCTATAGATATTTACATTCAGTGACTCGCTTATGTTAAAAAAAATTCTGTCATTAACCCCATACATTATTGACTTATATTTTATGAAAGTGTCTTTTTTATTTTTTTCAGTATTAAGTAAGCTCTCTAAACGTACATAATTTTAGCAAATGATGCAAACCACTACAAGAAACACAAAGTCCTTTCTAACACGAGTTCTTATAGAAGATTTTGCCATTATCTCTTTGATCCAATACACTTTTAATAAAATCCCTTGATAATTTATGAGAGACTTTTGTACTAGATTTCTACCAAACATTATCAGTATTCACAATAACACATAAATGATCATATACATTACAATGAATAGATGATTCGATATGCATCCTACAACATGTAGAATGTGACGAATATCTTAACATAAAAATATTTGATTTCAAAACCATTTGACTAATTCTTATTTGAGGATAATGTCGACTGATATTTTTAATAAAATTTTGTTTGAAACATATCCAAAGAATGTTTAGGATTTGATTAACAATTTCAAGATCTAGTTCTCTTTCTACAAACATCTCTTTGATTAGAGGAAATTATTGTGTTAGCTTTCTAAAAAATTGTAAATAATTCTATTAGTGCATCAAAGACAACATTGTCTTTACAAGGAAGTCTACTTGAGAATGTCCTTATAGATAATCAATGTAGTAATCCTTATTTGGTCCACATCTCCCAATGAGTATCAATAATTTTGCTACATACCCTTAGTGCTCTCTATTTGTTTTTCCAATCAAACAAAAAAAAAATTCCATTTCATTTCTAACCTTAGTTGATGTAACATGTTAGGTAGCATTTTTATCTTTGGTGCATGCAAATTGTACAAACTAATTATATTCTTACAAGAACTCTTTCACTATTGATATTGGATGATCTTAATCTAAGGATCCTTGTGAATTCACTAGAATTAAAACTTCTAATCATTTCAACAAAAAGAACTACACCTTCTCATTTGTCTTAAGCTCTCAAAATAGTTTTCCCACTTTTCAAACCTTTCTTCTAAAATTGCAATTAGAAATTTTACTGAATAATGGTTGTAAAATATTTTCATATATGTTAATTAGATACTTTGGTATATTATGAGGTAGTACTAGTGTGTGTTCTTGGTTTGCATTTGATAAATTTAATTTGTCATTCATATTCTTAATTTTGGTGTTTGTTGAACAACTGAAATACTGAGAAGAGGGCAGGGAAGTTAAATTAGTATTCAAAAAATATTTTAAATTTTATATCTCAAGCTATAATTTCATTCAATGAGGAAAAACCTAAATAAACAAATGAATTATGAGTGAAATGAGCACAAGATAACACCAAGGAAAACCTAAATGGGAAAAACCATGGAGAGGGTTAGCTCTAAATATTGTATAAGTAGTTGTAGAATATTATAATGCTCATTGCATAGTTCATTGACAAAGGGCTCACATGACCAAGAAAAAAAGAGCTTCACTACTAAAGAGATTATAAAATAAACTATCATGCTTGCATTTGATATATGTATAAATCAATTCCATTTTTGTTCAAGTCACAAAATTGATACACTTCATCTTTTCTTCACTAACTCACATAGTCTAATATCCTTCTATAGATTCTTATACTTAATACATTTACCTTATCATTGCTCCTATTATCAACTTTTGTTTCTATCCTTATTAAAGGATATTTGGTAAACATATTTGTAATTTTGAATGTTTCTTTGAAGATGACAATATTTGCTCAAAGAATAGTGACAATTGTTCCAATAGTTTGATAGATTGTAACCATTTCATGACCACATTGCAATCTTCCTCTATGTTTGAGAGGGGGATTTCCCTTGTATAATGGGGGTATTATTATTTTCTAAGTACTTTTTACCTAAAAGTATAAAAGGAGACAAAATAAAGCTACATGAAATAGATGGAAGAAACCCCAACAATAGGCATACGAATACCATACAAGATTCCTAATGGATAATAGATTATAAGGGGATCTAAGTACAAGACAAGTTGGATATGTGAAATTGGTGAAATAAAGGAAACATGTTTCCACATACGACGAAATAGGTAGCCTCAACATTTTCTAACTAAGATATTAGGGTGTGAACATGCTTAATCTTTTACATGTATCCAAAGTACTCGAAGGGATGATCAATTTAACATATATAAAAATTTGATAATAACAACTTCAAAAATATATTCAAGATGTATGAATCAAATATATTCCTAATTATTCTTTTGAAAATATAAAAGCTCAAAATTATTGGAAAGATAGGCACTGAGAGGGTGCTAGGAGGAGGGGAGTGAATCAATACTACAAACAATTAACCTCTTTAAACTTTAACCATAATCATAAGTTGATATTCATTAACCTTGTAGCAATGTCATCATGTCTACTTATATGCTAAAATGTAAAGTAATGCAATAAACAATAATATTTTAAGCACAACACATAACACCAAGAGTTTTGGTCTCACAAACACCCTAGGTTAGAGGGAAAAAATGTAGTGAGGATCAAATCCACAACTCATCACTGCAGTAGATAAGTTATTCCTAATTAGGAGCTACAAATTATCTTCTTCAATGTGACTCACCTTGTTAGGAGTGGTTGATAACATATTAAAAGTATCTAAAGTTCCTATTAAAGACTAGCATTCTAAGGGATTTTATCCTACTATTACAATGTTCACCCTATTGAGGGATCTATAGATAAGTCCTGCTAAGAACTATCTTGCTTGAAGCATTTTGATAACATGTTGAAAATTGATAGGAAAATAACAAGACTTTGACAAGTAATTTCCTTCTCAAAATGTTGTTTAGATCATTTATACTATGTATCTTCTCATATGATCCTTCTTTAGATTCTTTGAGATCAAATTTGTGATTGCTCCTCAATTTTGCATCAATTATTCATTCATTCATTACTCTCTCATTACTTGTTCTTCATAATACTTGTCTCTTTTTAATTTCTTCTTACCTTTTTATTGAAAACCTAAATAGAGCTTTAGAATCTTCCATAGCTTCTATTAGAACTCATCTCATTTTAAAACTTTCTCAAATATTTGACCATGTCGACTAGATCTAAGTTTGTTTGTCATTTTCTATGTAGAATATTACTTTATTTTCATTTGTTAAAACTTTCTTGAATTCTCCACCAAATCTATTCTCAAATCCCTATAAACCATTTTGTTGGACTCTTTGATTTATGTAGATCATTTCCCATTTTGTTGAGGTTTAAAGAATTTATCTCTAATATGATTAGTTTGATCATTTTCTTAAAATGGTCTAACCTTCACCTATTCTATTGATTGATATGTAGACTACTTTTCCTATTCACGTCTCATTCCAATTAATCATCCAAAAGAAAGCTATTGTGCATTCAAGGAATTCACAAAAGCAAGGAAGCATTTATCCATCTTCCATCAAGCATTCAAATATTTTCTTCTATTGATCTATATTCTTTATACATAGGAGGAAAAGAAGGTTGGAGTCAAGGAAGGAGATCTACATTCATCTATTCAGGTCTTCTTCCACTCTTTCTTATTGAATACTAGATTGTAGAAAACTACAAAAGTCATCAGTTAAGGGTTTTATTTCATGATTTTGTATTGGGTTTTTGTGGAGTTAGAGATATTGCATCAACAATTGTGATCATCTCCAAAGTGGAATTGCATCAATGAGGTATAGGATAATTTATGTTTCATATGTAGATTACATTTTCCTTGTGCATTTTCAATTATATTCTAAGATTAATTCCTAAATAGGGGCTTGACCAAGACAAGCCTCTTCCACCCAAAAATTCCCCATTTTTCTTTCATACGCAGGAGTAGGTGATGAAGTTATGGTTTTGAATTCACAACTAGAGACAAATACAAATTTTTCCCCTCTATTAACCCTCTTAGTGAGTACATCATTCTCATTTATCTTTAGAACTTACTTTCATAGATTAGATTATCTCTTTCATGTCATTTATGATTCATTCTCTTAGTGGAAGGAAGAACTATCCAAGACCCGACATTGTGAAGATCACGAATTGGAACCCAATCTTGTGCTAGTTAGATTTCCTTTGTTACAAGAATTTTGATTTGTTGGTTCTCAAAAATTGTTGGTTGAATTCATATGAGCCTTTCCTTCTCGATGTTGGAAATCTCAACACAATCTTGGCCAATTTTGGAGACTAAAACTTAATAATTCAATCTCCAAATTTCAAGCTTTGCAAACCTAGGTGGGTGTACCTTTATCTCAACCCTTCAGTTTAGGAAGATGATTGCTTTTATAGACTTTATTACTAACACTCTTAAATTGGAAGGATTTTTAATCAAGGAGAAATCGAATGTGTGAATGCTTTGAATGTAAATAAATATTGAAAATAAACTTATGCAATACTTGTAGACAAAACTTCTCCAATCTACAACTATATATCAACTTACAAGAAGTATGTAAAGATCAGTCCTTAATCTAATTGGGAAGAATAGAGTCGACCCCCCACATAATCTTATCATCAAACCTTTAGAGATGATGTGCACCCTATCAACTACTGGATAGAGAAGATATAGATGCAATCCCTAGTATAAGTGAATTTAACCCCAACCAAAGGAGACCCATTAGATAGATATCATAGTGTAGTATGAAAAAATCTAATAATCAAGATCATGTGTTACTCTAATCCATCTGAACAATATTATAGATCCATAGGGACAATGAAGAACGTGATCAATTAGAAAACCATATATCATAATTGATGTAAAGGAAGCATCATTGTATTAACTTCATTTATAAGGAAGTACAATAGAGTAATTTAGTTACATATCCAAGCAAGTAATGTATTGGCTCTAAAGAAACTTCTTGTATTGTATTTAAAATTGTATCATCTTATATCATGTCGTAAGACTTTGGATTCTTAAATAGAGGTCTTGGTAACTTTTCTCAAGAAAATGAAAAGGTGCAACATAGCTTCAAACCCCTTCATAACTATAACTAACTAATAACTAAAAGTACAACAAAACAATAACTAAAAACATAGAGATCATCTTAAACATCTTCATCACTAGTGACCACTACATCTTCAGGCACATCTTCGGGGGCTTTCAAATAAACTTTGACACACTTGGAAATTTGAGCATGTAAAGGCTATATAAATTTTGAGACTATTAGAGAAAAGGCTTGTAAATCAACCCATTTCTTCCCTCCAACAATTTTGACATCTGTTATGAATTTTGTCTCTAGAATAATCACCTTCTTCAACAACCTATGAAATTCAGTCCATTTGGAAATTTTGTTCCTCCTTGAACTTAGTTATCAATTCTTACAAAAATACTACAAATTCATGTCTCTAGTCCTCTAATCATTTGATCTTACCCTCTTCATCTTTGATGGTAGGAAAACATGGATGATTAGTAGACGTGATTGCCTTTAATTTTTCTTCCCAACTTTTGTTGCTCTTGACTTATGTAACTTAGATTCCTTGTTACAATATCAATGAAATAAATGGTGGATTTTATTTTTGTATGGGAATCTAGATCTTTTATAGTGACCTCAAAGAGTTTATTTAATTTACATCTAGAGGGACCCCATTCTCCATCTCTGAAAGTATACCTTTTCCTTTTGCAAAGAAATCCAACATATTGCAAATATTATTAAACCCTTCAAACACTTCATTACATTTGGAAAAAAAATAAGATTCATTCTATAAGCAAGAATCTCTTCTAAGGTCTTAAAAATGAAGTTCTTATGATCAACATCTAGAGTCACCTCTTTGTTTTGACCTTCTTCAATATCAACAACTGGAGTTTTATGAACCACAATAGCACTAGTATTTTTAGTAGGCTTTAACTCATTCAACTCCTTCTCCAATCTTCTTATCTTCACATACAATTTATTTTAATTATTGAATTCATTTTTATTTCTTTTCTTTGCAATTCTTTGATCAATTTCTTCATAAGTCTAATTTGGGTTTGATTAAACATGGATTCTTGTCAACTAAGTTGCTACAAGAATATGGTATGTGTTGTCTACAATTTTCAGTAGGGAGATTCCTTCCTCTTCCTTGGATATACCAATAATCCTAGGCTTATTTCCTTAATGTAACCCAAATAGCAAGGGATTTTGTCTTTGGATCATACCATGTTCCTTCAACTTTGTCAAGTGATTCAAACTCTGATACAAAGGTTCAGTCTTTCTACTTCCTGACTTGACCTAATAAAAATAATTCCTTCAATGTTAAACCAAGAAGTATCAATATGTCACTCTTTCTTATCATTCCCCTTGCCTCTTCCTTAGTGCATGAAATATCATCCAAATACAATGCATCCATCATTTGCTAAACACTTGAGGCATGTTGGGATTCATCAACACCTTCAAGTCTTTTGTTCTTTCCTTCCTAAAAGTCCCTCATTTTACATCTTATCCAAAAGTCCTTGAATTCTTATGTTTTTGTAAAAAGTTCTCTTGTTCGATGAACCTGAAGAGAAATAGCCTCCCTCTCATCTTGTATATAAATTGGATCATCTATCTCCATAGTCTAAGCATAGTAGCCATGCTTCTCTTTAGAAAACTTTTGAGGTAGCTCTGATGATTCAAGACTTTTTTTCCTTCATGCTCTTCTAAATACTAAGGATTTTTGTTGATCCTTCATCATCTGAATATTCATAAGACACCAAAGGAGAACTCATCCCTTTTTCCTATTAAGAAATTGGGGCAGAGGGGCTAGGGCTTGATCCTTCTATACTTAACTTTCTCCTTTTGGCTTGAGAAGGTGAGGGAGACACTTGTTCAACCTTCTTTCCTTTCTCCTGCTTAATACATTCATAGTAAAAAATTTCAAAGTCTTTGATACATTTATCAATCTTAAGAATTGCCATTCCTTCTTTAGGATGAAATCAAGGCAAACCCTTACTTAATCTCTGACCTTGTATTATGTACAAGACATTCCACTTTTTCAACTTTTAGTATGCCTATTGTAAATTATCACAGTTTTTGATAATACCATCTTCCATGTTTAGCTGATGTGCATATCTAGCCTTTATGGTCTTGACGTTCCCTTAAGGATCATAATCTCTACCTTTGTCATTGATCAACTAGTAATTATTCATAATGTAATCCTAAACTTCCTAAATCATGTTGTACCCAACTATATAACCATTAAATTTTATGAAAGGAGGCATCATATTTCCTTTCCTTCTTGGTTGAGAATTTTCTTTCTCAACCCAAAAAAAATTCCATATGAATTCTAAGAAACCTAATCTCTTAGGGAAAAATAGAGGGAGCCTATGAGGCAGCTGCAAACACCCATAAAATCTTATTAATGTGTACTTTGATTTGAAAATCCATTCACCCAAGTTAAACGCATAACCTTTATTAGTTAAATGTTCTTTGGGTCTCAGTATGTCCTTGATTTTTTATGATAACCTTGTAATATCACCTCCAAGAATCCTTATTATCCATTATACAAACACGTCTCTAAACACTATGAAATCACCATCTTTTGCATGTGTACCCCATAGTGGACATCAAAGATGAATGGGTTTCTTATTACCTTGCTCATCAATTGTAGCCAACTTCAAAGAAATCCCAAATTGACTCATGTTCTAGTAGAGAATTAAATAGAAGAGAAAAGAATAATTCTTGAAAGATTTATTCATCTTTCATCTAACCAATTGATTGTGAAGGGTTTGCTCAATTTTACTGGCTTATTAAAATTCTAGATAAGTGTGGTTGTTTTGAATCTTCATATACATGTACATGTAATCAAGTGAAGTCTTCTGTTTTCATCTTCTCCAAATAATTGCAACCAATCATAAAAAAGTATAATTGAGAAAATCCATAAGAGGACCCATATGATCCAACATACAACATCTTATTATTATGGCCCCTGTACATGAAATGTGCAGTCTCTCTATATTTGCAAAATTTCATTGTTTTCTAATATTCATTCTTAAAATGTTCCCTATCAATTTTTTGTAAGGACTTGAGTATTGAGTCTGAGACACTCTTCAATGCAAGATTTTGTGACAAACACTAACAGCATACCATTCATTTTCCTCACAATTTTAGTAGTAGGTTCATAATGATTAACTGCAATGTCTATGACCTTTGTGTCTACAAACACATTTGGGACCACAATTTTACCTAGGTCTAGCCTCCATGGGTCCTAGGTTCATTTCTATCCTTCTTTGTATAAAAATACCAAAACAAAACTCTGTCATGCAATGGAAGGTTAGCATCCCTACAGTGTTTGAATTCACCAAAAAAGATAGACGTTTGACCACTAGAAGAAGAACCAAGAAACATTACTTACAAAATTTTCTATATTAAATTCTCAGTATTTTCTTCCTTTCATTCCTTAGCACTAGTGTCCTTCATAGGAATTTTGTCTTGTAAATTATGACCAAGGTAAGAAGAGATTTGAACTTACTACTTTTTTTTCAATTTGCTAAGAACACCTTCAAACTTTCACCACTAGCTTCTATCTTAGCTCCACTCATATGCTTAATATGGAAAGACTCATTTTTGCCAAGGCAATTAATTCATTTTATTCCTCATTTATGATCTATAATTTTTTGCACATATATCCAACTCATAAATTGTCTATTTTGTCACATCTTTTGAGTACTTAGTGTGTATTTTAAGTCATTAAATTAATGATTTGGCCTTTTAAAACGTCGAGAAGTTATTTTTTCCTTTTCACACATAAGATTTGAAATCACCTCAAAAATTGTAATTTTTTAGAATCAACAAGGCATCTCCAAATGGTCCTTTAAAATTGTGATTTCAAAACTCCCTTTTTCAATTGTTAGAAAATTAGTGATAAACTTTTATCTCGCAAACTTCTAAAATTTACCTCCTAAAATAGCAAAGATATCTCTTTTGCACGAGCCCTAAATTTTGTCTTCTCCAAAGTACTGATATTTTTCTACTTCAAGGGTATCTTAGTTTCCATTCTTTGAAATGGAAAAAATGTATTAAATCACTATTTTTTGAACAAAGATATTTTCTAGGGTCTACCAGGATGTTCCTAAATCTAACATATACTTTAGTGAGCGATCTATCCTATTATTTCTTCTCATTTTGTATGTTACAATTACATCCCATTGTGTAGATCTTATTCAATGATGATAAAATTCGACGAAACAAAAAATGGGGCAACCACAACCAATTATGTCACATGAATAAAGAAGGAAAAAATAAATTGTGGATTAAGATATGAATTACCAACTTAACAAATTATTTGTGGTAGAATGGTCTACAATGTTAGTTTTTTGTCTTTTCCTTAATGCCTCTAGTTATCATGGTCTTCCTTGACTTTTTTTATAAAGGTTGAGGCCTTTCTAGCACTTGTGCTAACAAAAATATATATAGTCATTGCCTTATCTCTACAAAAAATCTAAGAGACTACTAACTTTTCCAATAATAGTTAATTAGTGATCTAAACCAAATGATGAAATTGAAGATGAGTTTGCATTAGTCACAAAGAATCAATTTCTAATCTTTATAGACATTCTAATGATGACATGAAATTTGAGGTGTGTTTCGATCATCAATGCATGAAATTCTAGGCATGTTTCAATTATCAATGTCTTGATGAATGTTGTATCACCTCCATGTTTATTAGATGATATGGTTTATCTATGAAGAACCTAAAGACCACAAAATA
This sequence comes from Cupressus sempervirens, assembly GCA_028749045.1. Classification (NCBI taxonomy): domain Eukaryota; kingdom Viridiplantae; phylum Streptophyta; class Pinopsida; order Cupressales; family Cupressaceae; genus Cupressus; species Cupressus sempervirens. Next base: position 182,607,567 of record CM053791.1, on the reverse strand, counting down.
AATACCTATTTTGCACTCACTAGAACATATTGTAATAAAATCCAACCCCTTTAATCTATACACTAGAGTAAATATTATTTTTTTATATATAATTTTATTAGTCAATATCATAAATATGTATATAACTAGGTCAATTCCTTGTTAGAATTCTTTAGAATAATTGAGAGGGGGGTGAATCAGTTATTCACGGTCCAATAATGTCCAACAAAACTTTCTAATAAAATAGAGGTGAATCAGAAGTATTATCCTTTTTCCTTTTTTTATCATGCATGCAATTAAACATTAAACAATCATGAAAAGTAATCATGCATCACCACATAACACAAAGGATTTTGATGACCCAGAAACCCTCCAGGAATAAGAAGGTAAAACTGGAGTGGGGATGGCACCCACAAAATAACTACACAATTGATTTCAACCGCTTCTAATGGTTTGCCTTGTTAAAGGCCTACCCTGTTAAAGGCTTTACACACTATCAGATGTAACCCTGTTAAAGGATTTCTACACCATGTTAGGAGTGTGCCCTATTAGAGGACTTAAGAACATTCAACTTAGAATGTCACCCTGTTAAAGGATTTACATAGAGCTGTTAGGCTCACCCAAGTCCATGGGATTTATACTCACCTTCTTAAAAGAATCTTTTATCCCTCTCTAAGGATCTCCTATCCTTCTCCTAAGGATCTCTTATCCTTCTCTTGGGGATCTTCTATCCTTTTCCTGAGGCTTATCTACCCAGTTGTTAAGCTAACCTAGCAATGTAAGATTTCAATATCTAATACAATGGTAAGAGAGTATTAGAAGGGTTTTGACCTAATAAAGATTGCAACCCTAACCTTGCAAATTTTAGATCACTCTTCAGTTCCTTTCTTTGCTTGGATTTTCTCCCTTGTAGTGCTAACGGCTTGTTCACCCTTCAAGATTTGTCTCCTTGAGTTCTTCTACTCATTATGCCAATGCACGTTATGGACACTTGATCAACTCAAAGTCTTGATGCTCTGTACTTACTCCTCACTATGTCCTCTTCTTGAGACTTCACACTAGTCTTCTCTTGGCTTCTTCCCATGATCACACTCATGACCAAATCCCCCTCACACACTTTTGATCTTTGACCTGTAGCTCCTTATAAAGAACTTATGTTCTTCATTTCCTACTCAAATCTTGATTTGATCTTGAGAAAATGGTATTGTTTTCCCTCCAAATTCCTTCTTCTAGAAACTTCATTATAAGTCCACCAACATTCGCCTTGAATTGGTTTGCATGGTTTACATAGAATTCTGTGACATCTACTCATCATCCTTATCATCCAACTGATTCAAAAAATTCAATGTAACAAACTTATCGTTATAGATCTGGCAATTCTTTTACTTAACAAATAATGCAACAACTTAGCATTATTGGTTTATTGATGCTTGACACCTTCTATGTTACTCAGCTCCTACTGTTGTTTTATTGATGCTCGACACCTATAGCATTTCTACTTTTCTCAGCACTTGAAGACTTACTCGGCATCCATTACCTTTTTTCTTGATGCTTGGCTCTCTCTAATGAACTTAGTTAGGCTTTACAAATGGCTTAGTTAAACCTTACATATTTGATGTGTCTTAGTGTGTCCATTCTCTGTGTCTTAGAGTATGTCATCAATACACTTTTTCATCAATGGCTTAGCTGATCCTTATACTTATTTTGAGCATCATAACTTCAAACTTTCTCTAGGTGCTCTAGTTACATCTTATTGTTTGTCTCCTCCTTGTCAATCAACCAATTGATAGTACTTGGATCACTTAAGAAATTGTCATTCCTGCAAGTAGCAACTTTGACATCAATGAAAAAAAAATGATTGAAAAAATTCTTTACTAGTTCCATTATTCTTCATTCATGATCCTTTCAATCATTTCCAACAATCTCCCTCTTTAGCATTGATGGCAAACCAAATTGATCAATTGATTGAGCTGATCAACTTAGTTGCCACCAAAATTAGATACCAAATAGAAAACTTGTTATCATTACATATCTTCCTTTTGACTACTGCATCCTTACTATTGATCTCATACATCTTCATATTTTTACCTTTCATTGATCAATTTCTCATAAACCTCCCTCTTTGACATAAATGCCAAAGATATAGCATCTTCAACATGCTAAATATAAGCTTTACATCTTCATGTTTTCTCCCTTTGTCACCATGCTTGTGATTGATTTGGAATTTTTGTTCCTGTTGTCATCCTCTGCATCATTCTACTGATATTTCAATGATCTACTCCTATTGATGCAGGGAAACTTCTTTGTTCCTTTAGACTGCTTGAGTTAGGGGCATTACCCCCAACTTGCCTCTAAGATATTCATAAGTATCCTTGGGTAATGGTTTGGTGAAGATATCTGCCATTTTTTCCTTTGTGTGAATGTACTCCATCTTCACTTATTTTTCTTCCACAAATTCTCTTACATAGTGATACTTGATTGCAATATGCTTGGTTTTTGCATGCATTACTGCATTCTTGGATATGTTTATAGCACTTGTATTATCACACTATAGTATCACAGGTTTGGTAACTTCTTCTTTCATTCCTTTCAATAGATGTTTAAGCCATACAATGTTTGTGCAAGTGACTGCTGCTACCACATATTCTACTTCTATAGTGGACTGAGATGTGCATGTTTGTTTCTTGCTAGTCCAAGTAACTAGCCTTCTTCCTAAGAATAATGCTCCTCCACTTGTGCTTTTCTTGTCATCAATGTTGCCTCCCCAATCTGCGTCTGTGTATGCATTGAGCTCAAAATTTTCATTCTTTTTTTAATATAGGACAAAATCATTAGTTCCTTTGAGATACCTCATTATCCTTTTTACTGCCATGAGATGATTTTCTTTAGGATGAGTAGAGAATCTAGCCACTATTCCAATGGCTAGTGCTATGTCTAGTCTACTATGTACAACATATTGTAGTTTTCCAATCATAGATCTGTACATTGTTTGATTGACTTTAGCTGATTCATCATTTTTTGATAGCTTATGTCCTATTGTCATTGGTGTGCTGACTGATTTGGAGTGTTCCAATCCAAACATCCTGAGTATCTCTTTGATGTACTTTGATTGTGTCATGAATATACCATGTTTTAGTTGATGTACTTGCAATCCAACAAAGAACTTGATTTCTCCAAATATAGACATTTCAAACTCATGTTTCATTTTTTCAGCAAAACTTTTGCAAAGTGCTTCCTTTCCTCCAAAAACTATGTCATCCACAAAGATTTTAGATACAAGGATATCCTTACCTTCTTCTGATTTGATGTACATGTTTCTATTATCATCAGTTCTTTCAAATCCTATTTGCACTAGATACTTGTGAAGTCTCTCATACCATGCTCTAGGGGCTTGCTTTAATCCATATATAGCCTTATGCAATTTGCATACCTTATTTTTGTTATTTTCATCAACAAATCCTTCAGGTTGCTCTATGTAGAATTCCTCTTCAAGTATACCATTCAGAAATGTGAACTTAACATCCATTTGGTAGAATTTAAATCCTTTGAAGGCTGCATATGCCAGTAAGGTCCTTACTCCTTGCATTCAAGCAACTGGAGCAAAAGTTTCTGCATAGTCTAGTCCTTCTTCTTGTGCATACCCCTTACAGACTAGTCTTGCCTTGTTCCTCGTGATTTCACCATTCTCATCTAACTTGTTTCTAAACACCCACTTAGTTCCAATTACATTTTTGTCAACTGGTCTTGAGACTAAGGTCCATGTCTTGTTCTTCTCAATTTGTTCTATTTCTTCTTTCATAGCATTGTTCCATCCATCATCTTTTATGGCTTCACTTACTATTTTTGGTTCCATTTTACTGAGCAGACATGTCTCACTTCTAAGTCTATTCCTTGCCATTGGTCCTATCTCTTTGTTTCCAATAATTTCATCTACAAGATGATTTCTTCTTACATATTTTGCCAATACTGGTTCTTTCCTTGTTTGCATGTTGTCTCTTTCAGAATCTAAATCCTCATGCATATTTTCATCAGGTATTTGTTCATATCCTTCATGTTGGTTGTTCTCAAAATCTAAATGAACATTCTCTATATTTTGTAGCTCGGCTTTTGAATGTGTCTATTGCTTGGCATTCACTGTCTGTGATTCGGTAGATGTTGGATTTTGTTGTTGATTGTCATTCTAAGTTGCAACTTCACCATTATTAGGTATACCTTCATAAAAGTACACAAAGGTCTTGTATTCTTCTTCTTTCTTGGTGTTCTCAACAATTTGAACTTCTACAAGCTCATCAAATTTCACATTTGTGCTTTCTACTACTTTGTTAGTATTAATATTCAAGCACTTATAAGCTTTGCTTCTAGTAGAATAACCAAGAAATGTGCCTTCCTCACTCTTTGCATCAAAGTTTCCATTTCTAGACTCTCTCTCTCTCTCTCTCTCTCTCTCTCTATATATATATATATATATATATATATATATAGAGAGAGAGAGAGAGAGAGCATTTGCATCCAAATATTTTGAAATGTTTTACATTAGGAGAATGCCCATACCATAATTCAAAAGGTGTTGCATTTGTACCTTTCTTGACTTGAATTCTGTTGAGTGTGTAGACTGCAGTACTTATAGCTTCTCTCCATTACTTGAGTGCAACATTTTTCTCCATCATTAAGGTCCTGGCACAGTCAATAACTAATCTATTCCTTCTTTCTACTATACCATTCTGAGGTGGAGTCCTAGGTGTTGATGTCTGCCTTTTGATTCCTCTATCATTGCAGAATTCTTCAAATTCTCTTGATGTGAATTCACCTCCTCTATCAGATCTGAGACATTTTAGGCTCTTCCCAATCTCTTTCTCAACTCTGGCCAAGTACCATTTCAACATTTAGAATGCATATGATTTTTGTTTCAGGAACATGACTGTCATCATCCTTGAATAGTCATCTACAAATAGCATTATGTATCTGTCACCTTTGTAGCTTTGCACTTCAATAGGACCACACAAGTCAGTATGAACTAGCTCTAATACTTCATTAGAAGTATAAGTTTTTCTTTTGAAAGTTGACTTGGTCATCTTCCCTAGTTGGCATTGTTTGCACATGGTGTTATCAAGCTTTTTCAACTTTGGTAGACCTCTGACTTTCCTCATTTTGTTGATGCTTATCACATTGTCAAAATTTACATGACATAGCCTCTTGTGCCATAACCATACATCATTAGTTTGAACAATGAGACAAGAAGCATCTTCCATGTCTAGGTAGAACAAATTACTCCTAGTCTGGTCACCTCTTCCTAATAGACTTCCTTGGGAATCATAGATCTTGGCAACTCTATTTTCAAATTCAACCTTGCATCTTATGTTGCCTAACTATGAGACACTTAACAAGTTATAATTCAGGCCTTCAAACATAGTATGCATTATCACATGTTATCTTTTCAGTAAGCTTGATACTACCTTTCCCTTTGATCTGACATGGTGCATTGTTACCAAATCTAACACTATTTCCTTCATAATGAGTAAAGGAAATGAACTTACTTTTATCTCCAGTCATGTGATGAGAGCATCCACTGTCTATGATCCATTTGTTATTCTTGTTCATGCAGGTTACCAGGGCAGTTGCTTCATCTTCATCTGATTCATCTTTCATAGCCACATAGACTACTTCATCATCATTCTCGTTAGAGTCTTCTTCAACAATGTAGCATCTTTTGCCTTTACCTCTGTAGTCCTTGTTGTCCTCCTTTTTGTTCTTAAATTTTCCTCCATCCTTGTAATTTTTCTTTTGTGTGCATCTGGCTGCAATGTGACCAACTTCATTACAGTTGAAACAAATGATTGGCAGCTTACCTTTGAATTTTCCTCTTCCTCCGTGAAATCTTCTTGCTAGTAATGCCTCCAATTGATCTAAATCATCTTCATTAGTGTTGTTGTCACTAGATACATACTTTCCTTTTCCACTCTTTTTCTTTGTTTGCACCTCCTCATTGTCTTTTATTGTCATCTTGGCTTTGAATGCAGATTCAAAGTTTTCTAGCTTGTAGTTGTCAAAGTTGGATAGCTCAAAGGCAATGAGTCTTCCAATTATTCCTTCAAATGAAAATATGTTTCCTGGTACACACCTTAGCTCTTGGATGGCTGACACTCTTATAACATAGATAGGAAGCAAAGTTCTCAAGTATTTGCTACATACTATTTCTTCTACTAACTGTCCTCCTAGGCTTCTTATGGCACTGACCACTTCCTTCATCCTTGCACCATATTGAGTAGCATTCTCTCCTTCTTCCATTTTCATGTCATCAAACTTTCCTCTCTCTTTTGTCTCTCTTGACATTATCGTCAGCTCCATAGATTCTTGATAATGTTTCCCACATTTGATGTGCAGTACCACATTCTTTAATGTCATCATACTCAACATAGCTTAGTGTTGAAGAAATATCTAACATCGCTTGATTGTGCTCCTTCTTCTTGCTCATGTCATCTGTAGTGAGGGGTCCTACAGGGTCTACATGATCAACTGTGATTGAGGTCTATGCATAGTCACCTATTGATCTGAGGTGTAGCTTCATCAGACTTTTCCATGCAACAAAGTTGTCTTTGTTTAGCTTGGGAACTTCTCTCTTGGACATCTTGATCTTCCTGCTGCTAGTACCTTGAAACAAATTAGCAGTGGGCTCTGATACCAATTGTTAGAATTCTTTAGAATAACTGAGAGGGGGGGTGAATCAGTTATTCATGGTCCAATAATGTCCAATAAAACTTTCTAATAAAATAGAGGTGAATCAGAAGTATTATCCTATTTCCTTTCTTGTCATGCATGCAATTAAACATTAAACAATCATGAAAAGTAATCATGCATCACCACATAACACAAAGGATTTTGATGACCTAGAAACCCTCCAAGAATAAGAAGGTAAAATTGGAGTGGGGATGACACCCACAAAATAACTACGTAATTGATTTCAACCACTTTTGATGGTTTTCCCTGTTAAAGGCCTACCTTGTTAAAAGCTTTACACATTGTCAGATGTGACCCTGTTAAAGGATTTCTACACCCTGTTAGGAGTGTGCCCTGTTAGAGGACTTAAGAGCATTTAACTTAGAATGTCACCCTATTAAAGGATTTACATAGAGCTATTAGGCTCACCCAAGTCCATGGGATTTATAGTCACCTTCTCAAAAGAATCTTTTATCCCTCTCTAAGGATCTCCTATCCTTCTCCTAAGGATCTCTTATCCTTCTCCTAGGGATCTTTTATCCTTTTCCTGAGGCTTATCCACCTAGCTATTAAGCTAACCTAGAAATATAAGATTTTAATATCTAATACAATGGCAAGAGAGTATTAGAAGGATTTTGACCTGATAAAGATTGCAACCCTAACCTTGCAAATTTCAGATCACTCTTAAGTTCCTTTCTTTGCTTGGCTTTTCTCCCTTGCAGTGTTGACAGCTTGTTCACCCTTCAAGATTTGTCTCTTTGAGTTCTTCTACTCATTATGCCAATGCAGATTATGGCCACTTGATCAAATTAGAGTCTTGATGCTCTGTACTTACTCCTCACTGTGTCCTCTTCTTGACACTTCACACTAGTCTTCTCTTGGCTTGTTCGCATGATCACACTCATGACCAACTCCCTCTCACACACTTTTGATCTCTGACCTATAGCTCCTTATAAAGAAGTTATGTTCTTCATTTCCCACTCAAATCTTGATTTGATCTTGAGAAAACGGTATTGTTTTCCCTCCAAATTGCTTCTTCTAGAAACTTCATGATAAGTCCACCAGCATTTGCCTTGAATTGGTTTGCATGGTTTATATAAAATTCTATGACATCTACTCATCATCCTTATCATCCAACTAATTCACAAAATTCAATGTAACAAACTTATTGTTATAGATCTGGCGAATCTTTGACTTAACAAATAATGCACCAACTCGACATTATTGGTTTACTGATACTCGACACCTTCTGTGTTACTCGGCTTCTACTTTTTTTTATTGGCGCTCAGCACCTATAGCATTTCTACTTTTCTTGACACTTGAAGACTTACTCAACATCCATTACCTTTTTTTCTGATGCTCGGCTCTCTCTAATGAACTTAGTTAGGCTTTACAAATGACTTAGTTAAACCTTACATCTTTGATGTGTCTTAGTGTGTCCATTCTCTATGTCTTAGAGTATGTCATCAATACACTATTTCATCAATGGCTTAGCTGATCTTTATACTTCTTTTGAACATCATAACTTCAACCTTTCTCTAGGTGCTCTAGTTACATCTTATTGATTGTCTCCTCCTTGTCAATCAACCAATTGATAGTACTTGGATCACTTAAGCAATTGTCATTCCTACAAGTAGAAACTTTGACATCAATGACAAAACAATGATTGAAAACATTCTTTACTAGTTCCATTATTCTTCATTCGTGATCCTTTCAATCATTTCCAACATTCCTTTAGTTTAGTATCCTCCACAAATTCATCTAACCGGGAAGATATGATGTGGGTTGAAGCTAAATCCTACACCTACACACATTTTTGCAATATGGATTAGAGGTTAGAAATAAACTTAGTAGTAATCTCTAGATTTACTTGCTACCATGAGGCATCTCACTAGACATGGTAGTGTACTTGGTCCCAAAATTTAGTTAGGGTTTCCTAACAACACATTTACCTATATTAATACATAGTAGTTGTATTTAAATGCTTCATTTTCATGACATATATAATAAAAGGGTTCTCACTTAATGATATTTAAATTTAGGTTCATGTTGTGGAAATTTTCCTTCATTATTTCTAAATCCAAACTTAAATGAACCTTGGTCTATTACAGGGCAAGCATTTGGATCTTGCTAACTAATATTCAATAAATAATGTTGAAGCAAAGGAAGTGGGACATGCAATATATATATATGTTTTTTTATTAAACAAAAAGTAGGTTTTGAATGGACCCTGAAACCTTTTACATTGGAATAGAAAAAAAATCACCAAAGCCCCACATAGATAAAACCAAAAATGTAGATAGAAAATCTTAACAAGAGGGAACAAAAAGCTAGAAAAATGACAAAAACTAGGAAACATACAATAAATAGGGAAAAAAGGAAAATAGCACATCCAACCATCAAAATGGATATAAGAAATATTGCTGAGAAGCTTCATCACTTTCGACTTGAGAAGATCCATACTCTCAACAACTTTCTTGATATCCTTAATATCCTTTTAGCATATTGCATCATCTTCCTAGTGCTTACACGAGTTTTCTATCCTAACCTAAGAAGAACACCATCATGACTGTTATCCTTTTCATCCACCAATTGCATAATATCTTTCTCCTGATTGATATTCTCCATCTTAGAAATGATGATCCCAAGATGCACCATGCAGGCTTTGAATATTTTGAACTCTTCTTACTAATTTTGTTGAGAGTATCCTCCACAATAGAAATCTTCTTCTTAGTATAAGGGAGCCTAGTATCCACCTCCTTGAACCTAGAATTATAGGTCTCCAAAAAGCCATCAAAATCACTGAAAACCTTAGTGATATCTCTTATAACTTTGGGGAAAGAATTATCTTTTCCAACTTCAATAGCCTCTAGATACTCTAGTATATTAGCAAAGGATCTTTATTTAATTTTCATCTATTTTACCTCATGAAAGACCCATTTCACAACAATGTAGAAGTCCAAACACTCATCCTTAGACATTTAGAGGAAATAGTTGTGGAATTCCTTACAGTGGTTGTCTAGTTAGGAGAAGATAACATCATCCTTCATGGCCTCCTTAGTAATATCAATATTGTAGAGAAAGATCTATCTCCCACCATATTTTTTAGTAGATTTTCACCACCCATCATATCTTTTAGTGCGCTGACCTTAGGAGTAGTGTTGGGGCAAAAGGGGAGGGGAAGGAGTAAGGGAGTTCCCATCACCACCAGAGCTTCTAGCATAGGAGTTTTAGCCTTTGTATTTCTTACTAGGACGAGAAGACCAAACACCCTACTCAAAATCAATGTCCATACCTTCATTATCATCATTATCCTCCTCAACTCATAAATCATTCTCCATATTTCTCTAATTCCTTCTCTTAGGGGTATTTTTTTCTTCATCTTAACATACCCAAAATCAAATGTTTTATGCTTTCCCTTGCCAAAAAATCTCACTGGGGTATCTATGTTAATATTATCCCCACCTTATGTATTATACTCTCTACCCTACTTAGATTCATCAGAATCAATAGAATCCTTATCCGAGGTACGATTATAAAAAATGGATTGTTCAATGGAAGAAACCTTAAAATAATCAACAATTAAAAGCATAAGCCCTTAATGAAGGGTTGGCTTTCTATCAAGATTAACCTTAGCACTCTTGATGTTCATGTTTATAGATAAAAATAGATAATAGAATAAGGATACCTTCCCTTTGTGGTCAAAGTGATTCAACAAGACAATAAGGTAACCATCAACTTGAGAATATCTTCTATCTAGAGTGATATAATACATGATAGTAGACAAAACCCACCCCTAGATCTTCTTAATGGCCTTGGTAGCATAGCCAATTTTGTTAATTTTGACCAAATTATCCCTCTCTTTCCATTCTTTAGAAAACTTCTTGATGGACGCATCATTGAGCTTCCAATCTCTATAGAATTTATTCCTCACAATAGGAAGACTAGTGAATTTAGCTATCACTACCTTAACACTTTTAACCTTCCTCATGTTGGATACAATTAGTTAATTGTATGTTGTCTTTGATGTTACACAAATTTCAAATATATGTTGAGCAATCAATGTATGCCAAGCTCACTTAGGAGTCAAAGGAAGTTGCAGTGTATGACAAGTGTCTCAACATTAACCAAGTTCAGAGCAAGTGTTAATCGGGCTCACTCAAATACCAAAGGGAGTTTTAAGGAAGATAGTATCTATCGAGTTCACTCGGTAGCAAAAGAAAAGTTGGCATGGAACTAGTGTTAACTAAGCTCATTGAGCTACCAAAGGAAGTCTGAAGGAAAATCATTTCTAAGTTAGTATTGATCGAGTTGGGTCAACTAATGAAGAATTTTCCTATATCAGTTTTTTTGGTTAGTTCTAGCTAACTCATGCGATGAATTTCATTTATTTGGAATTGTATTCAAGCTGAAATGACAAGGTAAAACATTTAAGTATAAGGTCAAGTTAAGGATTGAATTGTGAGCAAGAGAAGAAGAAGTATGGGATTTGAAACATAAATCAAGGAAGTGAGTTGACTGAGTTGCAAAGAACATTTTGATCAAGAAGGATCAAGTATTCAAGCCAAAATAGAGATCTAAGATTAGAAAATATAATTTGCATCAGCAATCAGCTCATATCATTGTTACTCTCTAATAATTGTAGCGGTGAATCAAATCTCTTAACAAAGTTAGCTTAACAATTATTTGCCAAATCCTCTAACAAAGTGACATTTCTAGATTGTTAAGTGTCTAAAGACCTCTAATAAGGCCGCTCCTAATGGGGTGAACTAAATCCTTTAATAGGGTCACATCTAATAGTATATTATGTAAACTTTAACAAGGTTGGCTCCTAATAGGGCCCACTTGATAGGAGTGAAAAATACTAACTAGTTGCAATTTGTGGTTTTTCCCAAATTGGGTTTCCATGTTAAATCTTGGTGTATCTTGTGTTTATGTTATTTTATTTATGATTGTGAAACTAAGTTAATTAAGGTTAATCACACTTAATATCATAAGATTTGCATATTCAGTGTTAATTAGTAATTGTGTATATGTTCAATATTAATTGAGTGTTTACCAAGTGACAATGATTGTTAGTGTAAACTGAGTTACTATGTTAATTGAGTGTTTCAGTGCTAACCAAATTACAACAGTATATTCAACATAGTTTGATTTTATTTTGTACTAACATCTAGAGGGATCTGGGATCTATTTTTCTGGTAACTAGTTCACCCCTCCCCTCTTAGTTACTCCTCTTACATTTCCAATAATTGGTATCAGAGGTTTTGGTGCTTGTAGAGAAGGTTTTGAGGACCTAATCTAAAAATCAAGATGTCTTATAGAAGGGAGATTACTATACTAAACAAAGATAACTTCAAAGCATGGCAGGAACTCATGAAACTACATTTGGCAACCATTGGAGACTTAGGCCTAAAGCACATAGACACCAAGTATGTAGCACCTACTAGAACTATGACTATTGAATAAATTATAGAACAAAAGACAATTTGATCAAATGAAGATGAGAGAAGATGAGAAAATTACACAATACAGTGAAAGAATCAAGGCTAGTGTGTGTGCAATCAGATCCTTAGGTGGGAAAATCGATGATGTGATTGTGGTAAGAAAGGTACTCAGAACCCTTCTTCCAATCTATGCAATCAGAGTGTATGCTATTTAGGAAATGAGATGTGATCCTAAGAATGATATAACCTTGCATAGATTAGTGTGAAGATTGACTGCATTTGAGTTATATAATTTTGATAATTATGTCCCTAACTCCAATAACCTTGAGTTTGTATTCCAAGCCAAGCTGTCACTCAAGAAGAAAGCTGCAAAGTCTAGAAGCAAGAAGTCTGATAGTGAAGATGAAGATGTTTTTGATGATGATCTTGAAGTCATTGAAGAATTACTTTCAAGAATATTTCCCAAGGGAAAAGGAAAGTACAAAGTCAAAATTCCTTTGATCTTCTTTTCTTGTGAAGAAGTTGGTCACAAATAGAGAAGAAAAAGAAGAAAAGAAACATGACAAGTACAAAAGCAAGAAGGGTTTCAAAATCTACAAGGACTAAGGTAAGAAATCTTGTTACGTTGCTAAAGATTTATATAGTAGTGAAGAAGATGAAATAATATACATTGTTGTTAAAGATGAATCAGATGATGAGAACGATAAGATGACCCTTATGTTGGATACAATTGATTAATTGTGTATTGTCCTTTATGTTACACAAATGTCATATCATTATCAAGTGCATGTTGAGCACACTTGTACATTGGAGATAGTTTTTTGTGGCTATCAAAAGAATGTTAATGAAAGAATGTTGGAAGGAACTAGTGCTAACTGAGCTCACTTGGTTACCAAAGGAAATTTGAGAGTATGCAGTGTTAACTGAGTTCACTTAGTTAACACAGGAAAATTGTTTTTGGTTAGTGTTTACCGAGCAGGGTCGGCTAACGAAGGATTTTATTATTTTGTCATATTAAGTTAAATGGATTTATTTGATGGTTCTAGCCAAGTAAGAAGATGAGCATTAATTATTCTAAGTTGTATTTGCGCTGACTTGAAAAAATGAAATATATAATTAAAAGGTCAAGTTGTGGGCTAGAATGTGAGAAGAGTGTGTGAATGCATGAAATTTCTGAAGATCTAATGATGCAAAGAGGAAACAAATTAGAAGGATAAGAAGGATATTTTTGTGAAGCTGAAAGGATATATTCGATAAAAAAGGATCAAGTACAAGCCAGAATTGAGATCTGTAGTCAACAATTCAGTTGCATTCAAATTAGTAACTGATTCACCCCTCCCCTCTTAATTACTCCTCTTATATTTCCAACAATTGGTATTAGAGTTTTTGGTGCTTATAGAAAATTTTTCAAGGACCTAAGCTAAAGATTAGGATGTCTTATAGAAGAGAGATTCCTAAGTTGAACTGAGACAATTTTGCAGCATGGCAAGGACTTATGATATTACATTTAGTGACTATCAGTGATTCAAGTTGTAAATATCTTGATATTGAATACAAGACTCCTACTAGAACATTATTAGTGGAAGACACTACTGAAAAGAAGAATCATAACAATATGATGATTGATATTGCATCTACTCTCAATTATGTTGAATTTGATGAAGTAAAAGACTATAAAACAACTCATGCAATATGGACCAAACTAAAAGACATCTATGGAGGAGATGAAAATGTAAGAAGAGCCAAAGAAGAAAGTCTTAGAGGAAATTTTAATCAAATGAAAATGAGAGAAGATGAAAACATTGCAAAATATGTGGAAAGAATCAAAGCTAGTGTGAGTGCAATCAAAGCATCTGGAGGAGACATTGATAACACAATAGTTGTAAGCAAGGTACTCAAAACTTTACTTCCTATTTATGCAATTAGAGTGTCAGCTATTCAAGAAATTAAATTTGATCCAAATAACAAAATAAATTTGGATGCACTAGTTGGAAGATTGACAACTTTTGAGTTGGATAACTATGATAACTATGTTCCTAGCTCCAAAAATGTTAAGTCTACATTTGAAGCCAAACTCTCACTAAAAAAAGAGAGCAAGAAATCAAAGGCCAATCAATCAGGAAGTGAAGGAGAAAATGAAGAAAGTTCTAACAGTGATCTTGAAATTATCAAAGCCCTACTTGCAAAGAAATACTCCAAAGGTAGAGGAAAGTACAAAGGCAAGATTCCTCTAATCTATTTTTCTTATGAAGAAATTAGTCACATTGCTGCTAGGTGTCCAAACAGAGAAAACAAGGATGCGAATAAAAGCAACAAGTACAAAAGCAAGAAGGAATTCAAGAGCTACAAGGACAAAGGTAAGAAATCTTGTTTTATGGCTAAAGATTCTGATAACAGTAAAGATGAAATGGTATATATTTTTGTAAAAGATAAATTTGATGATGAAGGAGATAAGATGGCACTTATCTCTCATGTTAGCAAAAATTATACATGGATTATTGATAGCAGTTGGTCACATCATATGACTGGAGACAAGAAAAAATTTGAGCACATGGAATATTATGATGGTGGTAGTGTGAGATTTGGAAATAATAAACCTTGTAACATAAAAGGAGCTTGTATGTGATAATGCTTATTGGGTCGAAGGACTAAAGCATAATCTACTAAGTGTGGCTCAACTGAATAACATTGGATTCAAGGTAGAATTCATGGATGGAAAAGCCAAACTACTAGATGGAAAAGGAAATCTAGTTGGATTTGGCAAGAAAACAAAAGGTAATCTATTTTATCTTGATCTCAGTGAAAGCTCATGTTTTATTGCTCAAATAGAAAAAAGTTGGCAATGACCCAAAAAATTATGTCATTTAAACTTTGATAATTTGGTTAAGATAAGAAAATGCAAAAGAGTAAGAGTTATTCCTAGCTTGAGGAAACTTGATATGGGTCTATACAAGAATTGCCAAATTGGTAAGATGGGAAAAATTAGTTTCAAAAGCAAAAACTATCATTCAAAAGAAGTCTTAGAGATTGTGCATACAAACTTATGTGGACCTATTGGAATAGAAAGTTACAGTGCAAAAAAGTTTTTTATTCTCTTTATTGATGATTACTCTAGAATGATGATTGTAATGTATCTAAAAGAAAAATTAGAAGCTTTTCAAAAACTCAAGTGGTATCTGGCAAGAGTAGAAAAATAAATTGGAAAGAAGTTAAAATGCTTGAGATGAGACATAGGTGGTGAATTCATCTCCAATGAATTCAATGAATTCTACATTGAAAAAGGAATTAAAGGATAAATATTAGTCCCTAGCACACCAAAACATAATGGTATAGTTGAAAGAAGAAATAGATCCATCATGGATTGTACAAGAATATTGATGATAGAAAAGAATGTTGCAATCAAATACTGGAAGGAAGCTATCAACACTATAGTTCATACCTTGAACAAAGTACAACTAAAGAAAGACTCAAATCAAACTCCTCATGAACTATGGTATGGCTACACACCTAATGTAAGTTACTTTAAAGTATTTGGTAGAAAATATTATATCTTGAAAGAATCTAGAAAAGGAGAATTTGATGTCAAAGGTGATGAATCCACATTTCTAGGATAATCCTGCAGAAGTAAAACATAAAAATGTTTGAATTTGTCTATTCATAAAATCATAGAAAGTGCACTTGTGAAAATTGATGAGTTTATAGAAAAGAGTGAAGAGAAAGCAATAAAGAGCCTAAGGATTACAAAATATTTGTTTACTATGAACTTGATATCCTACCAAATCTATCTGAAAGAGAGGAAGCCTCACCTCTTGAGTCCCCAAAATTTCCAATAGCTATCGAGTTACAAATAGTGCAACTGAGGTCACAGTCTAAAGGACCTAAGTCATAGTTAGAAGCTACCAAGCTACTCCAAGAGAAAACTGAGTCTGATGGACCCGAGTCACAAACAATGGGACCTGAGCTTGACACTGAAGTTCATAATGAAATCAGTAAAGCCAAAGAACCTATGTTAGCAATATATGTCAAAAAGCATCATGCAGCTGATTACATTATTGGAGACAAATTAGATGGAACAATGACAAGAACAAAATTGAAAGGTGCATGATTACTTGCTGAATTTGAACCTAGAAATGTCAAAGAAGATTTGGATAATGAAAGCTAGATTAAAGCAATGAATGAAGAAATAGAACAAATAGAGAAGAATAAAACTTGGACTCTTGTTCTTATACCCAATGATAAAAATATAATTGGCACAAAGTGGGTGTTCAGAAATAAGATGAATGGAGATGGAAAAGTATCTAGAAAAAAAGCAAGGTTGGTATGTAAAGGCTATTCTCAAGAAGAAGGTATCGATTATGGTAAAAATTTTGCTCCTATTGCAAGATTAGAAGGTGTTAGAACTTTACTAGGATATGCAACTTATAGAGGATTTAAAGTTTATAAAATGGATGTAAAATCTACATTCTTGAAGAGGAAGTCTACAATTAACAACCAAAAGGTTTTGTAGATCCTAGCAAAAGGGACATGGTCTGCAAATTACACAAGACATTATATGGTCTTAAGAAAAATCCTAGAGCTTGGTATGAAAGACTTCATAACTACTTGATACAGATTGTTTTTCAAAGAACAAATAATAATAGTAGTCTATATATCAAAGAAGGGCCAGATAAGAAGATTATGTTGGCAAAAATATTTGTTGATGACACATTATTCATAGGAAATGATGACTTGTGTAAGGCATTTTTAGAAGAAATCAGTAAGGAATTTGAGATAAAAAATTTGTTGGATTGCAGAATCAACAAAAGAAAGATGGTATCTACATTACTCAATCTAAATACATCAAAGAGAAACTAAAGAAATTTGGAATGGAAGATTCAAGACCAGTAGGAATCCCTATGTCTACTAGACATAAGCTTTTCAAAAATGATGATTCCAAAGAGGTAGATTAGACCACATATAGATCAATGATTGGAAAATTGCAATATGTAGTGCATACAAGGCTTGATATTGCATTAGAAATTGGTCTAGTGGCAAGATTCTCAACAAATCTCAAAGAAAATCATATGATGGCCGTCAAAAAAATCATGAGATATCTGAAAGGTACCAAAGAATATGGTTTATGGTACAAAATAGAAGGCAATTTGGACTTAAAAGTATCTACAAATGTTTATTGGATAGGAAGTATTGATGATAGAAAAAGCACTAGTGGTGGAGCATTCTTTCTTGGCAAAAGACTAGTGTCTTGGAAAAGCAAGAAATAAAATTGTATCTCTTAGTCCACAAAAAAGGTAGAATATGTGGCAGAATCAATTTATTGTTCTAACATTGCTTGTTTCAAACAACTGATGATGGTATGAAGGTAGAGATCAAGGATCTAGTAGTCATATACTATGATAACACCAATGCAGTCAATATATCAAAGAATCTAGCAATGCATACCAAAACAAAGCACATTGCTATAAAATATCACTTCCTAAGAGAGTTGGTGCAAGATAAACAAGTCAGATTGGAATATGTAAATACAAAAGAACAAATTACAGACATATTCACCAAGCCATTACCTAAGGATGTATTTATGTACATAGCAGAAAGGTAAGATAGGGGTCATTCCCCTATCTAAAGCTCACTAAAAGAAGTTTAGTGATGCATCAACCCAAGCATGTTGAAGATCAATCAGTTGATGTAGAATTGGCAAGGGCATTCTACAAATGGATTAGTACTTGAGGTACATTGATATTAACAGAGTATTGTCTTTGGCATGAGATGTCAAAGAGGGAGAAGTTTACTATCATATCTCATAGAAATTTTATTGTTGAAAAGAGGGAGAAGTTTGATAGCAAACAAAAGCTTTCTGACAGAGGGAGAAAAGGAAGACAGAGTTCACACTGATAGAGGTAGTTCTCATAGATGAGAATTAGAATGAAACTAAGGATATGTTCCTTACTTTAATCTTGCTCCAAAAATTTCATTGTTTTATGACATTTTGTGTTTCCATCAATTCCAAAGAGGGAGATTGTTGGATACAATTGATTAATTGTGTATTATCTTTGATGTTACACAAATGTCATATCATTGTCAAGTGCATGTTGAGCTCACTTAAGCATTGGAGATATTTTTTGTGGCTAACAAGCAATCCAAAGTTTGCCTAGTTTAGAAGGAATTGTCTATTGAGTTCACTCGAGCACCAAAGGGAAGTCTGAAAAAATGAGTGTTAATCAAGATCACTTGGTTAATAAAGGAATGTTGGATGCAACTATTCCTAATCGAGCTCACTCAATTACCAAAGGAACTTTTCAAGTATGGAGTGTTAACCAAGTTCACTTGGTTAACATAGTAAAATCATTTTTGGTTAGTGTCTACCGAGTAGGGTCGGCTAATGAACGATTTCCTTATTTTTGCATATTTAGTTCAATGGATTTGTCTGATGGTTCTAGCTAATTGAGAAGATGAATATTAATTATTCTAAGTTGTATTTGAGCTAACTTGACAACATGAAATACATAAATAAAAGGTCAATTTGTGGGCTAGAATGTGAGAAGAGTGTGTGAATGCATGAAAGTTTTGAAGATCTAATGATGCAAAGAGGAAATGAATTAGAAGGATAAGAAAAATATCCTTGTGAAGCTGAAAGGATACATTCAATTAGAAAGCATCAAGTACAAGCTAGAATTGAGATCAATAATAAGCAATTTCATTGCATTCAAATCAGTAACTAATTCACCCCTCCCCTCTCACTTACTCCTCTTATATTTCCAACACCTTATCTCACATGTTAGTAAAAATGATACATGGATTATTGATAGTGGTTATTCTCACCATATGATTGGTGATAAATATAAATTTGAGAACTTGGTACACTATGATGGTGGAAGTGTTAGATTTGGCAATGATGAACCATGTTATGTGAAAGGTAAAAGTTGTATTACACTAACCAATGATATCAAATGTGACAATGCTTATTGGGTTGAAGGATTGAAGCATAATCTTCTTGGTGTGCCTCAATTGAATAACATCGGATTCAAGGTTGAATTCATGAATGGAAAGGCCGATCTACTAGAAGTGAAAGGAAATCTGGTTGGGATTGGCAAGCAAACTAAAATTAATCTATTCTACCTAGATCTAAATGAAAATTCATGTTTCCTAGCTCAAGTAGAAGAAAGTTGGTTATGTCATGTGAACT